>CM057002.1:115379024-115932973 GCA_029891345.1 Dryococelus australis
TACCTCGAAATTCCCAAGCCACTACAAATGACACGGCTCCATGGAGACATTTTTTTAACTGCTCCAAAATATGCTTTTAACGTGTATACAGATCTCAGCAAGCACAATATTCTACGTAACAATCACAACTGTAAATATTAAAATTCCAATTACAAACAAACATTAAATCTTGTTGGCCACAGACTACTACATACAGCATGCATAACAAAAAAAAAATAAAAAAATAAAAAAATAAAATAAAATAATAGTACAGAGTATAAAACATTAAAATTAATAACTAACATGGCACTACAAAGGACATACAGAATGTTTGATGACACATGGGACTCATTTCATGACACGTGGGACTCATTTCATCGATGGACAAAAGACATGAAAACAATGACAAAAGGCATCTTGACCTAGTATTGTGAATTATAATTCCGTTAGTACTGCAATAATGAGGTACTGCCCATCATTATAGGAGGTGCTATAAACTACCACCTTCGGCCTGCATGCATGCCTGCAGTCACTGTATCTCAGACTGTAGTCTTCTTTAAAAAATACCAGGTGATTGTTGAATGTGTTGGCAGCCTTCATGGATATGACGGTGAAGTATTTCAATGTTAAGAATGCATTTCACAGACAAAACTGTTTTCAAGTGGCACTACAAAAAAAAACCCAATAGATTTAAGTCTAAAGATAGTGCAGGCCAGCCAATACGACATGAAAGACCTATCTATTTGTTCGGAAACCTTTCGTTCACGACATTTCTTGTTATTCTTATAAAATGTGGTGGTGCACCATGATGCATAAACCATATTATGCGACGCACATCAAGGGAAACATCTTCCAAAAATTCATACAACTGGTTTGTGTGGAAATATTATATACCCAAGATGTCACCAAGTTTTCCTGGCCATACATGTGTGCTGTATTGCTGTTGGTGTCATGACTGACAAATAACACATAGATTTTCTACACCCCAACGACGAGTGTTATAAAACTGACAATTCCCTCTCGTGACTCCAGCTTCATCTGTAAATAATATAGTGCACAGGAAAGGGGGACCATCCCAAACTGTGTTCCGTGGAACCAAAGGGTTCCTTCAAAACTTCGTAGGGGTTCCGGAAAAAAAAAAAAAAAAAAAAAAAAAAAAAAAAAAAAAAAAAAAAAAAAAAAAAAAAAAAAAAAAAAATCTTTTATCCCAAAAATTGTAAACCTGACTTTTAAAAGTGCATAAACATTAACACTCAACAAATATGAGAATCTACTAGTGTTTGCGACACCGTAATTTTTGTCTAGTGCTTTGTGACTGTGATAGTTCTTGTTCTTTAAATAAGTTCGGGTGATGATTTATTCATTTTGTAATACAGTCTTCGTAACAGCCATTTTACAGTTCACACGCAAATCATATAAATATTTCTACGTTCATTCCAACATACATAATTTCTGAAAACAAAACAATACTGCATCGTTTCTCGAATTTGATAGGTCGTTTCTACATTACCTTCGCGTTATGTTAAAGTTGGGTCAACTTCTAGAAGAAGAAAATTAACTTTTTATCATAGATAGTTTAAGGTGAAAACACTGCTGAACTATACCTACCTCTGAACAAAATGCAAATGTAACATAACAAGCTCAATGTTAACTTCATTGTGAATCGGCCTGTAGGCTTTTTGTTTTATGTACTCTGCATTTCGAAATTTGTACAATTTCTATTCAAACTTCTCCATTCACTTCTTCAACAATTGTTCTCAAACCAGAAACATTAGCAAGAATAATTAAAAAGTACAGTGGTTTATATATACCACACTTCTTCACAAAAATATATTAATTACATTGTTTCACTTTAAACAGTGAAATATAATGAAAATGTAAAATTGTAAATTACACAATAAATAGTACACACTCCATGAATATTAATGCAATTTACTCTACAAAATAGTTATTTCGAGAATGAAATAAACAACTTACAATTACTTTAGCTGTGGGCCTATTTGTATTTAAATATCTTAAACCACAAAATTATTGTGATTATAGCTTTGAAATTGACAAAACGCGAAATGCAAATTACAAACTTTTTTTTTTTTTATCAATTTTATAGACAAGATTGGTTGTTAAAGCCAGATTGTTAATAAAGAGTACCGATTGGAACAAGTCTTCAGTAAAAAATTTTGAATCACTAAAAAGACTAAAACTGTTGCTTGGACATTTTTAATCTTTGCCTCAGTATACTTAAAATATTTCCTTTAGTTTATAATAAAATACATCACTTAATTCAATTAACTTAAATCTGTGATCTGATTTGTGTGCCAAGATTTTTAATTGTTAGAGGCAGGCCTACAGTTTCAAACTATCTGCTCAGCTAGTAATATTGGGTTTCCATTTCTATTGTCAATTGTGATTCTGTTTATGAGAGGCCAGCATTTTCAGTTAATATGTTATTTTAAGAAGCTGAACACAAACAACTGGCTCAAGACTGGTCGGATTAAGGGTGCTGCGTGCGTGTTAAATCTGACTGACTCGTATGTCAAGGATTTTTCCACTAGACCAAAAATGGGGTGGGGTGGTTTACACTGATTCTACGGTACGAGGCGAGGGGTGTTGGCTATTGCTTCCTTATTCAGTCGTTTTGGGTGTTGTGGTTGAAGAGGGTTTCACCCAATGGCAGCGAGCTTGGTCTACTCTGAAGTGATGATTCCAGTCGTAGACTTCACTGCTTCGGAAGTTGGTGTTTGCTCAGCCGTATCGGGCCTCTGTTCGGTTTAGCAACCCTCTTACCACCGGGTGGTACAAAGGGTGAATGTGAATGCACGGTGGGCAAGCAGATTACTGTTACCGAAGCAGGTGCTACTGCTTGTCGTCTAAATTGGGCGGTGCGGTCCCATTCTCCCTGCCTGTCCTGCGTAGGATGAGGTAATACTATCCATGGTTTGATAGCAGCGTGAGCCAGGTATTGCTCTCTACGCCTCTTGCCACTCCTCACCTTGTAAGGCATAGGGCACACCTGTCTGACAGCCTACGCAGTGCACTTAAACAGGAACGGTAATTAAAGTGTAGCCCAATAGTGACCTGCCGGCACGAGCTCGATAAGAGTCCCCACTGATCCCCCATGCATGCAGGCTGATCAGGGACATGGAGCCGGGTGGGCCACCAAGCCTCTACTGGTTGTGTGTTCGCACCGGCAAACGCCAGGCTAAGGTCACTTCAGCACTAACTTAGTGCTCAGAGTGAGAGATAACCTGAGCTTATAGCCTCTCCTTGCACGAAGGTGTTCCTAGTGATTGGGGCGTTGTTGTTTCTCCCCACCAGCACTAACTTAGTCCCCGGGGGTTGGGAAGAAACAGGTAGCCGTCTAATGTGGATGGCAGTACTCTGGGTTCATGTTGGCGGTTCACGCCGTACTCTGTCCCTGACCGTCACAAATAAAAGTACCCTGTAAATGAAAAGCAGAAAGGTAGTGAACAATGGGTGTTTATTGGAGATACAATAAACACATGACATGTGCTGCCTCCTATTAGACCGTGGAGAGCTGAAGGTAACTGTGGTTCCAGGTGTAGATGACCTGGTTCTAGTAAAACGGGGAGTAACTGGTTCTAGACGAATGATACAGTATTTAAAGTTAAACTGGCAAAGAAAAAAGTGTCTGGAGGAGACAAAGTGAAGTTAATTATATGTGTACATGTTCGATGGATATCAAAGCGTGGTGAGTAGCCACTGGGGACGTACTCGAAGCTTCTGAAGTTCCCGGAGGTCGCCGCACTGAATTCGTGCTCTGAGATGTCACGAGAGAGTTTGTGAAGAAGAATGACTGGCCCGAGCCCGGCAACATCTGGTCTTATATAGGTGAAGCTTGTAGGCTGCCGGCGCAGGCTGTGGGGAGGGTGAGCATCCTGGCTGGTCAGCGTTTCTGCTTTGTGCATTGTAGGTGGCACTCAGCCTTGTCCGGTGGCGAGCGGCTTGTAGGCTCTCAGCCCAGGATGGGGGGGGGGGGGGGTGCCAGCCAGGTTGCATAACCTTCAGGTGAAGAGAATCGGCTCATTTGTTCCTGTTGCCTAGTATAGGCAGCCGAGAACTCGTGGAAAATTCTCTCGCTCCTTCTGTAGCAGTGAAGTAGGAACCATTGGTGATGAATCCTAATTGTGGTTAATTATTAGGTTGAGCGGCACGTGTCAGATTGTACAACTTCGAGTTCTGCTAACAAAGCTGGAGGCAGTATATGTGAACTGGCTATCAATGAGAAAATCCTGCCAGCTGTGATGGAAGTGGTGGACCCACAACCCAATGAACAAGAAATTATTTATACCTGTTGGAACTGTAGATGTTAAACACCCAGATGGACAATGCATGGGTCATTTGCAACAAAATCCTTTACAACAGTTCCTTGGTCCTCGCTAAACTGAAAAGGCACCTGGAAACAAACTACCCACAGCTAAAGGAAGCCCTTCATGCTGGTGTGGTTATATTACAGAAACATGGCAAAAGTGACAGCGAAAATGTGACAGAAGCATAGTTTGTTCTGTTACAGGATTGCACGTGCTGGGAAACAGCATACAATTGCAGAGGATCTTATCAAAGCATGTGTGACAGAAATAGTCGGTTGCGTGCTCGGAGAGGACGCGGTGAAGACAGTTTCAGTAGTCCAGTATTCATAACATCTCAGACTACATCAAAGACCAACTGATTAAGAGACTTAAAAATTGAAATGCTTTTTCAATGCAGCTTGATGAGAGCACAGATGTCGCTGGACTAGCAGTATTGATTGTAATTGTGAAGAACATTTTTGAGGAATCTATCGAAGAGGATTTGCTTCTGTGCACGCCTTTGGATACTAATGCAACTGGAGAAGAAATGTTTAAAATTGTTGATTGTTACATGCTCACACACGACCTCGATTGGCACTAGTGTGTTGATGTGTGCAGTGATGGGGCTGCAGCCATGGTGACAAAATTAAAAGGAACAGTATAGAGAATAAAAAATGTAGCACCGAACTGTACTAGCAACCACTGCGTATTGCATCGGCATGCTCTTGTGGCCAGGAAAATTCCATCCGACTAACAAAATGTTCTTAGTGAAGCTGTAAAAATGATCAATTATATCAAGTCCTGCCTTTTGCAATCATGACTCTTCAAAAAGGCATGTGAAGAAAAGGGAAGTGAGCACCAATCTCTCATCATTCACACCAAAGTCAGACGACTTTCGAGAGGTTAAGTCCTTGCAAGACTTTTTGAACTGCATGACGAGCTTCACGTTTTTTTTTATGGGTGAAGACATTTCAGTTCCTGGTGAATTCGCAGAATTTTTACACATTGAGAAGTGCATACCTTGCAGACATATTTGGAAAACTTGATGAAATTTCTTTGTTTCTGCAGGGAAAAGCGACGAACATTTTTACAGTGAGAGACAAAATAACATAATTGAAAATGAAACTCAACTTTTGGCCCGGATGTGCAAATGATAAAACGCTTGAGTGCTTTCCTTTCTTGGCTCAGTTTCTGAGTGAAAACTATTTGGAAATCAAAGAAAATGTGCACAAAAACATGTGAGCATTTAATGGACTTAATAAAATAAAATCCCCATCAGAGTACTTTCCAGACATCAACAAGGATATCAAATGAGTGCAAAACCCATTTGCCAATCGAAGCAAGCCTGCCACGCTGCCCGTGCCATAAAAACAAAATTTAAGTCTGCCACTGAACAAATTTTGGGTAGAACTGAAGGAAGAACACCCATCAGTAGCCGGAAAAGCTACACTAGTTCTGCTCCCTTTTGTATTCACATACCGATGCGGATCAGGCTTTTCATTGTATGCTTATACCAAAAACAAATTTAGGAACAGGTTGGATGCCGCCCCAGATTTACGTATTCAGTTATCAAACATACAACCCAATTTTGGGTACAAAAATTATACAGTTTCACTCATCACATTGAGTTATATGTACGAATTGATCCCATACCAAATTCACAGTTTGTGATCATCTCAAAATGTTTTTTGTTCCAATCCTAAAATACTTTATGTAAACATCTGCATAATACCAAGAAGCAAGGAAGGGGGAGTGATGAGTAGAAATAGAGCAGCATATGAAGGGTTCCACAAGAGAAAAAGTTTGGGAAACACTGACTTAAAGAATCTGATGAAACCAAGTATACAAGTTGACTCCTGGAAGAAAAACTTATTAGGTGCCTGTACTCAAA
This sequence comes from Dryococelus australis, assembly GCA_029891345.1. Lineage (NCBI taxonomy): Eukaryota > Metazoa > Arthropoda > Insecta > Phasmatodea > Phasmatidae > Dryococelus > Dryococelus australis. Next base: position 115,385,202 of record CM057002.1, read on the forward strand.
CGTGGTACAGACAAAGCAGTTGCTGTAGCAAAGTTTTTCAAACTGTCCCATGTACAGCAATTTGTTCTATTGCCGTTGGTTGCTGTCTACTTGAGAAGGCATTTTCTACATGATGTGTGTGCAGACAACTAACACGTGTCAAAGTCATTCAGCCAATCAACCGTACAGTAGCTTGCAATACAACTAGTCTTGGAATCTTTTCACAAAATTTCACTACCCCTTCCCATGTCCAACTCTCTAAACACATTACAAAATCCACTTTTCGACACTAACAGTTTGAATACTAATGGGTTTGCCCCTCCGTCTGACAAATGTTTAAATGAGCCAGTATCTCATTGGTGTTCATATAGGTAATCGCTGGAATGTTTTCTTGCCTGAAAGACGTCTGCTAGGGAAACAGTCCATGTAGAGACTTCTTGCTTCTGCTGCATTACATACAGCAAGCTCATACAAGCCGACCATCTCCCAACTTTTATAATTCGTTCACATCCAACTCACGGCACAGAACAATACCAAATGTTCTTGTCAGAAGGACAAACGTCAGTAACTTGTAGCATACATAGTAAATAGGCTGCGAGATATCATGTATGTTGATTTAAGTTGGAATCAAGGTGAAATAAGCAGTACGTTTATAAGGAATTTCTTTCATTGTTTTAGTGTCTCCCATCCGCCAATGAAGTGGGTCCCATATGCCATGAACCATTCTGGGTATGCTATAAGGCGCTGCGGAAATAAAATATGCCCAAAAAATTCTAGCTGCATCTCTGCTTCACAAAACATGCAAAATGCACTATAAACAACAGCTACTACAAACAAAATACACATATAAACTAGGCTATTTAAGACATGCTGGTAGTGGCAGTGATGCAGTGTAACAGCTAGCTTGCACAAACACACTGACTCTACTGTAGCTGGCTTGTCATTCACCATAGCACTTCTGACATCAACATTTGCGAACATTTCCACCGGAAACTGTACACTGTTTAATCCTGAATTTTACTGGAGTGCTTGCAGTTACACCAAGCAGCTGCCAATGAACTGGGATAAGTACTTTATATGTCACAATTCTCAAGTGTAATGTTTAAATCAGATGCTAATAAAATAGGTTTCTTTTCATTTTCTACACACTAGAGTGATAACTAAAGAAAAATCAATACTTATATGTAATTTAAAATTTTTTACAAAGTTTTTGGACCAGTGACAGGCTACTTTTATAGATTCATGGTACAGACTGCACACGGTAAAATGAGCACTTTTGAAAGCCCTGCTTAAGATCTACTTGTATACAGGTTATATATTCCTCCGTCTTATGTAAAATTAACATTGTCATGGGCCTCATCATGTTATTCATGTGTCGGAAAATGAAACTGTGATATTATTAAGAAAATAAATACTTGTACAAATCAGCTAATTTTTACACTTTGATGCATAAAAAAGGCAGAAAGGGAAAGACATAATTTAAGTTACCACACATGGTTAACTAACACAATTTATTCGACGTTAAGATATGGAACTACTGCCCTTCCATAGTTACCAACTTTACTCAGCGCATGTCACTCAGTGCAGCCGTTAAAATGTATGCAGGTAGTGGGAGTGACATTTTTCAAAAGTTGATTTCAAAAGTGTTCAAATGACCACGAACAGACTTTACCAGTGGCCTCGACAATACATTGTAACAAGTTAATTAATATTTTTACTACACATATAAATGAAATTCTCTATCTCACTGCAAGGAGAAAGAAGATTATTTTGGATTGGTGATAACTTTTCAAACAAATATTTACTAACAATATTTCAACAACAAATTATACGGAGCTGCAGAAGTGCTTCACTGAACGCATGCCATCTACAAACAACTAGTAGCGCTACACAAAACACAACACTTGCCCCAAGTGTCAGCTTGGTGAATGAATGTGGGCGCTGGAAGAACTCACTGCTTGGCTCACAGAGTATAAGGTTACTGACTACTGGTAACGGCTCATTAACCACACAACAGAAATACAGGCAAATGTCCGTTTCAAAGAGACAAAGTCAGATGGAATGGTAATCATACTCCAATGAAGTCCATATTAAAAAATAATGTACTGAAATTATGAATGGGAAACCCTAACATTTCACTAAAAATAAAAATATTCACAATAAAATAAGCTTGAAATATTTTATTGCATCAAAATAAGAATAACATATTAATGGGGCTTTCTACATTATAACTGAAATATATTCTAAAGCACAACAATTGTACATGCAAATAAACTGTACACAAATACTACACAATTAAAAAATCTTAATTAAAAAAATAAAAATAAAAAACATAAACTTAAAAGTTGGAAAGAACATGGCATGTTTGTACAGCCGATCAGTGCACAAGATGTTACAACAGTATTTTCGTTGATTATTTGACCTCTAAAACAGAGACCCCCTCGCCAAAAAAAAAAAAAAAAAAAAATTGAATCAATTTGCCATAAGCAGATCCTAATGGATGCACACACGAAAATTATGTGGGACTATTTCCTTAAAGGAATAAAACAATTTTGAAATCCAAAGAATCTTATTGATTGTACAGCATGATATCAGTTTATCACCCTGTCTGGGACGAAAACTATAAACTTCAATGCCTGAAATGGCATAAGTCGAGCCACTTTTTCTCCGGCAATGCAACCTAGGGGCATTTCGGAGGATGGTTAAACTTCACAAGTTTATAGGCAATGTGTCCTGTGCCATTAAAAAATATGGTAATGAGCCAAACAAAAGACTAATGAAATTATTAAATTCTTGCCAATATATGTTGTGTGCTGTTTAAACCTGGACAACACGTTCAAATACATGATGCAGGTGAGGGGTTATTATGCGAACCGAAAACCACTTTTGTGGTAAAATCATGATATGAACGGTTGTTTGAAGTGTGATAGCCAGCTGATACTAATTGTGATGACCTTTGCAATGGCCAGCAAACAGTAAAGGGAGGGAGATGTATGCAATCTGGGCAGCTACGAATAAACTCTCCAGCTGGAAATGTACTAATAATGAATCTTTTGTAATGTTGCAGGCAATAGTAATTGATATGCAGGGGAAATATTTATTTTTTCTAAACTTTGGTAAAAAAAGTAATGGTTTTGGAACTCTGAGATAGTAACAACCTGTATTTATTTTATACATTTACAATTTTAAATGTCCATATTTTTATTTTGAATAACTTGACAATAGCAATGATCATCATAAGGTGATGTAACACCTTTTTCTTGTTTGAGTAAGCTAAGGTAATGTAGTTGCCTGATGTAATATGGAGCAATGTAGGTAGGATGATTACGGTCATGCTATGATAGAGATATAAGCTCATGTTACAAGAGATGTTTGTGCTATTTTTTAGATATGAATGCATTAAACGATGCCCTGATTCTACAGTTTTTGGTGGTGCAATAAAGCTTTCAGAAGATACTTAAGAGTACGCACGGGAACCTTCATGCACCAGTACAGTAACAAAACAGTCAAAGAACAGAGTGGATAATGATAGATGCTTAAAGAGTACAGAACATTAAGAGTCGCAAATGGATCTCACACCAGCAAGCGCCCCTGACCTAACCTAAATTCTTTCTGCCAGTGTGAGGTGTCATTCTGGGTACTGGCAACCATTTATTCTCTCCCCCATTGTTAAACGGTATTAATATTGTGCAAATATAAGCTTTTTATATGCCAAGCATGGCAAATAAATCAGGAAACAAAATACAGTAAAATTCCGTTAAAACATACTTCACATTAACGCATCTTTCATATTAATGTGTTTCACTTCTTGCCAAAATACCGTATGTAAACTATGTAAAAATATTTCACTTTAAAATACAACATGTAATGCGCCTTAAACAACCACTATTTATTCCTGTCACATACATACCAGTTTACTTTTGCAATGTGTATTCACATAATATTTGTTTTATTTATTATTTTTTTAGTGGCAGATATATTTTACTTACTCCAGGTCTAATTAATATTATCAATTAAAAGTTGTTTTAGCTCCATAAAACGTATTACAGTGTATTTCTGTATTCATTCACAAAGGTTATTTTTATGTGGGACATTTTGCATAGAGGAATTTGTTGTTTAGTTGCTATGGTAATGCACGACATATGTTAATAAAAGGATGTAGCCATCTTCTGATTGGCGCAATGTTTGTAGTATGCAGTTTTAGATGTTTTCTAGGTATCTTGGTTTTTCCGCCATGCAGGTGTTGACCTAGGAGGTCATCAGCCTGACAGATATTTTTATTCTTCTGGTTACATTGGCAGTCACCTACCGTAATGTAGACCGCTGATAGGGCAAAGACACGTGACACTGAAGAGGAATAAATCAGTCTGAACGTGCTACATACGCGGGCTAGAATTAAAGTCAAGTTCAAGTTACAGTGATATGCATGTGGTAATGTACCTGACTCGAGAGTCCTGGGAGCGAAGATTAAGGACAACGACCAGTGGAACAAGCTTAAGAAGATTCTATGAGGTGTTACAGCAATCAGGATTTTTAAGCTAATTATTCTGAATTTTGATGCAGAGGCTACATCCGTCAAATAATATATTTTGGAGTCTATAGCCCACACAACAGAAGTTTTTGATGAAAATTAGGGATAATTAATATTTCAAGTATGGTCCGCACTAAATTTTTGTATTCCTGTAAATATTGTTAAGCGACGATTCCGTACAAATATAATAAATTCTGACTTAATTTTCCCCTACAAAACATTTGTGACAGAAAATTTGTGTTATGTTGCAATGTTTACGAATATACATAGCACAATTACTATTCCACAGATCGTAACGTGACTTGAGAAAGCAATACCACTGCAACTTCTTACAAATAATGGAGTTTTATCAATGTGCACTTGTAGAGCCGCGGCGGACGTGCAACCTACTTAAGCAATATTTCTCTTTTAAAGTACAGAAATTAGTTTACATTTTACATGTGCAGGATAAAGGTTATTTTGTTTATAAAAGCCAGTGAATAAATAACGGCACTAGTGCAATGTTTTTATATATAACTTCTTCCATTCCATTCCTTTCTTTAAGAGTTAAAACATAAAAATGTACTGTATGTTTACAAATTTCTAAACATGTTTTAGGAAAGAAAATTTGAAAAATTTTTTTCCATGCCAATATCTTGTATATAAGCTGCACACCACTTTTTGTAGTCATTTTTTTGTAACAATCTGTGGCCTATACACGCCGAAATACGGTAATTACTAATAATTAATGAGAGTGATGAGTGACGTCCTGTGGATACAGGAGGCACGTCACTGCCTAGTGCTTTTGGTGGCTACAAGGACAGATGCATCTGGAAGAGACTGGGACTCCAGTGGTACTGGCAGGGTGGATTTTCTGCAGAGCACCGAATCTGGTATGTCCAGGACTACTTTGCGTCCACTTTAGTAGGATACTTGGGCGATGTCTGAACAGCTGAGCTTGTGGTGTCACTGTCCATGCTATGCTGGGGTAAGCTTCGGTGTCGACTGGGGGTACTGCATTCCCCAAAACCACAGATTATCTAGGCCAAGTGGCCTGTCCTATCCGCTCAAATAGGTTGCGAGTACTGGGTGCGTGTCGCCCTCGAGTTGGGTGGGTGGTTCGAAGAGGCGTAGCTCATAGTCTGGCGTGGTCTGTCTATGGCGAAGGGCTGCAGCTTGCTACAAGGGACTGCAGTACTCGAGTCCGGTGGGGGTTGGGCTAGGCTCTGGTTGGTATTTAGAGTGTGTCTCGGCCTGCTATACCCTCTTACGGATACCACTGTGGTAGTAAAAACGCATGAGGCCTGAGATAGAGAACACTACTATCGAACGTCGCAGAAGTGGAGCAGGTAACGCTATGGTCCTACTCTGGTGTCGAACCATGTGCTGCCTCCGCCAACCCAAGGCAGTATACCTATCCTCGTATCCAGCACCAGAAGCGAGGTGGATACGGAGAGTCAGGTCTCACCGACTGACGGTCTCGATACGTTGGTCAGCCTCTCCTGAGGACCAGTCTTCCCAACTCAGGGAATGCCCCCTCCGGCACCAGAAGTGCAGTAGAGAGAGCAAGCACAAAGCCGACAAGCCGACCCCAAGAGAGAGAGAGAGAGTACCTAGTGTCGGGACTCTACCGTTCTGGCTCTGTGGTGTGTAGAAACGGTGGCCGTCCAATGTGCGTGTGTGTTCTCTACTAACGTGTGTAGCAGTCTTAGAAAATCTTGTGGTCACCTGCTGTCCTTTTGACGAGGCCAATGTTTACAGAGTAGGTCGGTATTGCTACTAGACGGATATCCTTAAGTGGATAAAGCATGTTTATTTCAATGATGGACGGAAATAAACAGTGATGGTGTTATACTAACTCCTTACCAGATGGAACTTATGGAAGTATTACTCTACGAGAGACAGGTGAAGAGGCGACCTGTTCTTAGGATAACAATGGTAGGTCAACGAGTGTTATGAAACTAATTTGAACTGGACTATGCTACTATGTTGCCCTGAAGGGGCTGGCAGTGTCTAGTGTTTAACAATGTAGATGATGACTGGTCAGGACTGGTAGAACAATGGAAGTCTCCGGAAACAAGAGCGCGGTGAAGACCAGGAGAGTAGTCGATGGTTCCTTCAGCACTAGTCAGTGCTTTGAAGGAACAAAAAAGACTGGTGTTACACGGGACGTGGCCTGCTATTTATACTCTGGCCGGTGCATCCTTACTTGAGTTAGAGAGGGGGTGGACCTGACATAGATCCTCTTGGTGTGATGTCAGTGGCCGGTGCTGGATCCAGGAGCAATGGCTTGCCGATCGTACTAGTAGGGCTATCTGGGGGCACACTATAGTTCTAGGATGATCTTCGAAACATAATCTTGGTGGCTCGGTCGGTGAACAGTACAATCTGGCATGGAGCATCCATCCTTTTCCTTGGGTAGACAGTGCAATTATTGACGGCAAATAGGTTGAGCAACTTTAACAAACTGATGATCCAACATTTGGTGTAAACGTGAGCATTAAGAGGGAAGATTAAGGACAACAACCAGTGGAACAAGCTTAAGAAGATTCTATGAGGCGCTGCAGCAATCAAAATTTTAAGCTAAGTATGCTGAATTTTGATGCAGACACTACATCCGTAAAATAATTACTTACAATTTACGAGCGTGACGAGTGACATCCTGTGGTTACTGGAGGCACGTCACTGCCTAGTGATTTTGGTGGGTGTTAGGACAGATGCATCCGGGGAAGACTGGGACTCTACTGGTACTGGAGTGCGTCCAGAATATAAAACTAGCCGTGTAGCTTTTCTGCAGGGCACGAAATCTAGTGTGGCCAGGACTACTTTGTGCTTTGGGGGAATCCCCTTTACTAGAATACCTGGGCGACGTTTGAATGGTTGAGCTTGCGGTGTGTCTGTCCGTGCTATGCTGGGATACAGTGCAAGTGCTCGTACATGCTGTTAGCGGCAGGTGTCGACTTGGGATATGGCGTTCCCCAAAACCAGAAATTATCAAGGGCCAAGTGAACTATCTTGTCCGTTCAAGTAGGTGTGTGTCGCAGTTGAGTTGGGTGGGTTGATCGAAGAGGCGTAGCTCGTAGTCGGGCGTGGTCAGTCTCTGGTGAAGAGCTGCAGCTTGCTCCTGGGGACTGAGGAAATAATAGTGTGTAACCAGCGAAGATAGACCAGAAACGAGTAGCTGTAGCTAGGCTCTCATCAAGATAAATCTGTAACACGTGACGGAGCTTGTAGATTAGCCCTCAGAACGAACAGACATTAATTAGGCAACCGCCAACAAGTTGCCAGGTAACATAATGTGTGAGAAATACGAGTAATATAAACAGACTTAAACCTAGAATGAGCAGTGATTTAGCTACTTTCAGTACGCCAGTTAAGACGTATAGGTTATTCTCACAACATGACAGCGACAAATGTTAAGTGGCCGACAACCGACTTACCCAATGAACTATAAAGCTGATAGACGCTCTCCACAGTGCCAGTAATACAGGTTATCACAGATAGATGCTCTCCACAGTGCCAGCGATACAGGTTATCACTGAGATGCTCCCTACAGTGCCAATAATACATGAAGAAAGACTTCATATTTGTACAGTTAGTTATAGCGTAGAAATGGACTCCCTCGTCGGTAAGAAAAAGCTACACTAATTTTTCGGTTTCAAATACTTAATGTTTAGGTGCACTTCTACATATATCTATACGTTTTAAAAAGGGTTTTGTGTCTCGACTGCTCCGGTTGTGGTATTATTCATATCTCAGTGCATACGTATTCACCCATTGTGCCATCCTGTGGCAAGAGGAGTGTTGACCGGTATGGAGGTTAGATTCGGCTGGGACAACATTCACTTCTGGACCAACGAATCTCACCTGTTGAATCGCAGCCACGGTGTGGGCCAAGCCCGCTATGACAGGACAAAGTACACCACCAACATGGCACCCAAGAAGTATGAGTAAGTGAGTACTAACCAACACCCCTCACCTCTCGTCGCCTATCTAACTCAATCACCCTGCTTTTGGTCTAGCGGACAGAATCCTCGACTGTCGTGATCATTATTCTAACCAGTCACTCGTCAAGGCAATTGATTTTCAAACAAATTTTGAATTCAGTCCTACCGAACAATTGCTATTTAACTTCACAAACAGTATAAAACTAGCTGCTCTGAACATATACCTTTGTATGAAGATTACTTTTATGAAATATTTGGGTGTAGTTAACAAGCTGTGGAACCACCATTGGCATATAATTTACAGCGTCATATGTATAGTAGGAAGCACCAACAAACACAGCAGTATAACCTGTTTACTATAAGTCATTCTGCTTTATTGGTTCTGTTGGTGAGTTTAACTGACTACTGGTGCTCAAGGCCAATGAGTTGCTATCTCTCGGTGGCCAATGACAGAACTGATGTGGCAAGTACTCACCGGGAGCTGAGTGGGGCTCTGCGAGGAGGTGTGCCACTGTGCGTGGTGGCGACGGCGTGCGCTGGGCGAGTGTCCCGGGGAGGGGCCTCCCTCCTGCGGGGGCGACGAACCGCTGAAGGAGAACCTGCCGACAGGCCGCGAGGACAGGCTGGTGGGAGACAGCGTTGCAGGGCTGGCACCTTGTGGACTCTGTGTACCAACACACAAGACTTGAATATTCAAGAACTCTTCAATGGACCTGAGTAAGATCTGCTTACAAATGTCGTTTAAGAAACATTTCATGTCCAACGATAGGTTTACTCTATTTATTTACGTTTCTTGTGCATACTTTTAGGAAGTGATCGTCAAGGCATGTGTGAAACTGTCATTTTTTAAGTACAAATAATTAGTTTTATATGGGACATTTATAGTAGTACGAGAACATGCAGCACAAGTCATCTTTAATATTATCCCATGAAATGCTACGGCCACCTCTAAAAGCCTCATAGATGATGTCTTATATAATCAGACAAAAAAATTTAGTAATTTAAACTAAGTAAAAATATTTAAGAACGTAATTATTTGTTGTCATGTACATTTACTCATGCTTCACCAAAATATTTATCATTTCTAATAGGAAACTGCCGTGTTAAACAATATGAAACTTCGGTTAATGACGTTGGATGTCAAATCAAACTGCTATTAAATAGGTTCTAACAAACTAGCTAAAACTTTCTTAAATGTCAAGCTGTGCAAAGTGGAACTTCACGTGAATACTATAGATTCTGTTCAGGACATCTGGTTTAGAAAGAAGCCAAAATAAAATAAACATACAGCTGAGCAGCAAATTACAGTACGACTGAAAATCTTGACGTGCACCCTAGTTCAATAACGATGGCAAGCCTCTCTTCCCCCTACCCTTTGGAGCCAGGAAGCAGTTGCTCCATTCATGGGGTTCTTTATGGATAGCACCCTTCCCTCGTCCCTGGTAATTCTATAACGCTTTTCTCAACTAATGGAGGTGGCATGACGGCAGCAGGGCTAGTAGTAGCATGGGTAGGTGTGAACATGGTAGCCGAACTGATAGGTTTAGCTGATGGCAGACACCCGGGGAACATTAGCTGACGTTTGACTACTGTAGCTGGTGAAGGTCTCATGGGCTCTGGATGGCACTTTGATGATACTGGCCTTGGCATGTTGAAACATTCTGGTCAATAATGCTGAGCTGGAACTGCTGGTCCTGGTGGAAGTGGCGATAGCATTTCCAGACAGCAGGTGAGCAGTTTCCTAACACAAGCAAGTGTATGCTCCGACAGTCGGCCCTCTCATCCAAACGTTAAGCCTGAGAAACAGCTATCTCCTCAGTCTTTGCCCTCCTGCTGTTTGGTGGGGCAAGTGGCAAGGCGAAGCGTTCAGATCTAGACAAGCTCTAGTGGTAAGACGAGATGGCCTCACTATGTGTAAGGGAAGAGTAGGCCTTCCAGAGAGCTGGAGCATCTCACTGGTGCCAGTGCCTGAGGATCGGTTCACTCTCCAATATATGGCACCCCTTCACCTGATAGTAAGGAGATCCACTCTGATCCAGTGATGCCCAGCAGAGAAGCAGTATTATCACTGGTAGCCAGACACTCAACTAAGTCTGGCAACGTGCACCACGTACCCCTAGGAGCTGCACAGACACTGCTAATCACGTCTCCTTTCAGTAGGTATAGGAGCAACAGTTTTCTCTCAGCACTATCGCTGGTAGCCAGAAGCCCAAACCGAGGCAGAGAGGGGTTTCTGATGTTGCTGGTGTAAGCCTGAAGAGCTTTGGGCCTCGGATCTTGTATGAGCCAGAGAGTATGGCAGAATTCTTGGAAGGAACAAGGTGAACAGAATGGTAAAAGTTTGAGGTATAGTTTACAGTTAAACCTCGTTCCACAAACGAAAGCGAAATATGTTATGAACTTTCGTGAAACTGAAACGACAATGAAAAAATAAATAAAATCATTAACGCACAGCCTTAACGAAAGCTTAATAAATTTCATAACATTATAGCAGGTTATTGATTATAACAAATTCGTTGGAAAATCAAACCAAATATATGCAGGATATGGAGTATTTACAACAAAGGGTTTCTCCTACATTAAAATTCTCATTTTATGTAGTTATTCCAGTTATAAAATAATGAAAACAAACAAGATTTGCAGGCAATAATTTTCTTTGCTGGTGCACTAAATGAATATTCATTAAACACACGAAAATTGATCAAAATCAAGAATTTTCGTTTTGTTATGAATTTCGATAACCAAATTTCTCACGGAAACAAAAATGAAAGCTGTCATTATTCCTTTCAGTTTTGTAATAAAGAATATTCGCACAACCCTACTAAAAATAAAAATAAAATATGAAAATATTTTTAAAGTGCATTTTTTCTTTATGTATATGTTTTATTGTCACTGGCACAAAGAAACACATTTTAAAATTAAACGTTAATTTAACTGGCAGATGCCTTCCAAATAAACTTATAGACAATTACATAAAAAATGTTAAAAACCCTGAGCAGAACAAAGTTTCACTGAGCAGATTACGTCCATATTTAATTGTCCCTGGCATAAAAACAAAATCTAAAAATAAAATGTAAACATCTTAAGAATGAAATTATGTCCCAGAAGTATAAATAACCTCTCCTCCCTGAAGGGAAAAAAAATCTACAGTGCAACGATGCATCAATCAAAAATATATAAATATTTTTTTAATAAGCAGAATTTGACGTCGGCTAACAGCCAGCGGTGCTAGAGCCCATGACAGCGCTCACCATACACGTGTCACGTGTACCTGCACGTGCGCAAAGAGGCCAATATTTCGAACTTTCACATAAATATTATTTTTCAGTGTAGAATGTGTTTTATATTTGTATTTGCAAGGTTTAATATGTCTTTAAATGTTTTGAAGTGTTTGTTGTTATTTTGAAATTATTTGGTTATGAAATTCGAAGTTCCCGCGACACCGAGATTAAGAACGCTAATATTCCGGCGTGAACACAGTCATAAAGAGACACTTCAATAATATGAAAAATCACAAGAAAATTATAAAATGTAAAACAGCATTTAATTTATTTATGCCACTTTTATATGTATAATAAAATATTTTACTCGGCGTACATAGCACTTCCACTTATGTGAACCCCGTTGGCGGTCATGGTAGGTCTCTGCGACGCTTGTCTCTGGACAATGTGACAATGAGAGCTGGTGAGGTAAGACACTGTTACGTACGCACTATAAGGTTTGTTCACTGATGTAGGTTTCAATAGTCAATTTAGTTTACCGGTCAACCTTTGCTTGCGTACGTTTTGCCAGACATTTCCCCAGCATTATACTTCCACTGAACTAATATATTTCGCTCTTGCGGCATTTTTAACTAAATCGAGGAGAAGGAGGAGAAAAATGTTGGAGAGGTCACGCGACCCAGATAACTTGAATCAGGTGCCATCTGCCTATGTTAGTGGCATTTCATTGTAATTTCTGCATTATTGCTACGTGCAATTTTAAGGGCTTTGTTTTGATGTATGTATTTGAGGGTATTTCTCATGTTTGAATAGTTTATGGCAACGTTTTGTATAACCATGTGGCTAACAGACACCAAGTATTTGTATAAGCCATCATTGCATTTTGAGAGCTTATTTATGTAATATCGTATGTGAAATATTTTATTCGGGGTTCAATTTTTGTCAGGGTTCCGTGTAATATACATGTTAATTTATGCTGTTTGTGTTTGACCACGCAATCACTTTCATGTTTGACTTTACCGTCATCAGGCATGCTACATGCCTGCAATCACTTAAATCGTAAAGAGAATAATTTACTCGCCCAGAATAATATTTTGCCTGAATTTAATTTGCAGTTTTCACAAAGAAATATTGCAATTCCACCTGCACCACGTGGTCCGCTACGAACTTCATCCAGCGGCATATGCGCCATCTAAACTTGTTTTCACACATGTGTGTGTTTATTGTGAATACTCATCTCGTGTCCCATCTTGTTTCATGTATCTTTTGAGGGTTTATCTAAATTTGTGTAAGGTGCAATTGTTTCCATCCTAGCCGGCTCTGTGTATAGGCCGTCACCACACTACTAACGTGCTGGGGAGCGAGCCCAGACGAGTTTGCGTTAGTGATGCCGAGTAATTACACGTGTTAAAATGTTTCATTAAGTGTTTTCATTTGTAATTCACAATGTCCTGTCTTCAGGGAAAAACCGTCAGTCCACCCTAGCGGCTGCCGAGATAATCAAAATTCATTGGCACGTCAATGTGAATGGATAATAACAATAAAACAAGTCTACAGTGAACTTATCTCTTTTATTCGGTAGTGTCCTAGCCACATGTATTTTATTAAGTGCTTATTTTTAAATCGATGTTTATTAAAAGTTTAGTATTGCCTACGTGTTTGTACGTATGCTCGGGTGAGACGGACACACAGAACTCACAACATCCCTGAGAACCCTGAGTCTCAATAGTGTGGTGATTGGGAATCACCGCTGGCACCCATATTACCAGTAAGTATTTGTGTCATTGTTCGTCTCGTGACTCACTCGACTGCATCAATTTTATTAAATAAAATTATATCACAGAAGTATAAATATGTATTGTCGACAAAAAAATAGTTTGAGTGCCATGTTGTAATGGGTATATTCCAGAATATTCGTTTATTTACCCTATTCTATCATTATTTATATTTTCAGGTAGTTATGTTTTGATTCTAGAAATAGGCCATCTATTATGAATCAATTTCTTTTATGTACAAATTCAAGTTTAATTATGTTCTTTTATCAGGTGGGTGCAACAAGAAATGAATTTTATAGAGTTTCTTCCTACAGTTTAGTGTACTTCTTGTCAAATTCTTCAAGAAAGTTTTACATATGTGTGTGCACTGGCAGCACTTTCGAAATGTAATTTTAATGACATTATGTCACAGACTCAGTAATCTGTGATGGGAAAAAGGGATTTCTGGATCCTTCTCGAGTTTTAAGGATGAAGGCTTGGGGTTTATCACCATGTTCCGCCCATTTTAGGACAATGCAAAAGGAATAATTATCCAGCTGATTAACCTAATTTTAGCAGCTGTACCCCAAGTCAGTTTACTAAAATTATCATTGGAGGTGATATGAGAAAAGAGTTACAAACTGCTAATTTTTCTTAATTAATAATAGGTTTAGATTTTGAGCGTGTCGAAGGCATCATTTTGCCTAGTTGCTATGAAGATGTCAGAATGGCAGTATCACTGATTACCTGTGTGCCAATACATTTCCCAAATTTGTTCTTCAATATCATTTTGGAGAACATTTGGAAATGTAGGGTACAAACTTTGTTAAATTTCCTTGAACTTTGACATATAATTCATTTACGAGTGTGAAAGGATGTTGAACTCTTTGGGGTGGTCAGATGAACAACAGGTGCAACCTGTCAGAAGTAGGACAAGCTAGCAGGAAATTTTACATTGTCACAAAAAGTTAGAAACACAGTGAGGAAAAAGAAATGAAAAAAAGAGAGTTAGGGGTAGGGAAAAGGAAAAAAATTAAATATTGTATGAGGAAAGTAGTGAGGAAAAGGGAAGGAAAAGGTGACGCATGACATATTTTCTGATATTACTACAATCTCGACTTCACCTCATCTGAACACTCATGCACTTCACTAAGGCAGGGTTAGAACAGTTTTAACGGTTGGTCACGCACCTACAGGGTAAGTCCTTGCAATATGGAGCGTTATTACAGACACATCCGTCCAAATTTTACTGTTCACTCTACACTTAAATCAGACATCACGTCCACCTCCCCGAAGAAAGATTGTACTATTGGCTGAGCGAGCGAGCCTACAGTCCAAGGTCCGCCACGTAGTTCTATGAAGTGCCAAGTGATGACACCTGGTACGCTGATTCGTGCAGTTTCAGCAGAAAATCCAAGCAGCAGACGCCACTAGTAGACAGCTCGTGGGGCAGAGTTCATCATCCTGACCCCCCACACCTCAAAGGGCCCACGGACAATGAGGACATACGTCCGTGCACAGCCCCCCCCCCCCAATCTTTAGTTCGCCTTGTTGCTTCCACCATGATGTACTGTGCCGGAAGGAACCACCACGTCCTCACACCCATCCGAAGCTCTCCAGCGACTGCAGGAACGTCTTCCAGACCTACCGGTAACTCTCCAGCAACAGCTCCTGAAGATATCGTCAGCTCTCTTGCCTTACCTCTCGGAGCTCTACTCTCTGTTTGTCCGTAAGGGACTGAACATGTCTCAGTGTGTTGCTGGTGAGGCAGCTGGTTTTCCCTTCGGTGCAGGTTGAAGAGGATCTTCGTCTCCACGAGGAAGCGGTGAAATAACTGGAGAGGCATGGGCCTTGGCACCAATTGCTTATGCGGTGAGAGCCCAGGAGAGGAGTTAGAAGACTATGATCGAGAACTGAAGCAGAGCTGACGATCCAGAGGCCGGGTCACATCTCCTTTTATACTCCTCTGCCATCACTTCCTTCACTGGCATAGGGCGACTGGAGAGGGGGTTAGCAGGTGCAAGCCCAGCACCTACATCATCTGTGCGTGCGACGTAGTGGAGAGCGGTAGGATCTAGGCATCTTACTTGTGGCAGTATCCCGTGGCACACTGTTGTACTCGCCACAGGCCCCTTGCATGGTCCCGGTGGCTCATCTGGCGAAAATAAATTCTATTATTGGGACGTCTGTCCCGACCCGGTAGATACAACAATCTTGTAGGTGACAATGGTGGTAACTCAACTCTGTAGACAATTGCCAGGGATGTAGTTGCACTGATGAGAAGCAGTCATTTATTAACATTATGAAAGACGCCATGTCATGCGTCACTGTTCCAACACAGCTGACACGACGCCATATTGGTATTATTCGTTTTCACCTTGTCCCCGTCTCATATTTTAAATGTGTACTGAAATGGTATACTTTTGAATGTGTTTACAGAACTAAAGCACAATAATTTCCCTGAGAAAAAAAAAAAAAAAAAAAAAAATGTACAGTGGAACCTTGCAAGTGTGAGTATGGGCATTAACGAGGTCTCCAATGTTGCGAGTGTTTTGTAATGCACCGTCAGTTTGTATATGTTATTTAAAAGTGTTTGGTATTCACCTACGAGTGGTATTTTCATGTGAACACTCATAGATACGAGTGATTAGCTTTAGGAAAATTAAAAATTACAATAAATATATTACATGCAGACGTGTGTAATAATTGCAATAACTACTGCACCATGATGACACATTCATTTAGCATGCCGTCAGTTGCATTGTGTTGAAACAGATGAAGTGGCAATGGTGGAATGGCCGCTGCATCTGGCAACACCGCCATGGGCTTGCTGTTCGTGCTCATATTGATCGAGTGACGCTGTTCTAACTAAATGCCAGTGCCCCTATATTATAACGGCCATCTTGCGACACCTTTGTCCAACCAATCATTTGCTCACACTTGTACTGATCCCGTGTCGCTGTTCTAATTAAATGCTAGTGCTCCAATATTATAACAGCCATCTTGTGAAACCTGAACAGCATGCCTCAAGCTGATCCAATACTCTGGCTGTTCACTTTACCTGGCGGCGCCAGCGCAAATAGTACGTAGTTTTTCAGGTGCAAAATCTATAGAAAGCTAACAACTACTGTAGTCTTAAGGAGGTTTGGTGTCTTAGATTATTATTAATTATCCGATGGATAATTTTCAGTTACACACATATGCATTAAATCATTTGGAAAAGGTTTAGAACAGTGGGGAAAAAGTGATGTAGGCGGACGTGCCGCGGGCTATGATTCATTGCCTCGTGCACTTGTTTATATTGGCAGTTGTTTTAGTAAAAAAAAAATGAGGGTTAGGAAGAACGTGCATAATTTATTTTTATATACAGATAATCTATTCTTACTGATATTTGCATAGTAAATATCGTTACATGTTGCTGATTTTGCGATTGATCACCAAACTTCGCTATACTGTACATGAAAGTTGTTTCCATCCTGCAGATAAGAAGTTTTCAGCATCCAGTCTTAATAGAGTTCTACCGTGAGTCATTTTGGTATACTACAACGGGTCACATGACCATTTAGTAAACTAAAACCGTGAATTGCAACAAGGCAGTAAACAGTGAACGCACATGTAAAAATATCACAAGAGGTGGGTGGATGGCTGTGCTGTTTACTCGTTCATTGCGGCAGAATATATAAGTGGCAATCCAGAATAAATGTATCGCACTAAGAAAGCCCACAAGCCTGAGTAGCAGATTACATTATTGTGCATAAATACAATACCCATTGCCCACCCAGATTTATGCATGCAAAAGGCACCCCCGCATTTTGAATAATTATCATTGTGAATTCTACTACTCGTGGCTAGCTCTGGAAGAAGTTTCTCCAATCTCGAGAGATGGCAGCACCCCCGTGACCTTGTGATGTCACGACCAGCCTGCCTCAGAGACAGGGGTTTTAATTTGTCATCGCCTCCACGCGGGTGTCGCAGCGTGCACCCCCAACAAACGCACCCTTGTGGTGAATGGCTACGCCACCCCTGCTCCCCATAGAACTGCTGATAACAGAAAATTTTGTACAAATACAGCTCCCGCAGCCAGCCCCGGCAGGTACACCGGGCTCTGCGACCGAAGAGGACTCCCGGCCTACCTTGAGTCTGAAAGAACTCACTCTCATCCTCCGCAGTCCGTAAGGACTTAACCTATCCAGAGTCCACAAGAACTCTCTCTATTCACCTCCACACTACCGTTTACCTAGTCTGTAAAGATACTCCTGTCTGCCTGACCACGGGCACTCTACTTCCTACCTTAACCATTTTACCTTACCCTGCACCTTCAGGACGTTGTTAGTCTGCGAAGACTCTCTCTCTCTCTCTCTCTCTCTCAAGACCTACACATCACCGAAGACCTGCAAGTGAGATGCCAACTCCAGCTACAGGTATACCTCACCTTAAACCCGGTAATCCTTACCACAGTCAACTTCCTTTGACTCCACGGTAACGAGCCATCACATTTTGTATTGCTTATCTGATTAGCTTCCCCTTAATTTGATAGCTGCTGTAAAGTTGTGTTGTTATAGTTTCCTCAGGCTTGCCTTTGCCTGACCCGTCGCTTATGTTCTTACGTAGTATAAACTGTCCCTGGTGTTTTGCTAAGGCAATTATATTTTTGTATTGTACTTGTAATTTCTTTTGCTTGGTTCTCTTCAGGGACAAATCCCCTAATAAACCACAATGTCGAATTTATTGCTTTGTGTTCCATTATTTGTAGCTAGCCAACACGTTGTACTAGCCTTGTGTAATTACAACTCTCAAGATGTATAGTCGAAAGGGTGGTTTACCAAGTAAACAACAATGTAGGGAACATCGTGCTTTAGCGTATGCAACAGTTAGCTCTACCTCAGAGGATGCGCCTCAGTTTGTGAGCCAAGAGTCAGTTCCACGGCCTATCTCTACATTTATTCCTTAGAGGTCGCCTCCCCCTTAGATCACCTGCTTGGTGGTCAGTGGACAGGTTACCCCACGACCGACTACGAGGACCAAGTTAAAATACTCGCTCAGGAGGACAAGACGAGCCACTGCGACAACACCACTAGGCAAACCCCCAAGACTACCAGTAATGTTAAACTGCAGTCCGGTAGACGCATTAGAGTGACTCACCCAGAGGGCACCATTCTCCCTAGATCTTGTTCAATTAAACTTGCAACGGGAAAAGTAGTTCGGGTTCGACTCCGCTCAACCAGACAACCGGCCCCGTGCATCATCCCCAGCTGCAGACTTTGTCCCATCACACCGACCTACTTGACCCATTAAAGTCTCGTCTGTCAGAACACACACCCCCATCACCATTTCAGATTAACTTTCACTACATTTCACCCATTTGGGATTGCTGGCATCCTGCATATTGGAGACCATGTCAGTGAGGAGGATCAAGCTCCCTGGATGGGCAGCCACGTCTATCCACCTCATCCTGGGGTTTGACTCCCCTACAGCCCGTAGCAAACCTACCCCCAAGCGACCTAATACTACTCCTAAACCCCTGGCCTAATAGAATAGGTAGTATTCGCCGTGGTAGGTCAAGCTAGGTTGATAGGATAGTTGTCACCGCACTACCTTCGAAGGTAGTCACACCCAGTAGCTACCCCGTAGCAACACGCATCAATATCACGACGTTGTTAGTTTCTTCTAATGTTATTTTAATGCATACGTTTGTTTACTATGAGTACTCATAGGTATTAGGATTTTTTGTACTCTTATGAAGCCTCACACTTGCGAGGTTCCACTGTACTCGTAAAACGGGCCCATGTGGTATGTAAATAAAAGTAATGGCAGTGCACAACCACAGCAACATAATGTTTAGACCTACATGCATATTTCTTCGGCTGCAAACAATAATAATAAAAAAAAAAAAAGCCATCTTTCAGTAAACGCTTCAGTGAAAGTAAATGTGTGTGTAAAGGTTTTTCTTAATAATTCTGGTTATTATCACATTTCTAAACGAGTTATTCTATAACATACCACCGTTGAGATCTAATGACCATTGATTTGCTGCCGTCTGAAATGGCACACATTCATAAAAATGACTAATTAGCATGATCAATGATGGTCCAGCTCTAATTACAATGGAATAAAATTTTAAGAGAACTTCTTCAAATGAGTAGGAATAAAAAGTCAAGCAAGTAACTAGAGCTGTGTTAATTCACAAAATTGTGCTAAATCATCGCTGCGCCGTTTCTGTAATGCTGATTCACTGCGAATATATGAAAAAGTTTTTTGCTAACATTCAAGTTGAATTTAGGTTACTATAATACTCGAAATAATGGTATTGGTGAAGTGGAGAACAACGAAAAGCAAATTTTAACATATTTAATTTTACAGTGTCCAAAAAGTAACTAGACTAATACAGCAAACCATGTAAGTTGACGTGAAGACAAAAATTAAAAAAAGAGATATATGTTGGTCTATATTCATATAAATATTTATTCTGAACTCAGAAAACAGCAAGCATGAGCAAGGGTGTTTACAAGTAGGTTAAGGTTGCAAGCAGGCCGCTAGGCTACCAAAATTATATAAAACAATAGGAATCCGAGTACTATTCTGCGAGTACTCCAATTCCTATCTTTTTATATCATTTTGTTGCTATTGCAAGTCAAGTATTAGCCTTGAAACCAAAATGGTGTATTTTATTACATATGCATTGGATCTGCAATAAAAAAAGATTAATGTTACTTGCAAAATATCTACTCTCAAAACCTAGGTCTTTTCAAAAATCTAAATGTAGGCAAATTGATGATTTAAACTTGGGTGCTTTGATACACATTTGGATTGGTATAAAATATTTGATTATGAATAGGAAGATTCCAAATAAATGTGTGTCACAGAATAAATATTTAACATGAAAATGAAGGGAACACTTTCTATGTTCACTATATTGGGAAAACTTTGAGTGCATGTACATGTCGTGAAATAATATACAAAACTGATATACCAAATGTACATATACAAATTGTTTTATATAATAAATATTTAATAAAATATAATAAACATAATATAGGTATATGATTATCTTAATAACTTGTGGAAAAACCATTTATAACTGAAGAACATAATAAAAAAAAAATGGGGTTTGGCTGTGTTCAGGACACAGCTGTTTGTTTTGCGTGAATGCATCTACGTTGAAGTGCTCAGATATCTTGATGTTTATTTTATGTTCCCGGCACCAATTCAAATGATTATCTGGGGTTTTATGGGGATCAGGTGTATCACTGAATTGCTTTTGAGATGCTCTTTCCAACCTTATAATATTTCTGTATTTCGACTTGGCTTTTTGACGAGTATAGGACAACATTCTGTTAAGTTTTCTCAATTTTTTACACTAAACTCATACAATTTCACTAAAACCATGCCACACAAATGCTTTTATACACGCAGTCGATTGATCTTGAAGAGAGCTGTCGATTGAAACTTAAACGAGCCTTACAGTTTCTCTTACTCTAAAGATATACTATGCGGAAGTTATGAGACATGGCGAAACAAACTCAAAATTGCGCCCCCTCCCCCCTCCATGCTGCACAGTCCTCACTCAAAATAATACATTCTTTGATCCTTTGGCAATCGAGTGGTGTAATTGAATTTTGAATGTAGACAATAGATTTGGAGCTGCAATGCCACATTGTATCCCCAGATTTTGTTATCAGATTTTCTGGATAGCTTCCCACTATGATTGCAAATTTAAAGACTTTTTCACGTTAAAATTTTTAATATAAGTCAAACAGAAATACATTGTAACCTGTAAGGAAAGTTTTTCAGGGGACCAAATAAAAATCTGATCATGTTTATTGACAAGCAATGCATACAGACTTCAACATCTGGTTTACTGGTGGGGTTAGGTGAGTTGTGATGTTACCTCAGGCATGAAGAGTCAAAGGAAAGGGCCTGCTGTAAAAAAAGTCCATCCCTCCTTTTGTCATTCAGACCAACCCATATCAACGTCAAGCTTGTAGATTGTTATCTCAGCAGAGTGCAGCTCAGGTTAAAAACTACAAACTTTGTTTGAAAAACAGTGGAAGTTGAGCATCTTTTCCACTGAGGCTCTCGTTTCCTCTCCTGTGTCCCTTCCTTACACAGGAATACTTTCAAACTTTATACAGGCCGGCACATCTCTACAACCACTCCGAAGGAGTATGCAAATTACTCACAATTTTCACGCAACATATTCGAAGTTCGAATGCAAGTAGAGTGGAACCCCTATATTACACTTTCCTGCCTGTTTCACACACTGTTTTTGGTCCCAGTGTATGTTTTTATAGCATAAGCTTGTGATTAATGTGATTAATGACCAGTAAGGTGTTACCAAAATGCGTTTTTCCTGGTGTAGGAACTAAATATTACATTGTAATGTCAAGAATAAATGTAGGTGTGACAGAAATAAAGATGCCATTTTTGTAATGATGGTAATTTAGCATCACTTGTTCAATATATTTTGTTATTGTTTTTTGCATTTTGTATTTACTTATTAAAATGGCTAGTAAGGGGAATAAATATAACCTGTATGAAAAATTTGCAAAAGTATTAGCTGAACACCAGCGAATGTATTGGTACCTAAAGAATCTGGTTGCATTTTACTCTAATTTTGTTGGCAACCTGGTTTTTATGTAAATGATTTAAATAGATTTGTTATATATGGGAAAGAAAAATAATAATGTTCATTTTTCAACATGAAATGTAAGAATGATTAAAATGAATGGAAGTTTTCAACTTGTAATATTTATGAAATATGCAAAAAGAATTGAAAGAACATACTCAAAATAAAGAATATAACCACACTTCTTTGTTTCTGTTATAAATCATTCATAACTATCAACTTACCCTTACACTGTACAGAAAAAATGATTATTGCATGGCTTGTGCCATTTGTTGTGTTCTGATGGTGCCTTGGTGTAGGACGCAGCAAGGTCAGAATATGTTCAGATGTTTTACTGAGAGTTTTGAAAGTAAAAGTAGCTTGATAACAAGGTGAGGTGGGTCCCGAAGTGGCTGGGCACTCACCGAGCTGTACGGAGAGCTGCTGTCCTGGTCGAGTGGCGTGTTGAGGGGAGACGAGAACTGGAAGCTGGTGAGGTCCGGCAGAGAGCCCGTGTTGTTGCCGATGGGGATCTGGACCGTGCCCGGTTCCTGCTGCGATGGGAAGATGCTGCAACACCACAGCACATCTCAGCCCACGAGAACCACATACACAAACACACTACAGACAGTCTTATCATGGTCAATCGAGCATGCTTAAAAGACCTGCTTTTCTTCTTATCCTGTATCCTTCTGCCTTATGTACTGTACAACCAACAATGCAGTGCCTCATCACTTTATTCACGAGCCATTTAAGAGAATCATTGACATTGATAGGACTAAAAATATCTTAACGAATGCTAATGTAGTGCAGTGGCACAGAAAATTTTTGTTACCAAATAATTTCACTTGCTTTTGTTTTATAACTAAAATAACTACACACAATGGAAGTTTAAACATAGGCAAGAACACTCCACAACCTACTTTTTTTTGGTGGGATTTGTAATGAATTAGTCATAATGAATAACTTGCTAAAATGTTATGGAATTTGTTGAACTTTCGTTCAGACTGAAGAAGCCTTGAAATTATTATTTTTCTGATTTCATTTTCACAAAAGCTCTTAACAAAATTTTTTGTTTCAATTTGTGAGAAAAAAAGTCACTTTTACACAACCAAAACAAACACACAAACATACAAATATATCCCACAAAGCTCAAGGGCCACAAACTAAGACTAGTGATGGGACAATTTGATTATTGATTCCTCTATACCACAGATTCTTGCCTCAATCGAAGAATCAACAAGTTCTGATTTTTTGCATTCAAAAGTTCAATTCAATTCTGTAAAATGTTCTTACTGGGTAGTAAATTCTGCAAACATGGAGGTGCTTATAAATGCAAAGCACATAGATTGTGTGCGTTTGCAGTCGTGTTTAACTAGGCATAATTAGAGACACAAATTTGTGGTTAATCGCGATAAAACAAAATAACACCAAAATAGCGAAATAACACGAAATACAGACAAATGGCGAATTCATTATTTTGTAACTTGTAATTTCGGAAGTTTCACTTCAGGAGTTATCAACAGTCGCTTGCGGTGACACACTTTTACATTAAAAGTGAAAAATATTTCTACAATCATCAATTGAACGCCGCGCATACATTAATAAATAAGAAAATAATAAGCTATGCTATAACGACTTTCAAAAAATTTGTTGCGAAATATATAAACAAAGCACAACAGTTACATACTTTTTAAAACATGCTTAGTGTATTTTATGAACAATTATTTGTTTTATAAAACATTTGTGCATGTGTTCATTTTGTATTTTTGCTGACATCCGCTGCTAGAAAGAAAATATGAAATAACAAATTACCAAAAACGTCACCATTTCTGTATACAAAATTGGGTCACGTGATCTTTGTCAACAAAATATGCAATTTCGGTCACGGCCTGAGATGAACCAACGTGCTTGAATGGACAGAAATGGATGTCTCACGCAGGTCTCTGTGACAGGTTGACAGTTTAAAGAGATAAACATGAGCTTACGCAGCACAGCGATGAAGTAACTTACTGCTGCTTGTTAAATGACACACTTTACAGCATCGCCTGACTGCCGCACGGATAAGACGAAAACCAGTCAAGCGAAGCATGATTAAACGGGAGTGTACTGTACATTGTTTTGGGAAATGTGCAGTATTCTTGAAATTGAACGATCTTGACACATTCGTTTTACCTAGCAGGGCCATTTTTGCAGAACTATATATTCCACTAGATTAGCTAATTAAACAAAGAAGAATTATTTTCTCTCACTCATTGTAGTTGAAAGTTACCTGAAATGTAGAACTGTACAACTATACAAAATGTTGCAATATACTTAACATGTGTTGATAATTGAATAGCGTCCAAAATCTAGAATCAAAACTAAAACTTTGGAATCGAATAGAGTATTGGAATTGACAAAAACCTTCAATTGTCCCATTCACTAGTTAAAACAGTTAATTTGCAATGAATTAAGTTACACAACTATTTTTATTAATTTGTTGCCAACTTAATTGTGGGCCAGCATAGCAGTGTGCAGCAGTATATATATGTAGATATGGGCTGTATTTTTTTTTCAAAGGTTGATTTCAAAACTGTTTACCATGAACACATTCTACCAAACAAAAAAAAAAATGTTTATGGTAAATTGCACTAAACGAAGTGGCTGCCTTTTAGAGTTGTGTAAATATTAGTTATGCTGAAATAGTCATAACAAATCAGAACTTTCTTGCTTTCTGGGAAGAAAAAAAAATTGTTGAAAGACTTAACGAAATAAAAAAAATTAGATAAAAAAAAAAGTTCAACTGCTAATCAAATGCTTGTCTGATTGACCAACAATGGTAAATTTTTAGCAACAAGGCCTCCATCCCCCGCCCCTCCGATACTAGGGGAAGCATATGTCGTCTTGATGGAGTCTTTAAGGGTGGGCAGGTACCTGAGCTCCGGGCAGCTCGATTATTGCCCTGTGGGTAAAAGGTGGAGTACTGCTCGATACAGGGCATGTGGGTACCCTGGTAGTTGCGTAGCTGTATGCTGGGGTTCCCTGCAGTTACGACTCCTGGTGTTGGACTACTGTACCCACAGCTGAGACTGTGCCCTCGCGACTGTCTGCTCGGGTGGAATAGTGGCAGCAGCAAGATAGTATATGGGAAGTGACATAGGTGGAAAAATGAATCTCCTCTGTCTTCCGAACAGCTGACCATTCTCCTCTGGCATTCAGCGGCTTCCCATTTCAAAGTGTACACTCTGTATCTACGAGGCTTTCTACCAGTGCCAGATTCTGTTCGACCGCTTTCTCTTGCCCAGTCAGATGGCGTGGCATAAAGTTGGGGGACAACACATATGTAGGCGATAGTGGGTGTTCTGTTGTAGAAATGTACCAATAGGAACATACAAGCTGCAATGAAAACATATATCCGAGGAAAGTACAAATTCTTTAACACCTGAGGGAACAAATGATTTACACAGTCCAACATATGCACATCTAACTTTTACACAGTCCAACATATGCACATCTAACTTCATGAAACAGAAACAAAATCTGAAGATTTTAACAAGTTAGTGTTAATTTGGGACATTATGAAATAAACGCAATATAAAATACAAAATCAAACTTCTGTGATAGTAGTCAGTTGCATAGATAACAGAAATGAAAAAATACTGGAGTCCTGTTATGTATGCACATGAGAGAGAGAGAGAGAGAGTGTGAGAGTGTGTGTGTGTGTTTGCAGTTTGAAGCGGGCCACATCCTCCGGGATTGTGAAGGGTGGGATGGGAAGGGGGAATGTGCGAGCGTTGAGGACTGATAATATTAATCTGAATTTCCGCCACTTTGGTAACTCAGCAAGATTGGGTCGACGGGAGGTGGTACTTGTGGTACGTATATAAAACTTGCTGGCTAGGTCGAAGGTCCTCCACATAGGGAAGCTTTGTATAATTTGGATTTCCTGGAACGATGCCAAGGCCAAAGGGAGAAGTGGATAAACCCAAGAGTGAATTGGACTCGATGCTCTTCCATGCGGGAAGCTTTAGAGCTCGCCTTTTCAGACTGGGACTGACTGAGAGACGTAAATACGCCCAACACCTGCGTGTTGCACCCACACGAAGTCGAGTCAGTGGCAGAGGGGTTCAGTTTTCCTCCTGGCGTTCTACAGACTGGGAAAGAGAAGTAGAGCACCTGGTCTGACCAGCTACGGTGTGGATTAGTGTTCCTAGAGTGTTACGCTCCCGATGATCTACTAGAATGGCAGGCCTCGGTATGCCGTCCTATGTGACATGGGAATTTCACCTGGCAGGTGTTGCTACGCATTACTTGCTTCACCTTGATTAATTAATTCTATGAGAGAATATTATATAGTACCATCGAATGGCTAGATAAGCTGAATTACTCTCTTTTGGAGTCATTTGTGAGGCAACACACATAACGAATAAGTTACTCTTAAAGATAGGATAAATAATGTTTTATTTAATGTATATGGAAAAGGTAATAGTGAGTCCTTACTCGCTTCTATTAAAAAGTTTGCAAAAAAAAAAAAATGAAAGATACTGGAAGGTCAATCCTAATTGAACCCAGGTGAAGATGACCTAGACAAAGCTAAATAAGAATAGTTTTTATATACGGCTTTATAAGCAAGGCAGATAAATCTAACTTTACTTGGGGTGTTCTTAAGGAAACTATTTGTTTAAGAAAGAAACCCTCTGAAGTGAATTTGCTCGACAGTGGTGGAGTCTTCAGGGTTGCCGACGGCGGGCATCATCTCTAGTTCGAAAAAACACACTTTGAGTGTGGTCCAGTGGTCAGCACTTTAATTGTGCATATAATCCTCGGCCTTATGTAGACTGGAGGAGAGCGATGACTACTCTTGGATCTGGAATGGCTCCTTCTATTTATACTAAAATTCTTGGAGTGAAGGCTTCTAGAGGGGTGCAGGGATGGCTAGCCTCTCTCCGCAGTGGTGGTTCATTAGAGCTTCTTTGTAGCGCTACCCTTTTATCATCACCCGGGGTGGAGGCGCTGACATATCTTATCGCCTTGGCATGAGGGGTTGGAGGCTGCGGCAATCTCTTGATAGACTAGGTGCTGCGCTCCTACAGCAAATGGTGTTGCGGCTTGTTGAAAATTAAAATTCCCGTGTTGGGCATTAGGGCGACCACCTGACGGCTTTGAGTAGGTAGTACCATTTTTCCCAACCACGTGTCTGTAGTCGCACATGACGTGATGGTTGTGGACCCTGTAGGCACGTGGTTTTTGTACTAATGCGTATATGACTTGCCCAAATGACTGTTGGTGCTCAATGATGGGGCAAAAACCCAAGTAGAGAGTGCATGCCAACTGCGCAGGAATGTGTCACATGTCAATTTCTGTTTACAAAAATAATATGAACTGTAATAATTACGAAAACTATTAAAACTATACAATTAACATGACTTCATCCGCGACATGTTATGAGCCCTTGTTGACCTGAGCGCACCATTTCTCAGCGCAGGTTAGAACTTCTAGCCATAGAGAGCTCGTCATGCAGCGCTTGACTGAAGGCCAAGAGCCTAAGACCAGTCACGTGAGTCAGTGCAATTCCCATAAATGCCACAAGGCGTAAGACCTTTCAATGAGAGAATTTCCTGTTGTCTGGTATTGTAAAATTCTCCCCTTAATAAAATAATAAGCTACAAATGTATGAGGCACAATCCGTTTTATAGGCATGTAAATATAGTGATGCTAAGTGCTGACCACGTGGTCATGTGGAACTACTCAATCCTGTATTATTTTGTAAAAGTAATTAGTGCATTGTAACCACAATAAAAATGGAACTCAGTGACTGGTAGTACGCCCCTTTATTACAACACTTTAAACAAATTTCTTAAATATGTGTTTTCATGTTTGCAGTATGATGCGCACAGTTCAAACTGCGCAACATAAAAATTACTTTAAAATCGATTAGTAAAATAAACAATTTCAGTGCCTTAAATTAATGATATATAATGCCCTTTTGACAGTTTGTAGTGTTTGTGTGTGTGTTTCTATTCCAGCAATTATAACGACTCAAATTGAAAAGTTAACGAAAAAATTTAAAAATTAGTAACACGTAATTTTAAATCAGATTTTCTATGTCTAATTTAATTTTAATGCACAGGGTGCATTTTAATATGTATTTGCTTGAGTTCTGCGTTTCACATCACCCATTTCAATATTTTATCGAGGGATATTTTTGTTCTGGCAGGTGTCGGTCACCAGGCATCACCGAAGCCACGCCGCCTGTCAGTCAGTCTTGGAATCACAGGTGTCGGGTCAAGTTGCGTTTCACGCAGCTCAGAGGTGAAACATCTTAGCACATGTCACTAACGGCAGTAGACTTGTAATTTATCTGGAATACTTTTATTCTTTCACAGTGCACCTCCGAGCATACCACTATTCCGGAGCAGACTCTCAGCCTCTCTGGCATAACATTACTTAATTATTTTAACCACGTCCTTGGACGTCTTTGTGCAGCTTAGCGCCAATGTGGGGTCTTGTGCCACATGCCCGCTTCCTTTTTGTATTGTCACACCTCAACTGCTGAATAATAACAATTATTATTTAACTTATGTGTGTTGTGAGTACCTTCATTTTCGCTTTTCGAGGAGTTTCAGGTTGAAGGCCCCTGCATCCACTAAATACCTGCCACCTGATCTGGAACCACATAAGTCAGTGTGTGTTCTATGTATATTTTACTGAAGTGTTATGTCAGTGTTGGTAAGACGTGCTGGGAAGCCTCAAAATCCTGGTCCAAGTGCATAAATAACATCACATATTCAGTTGTCTGCCATTGTCAATTCATACAATCACGTTCAGACACCAGGACACAAGGTCATTTGACCCAGGCTTTTCAACCATGGCCCACCTCAAGAGTCTCGTGTTAACGTGACCGGATCCCCCTCAAGGGGTTAGCTGGTGCCCTCCGGAAACTTCTACCTATCCGAGCGAGACAATGTGACCCCCTTGGTACGCGTCAAACTATAATGCTGGAGTCACAATACCTTTATAAATCTGACACGACAGCTTGATATGACAAAATCTGAGTAGCAGCCAATGAAAAGGTCACTTTGACACCAGTCCGAAAAAATCACAACCCAGACAGCCTGACAAACATACATTCTATTTCTACTTTCCCTGGTGTTGGGCTAGTCGAGGCACCCAAAGAATGTAAATACAACATTTTTACGATTTCATAAAAGCCAAGTACCATACTTGTTGGGCAGATTTATTTGAGATATATCGTGAACATTGAATAACATAATATGAAATTTCGTAGTCCTGTGACGTGTTATGTTCGCCGGGCTAATGCAATTTGAGATTAAAAATTGTAACAAAAACAAACAAAAGGATGATCAAACAACATTATCTGTTGTTGGTCAACCAAACACACATTTATAAGCATTTCATATTTATTGAACTCAACATTTTTTGTTTCGATAAATCTTTCTGTTGTGTTCATTGAATTTCAGCCTTTTCTATTGTGTGATTTGATATGTTCAAATGTCAGAATTTGATGCCTGCCACCACACGCACCAGGATGCTGGCCAATTTAACTTGCAGTGCCATCTATGGACAGGTCGAGAAGTTAGTCATCATTACTCAAGTGCTGGATGTCACGCACCTCGAATGTTACTGCTTAAATTTAAGTTTTGTACACGTTTTCAGAATCTAGTGTTCTTACCAAAAACCAAAATGAAAGTTGTGATTTTTAATTATTGAAAATTCACACAACTCTGTTTCGTCCAGTATCATGCAAGAAGAGAGAAACTCCAAATGAGTGTGGGTATTTGGGGAGGCTTTGCACCACCTTGCCGCACAAGCAGGTAGGGGATACTACTGGAGGTACTCACTTGATGCCGGGAACGCGGGCATCGCAGCAGGATCTGGGGCGGCCGTCTGGTGCGTTCACCAGCTGCTTGCGGGAGTCTCCTTGGTCCACCGCGATCCCCAGCAGCTGGCCGTCAGCTACTGTAAGAACACCACCACAGCCTAACACTGTACAATCTCCATACAAAGTGGACAAAGAGAATTCCAATCTTACATAGGCTGCTCACTATAAGCTGAGCACTTCTGAAAGTTCTGCTTACAATGTACTCGCATGCATAGTTTGTATTCTTCCACTATATGTAAAGTTAATATTACCAAGGGTCTCATCACTCGATTCATGCATTGGTCATTAATGTTAAGACTGATGTATGACGTCTTTTCTACTATTATAAACCGACTTCTACTTATCTGTGCGAACCACTTAGCAGAACATGTCAACGGAGTTTGATTGGCAGTACAACCCACTTGACGTCCAAAACATGTACTGTTTACCCAATCGTAAAAGACGCACACTGCTGCCCAAAGATTGTACTGTTCACCGACCGATGGCTGTACTGCAGGATGGCTCTACGAATTGATTCGCAGAGACATACAGCAGAGCCAGCCGACGTCACACATTCGGACGCTCAAGCACTGCACTCCCCTTCACAACCGACAAAGAATGAGTCACGAAGAGTATAAATACTGGGGCTCAGCCCTTGAAAGTCCAGTCTGTTCTGTTCCTTCACCGTGCTCTTGGTACTCAAGCACTGCACTCCCCTTCACAACCGACAAAGAATGAGTCACGAAGAGTATAAATACTGGGGCTCAGCCCTTGAAAGTCCAGTCTGTTCTGTTCCTTCACCATGCTCTTGGTACTCAAGCACTGCACTCCCCTTCACAACCGACAAAGAATGAGTCACGAAGAGTATAAATACTGGGGCTCAGCCCTTGAAAGTCCAGTCTGTTCTGTTCCTTCACCGTGCTCTTGGTACTCAAGCACTGCACTCCCCTTCACAACCGACAAAGAATGAGTCACGAAGAGTATAAATACTGGGGCTCAGCCCTTGAAAGTCCAGTCTGTTCTGTTCCTTCACCGTGCTCTTGGTACTCAAGCACTGCACTCCCCTTCACAACCGACAAAGAATGAGTCACGAAAGGTATAAATACTGGGGCTCAGCCCTTGAAAGTCCAGTCTGTTCTGTTCCTTCACCGTGCTCTTGGTACTCAAGCACTGCACTCCCCTTCACAACCGACAAAGAATGAGTCACGAAGAGTATAAATACTGGGAATCAGCCCTTGAAAGTCCAGTCTGTTCTGTTCCTTCACCGTGCTCTTGGTACTCAAGCACTGCACTCCCCTTCACAACCGACAAAGAATGAGTCACGAAGAGTATAAATACTGGGAATCAGCCCTTGAAAGTCCAGTCTGTTCTGTTCCTTCACCGTGCTCTTGGTACTCAAGCACTGCACTCTCCTTCACAACCGACAAAGAATGAGTCACGAAGAGTATAAATACTGGGAATCAGCCCTTGAAAGTCCAGTCTGTTCTGTTCCTTCACCGTGCTCTTGGTACTCAAGCACTGCACTCTCCTTCACAACCGACAAAGAATGAGTCACGAAGAGTATAAATACTGGGAATCAGCCCTTGAAAGTCCAGTCTGTTCTGTTCCTTCACCGTGCTCTTGGTACTCAAGCACTGCACTCTCCTTCACAACCGACAACGAATGAGTCACGAAGAGTATAAATACTGGGGCTCAGCCCTTGAAAGTCCAGTCTGTTCTGTTCCTTCACCGTGCTCTTGGTACTCAAGCACTGCACTCCCCTTCACAACCGACAAAGAATGAGTCACGAAGAGTATAAATACTGGGAATCAGCCCTTGAAAGTCCAGTCTGTTCTGTTCCTTCACCGTGCTCTTGGTACTCAAGCACTGCACTCCCCTTCACAACCGACAAAGAATGAGTCACGAAGAGTATAAATACTGGGGCTCAGCCCTTGAAAGTCCAGTCTGTTCTGTTCCTTCACCGTGCTCTTGGTACTCAAGCACTGCACTCTCCTTCACAACCGACAAAGAATGAGTCACGAAGAGTATAAATACTGGGGCTCAGCCCTTGAAAGTCCAGTCTGTTCTGTTCCTTCACCGTGCTCTTGGTACTCAAGCACTGCACTCCCCTTCACAACCGACAAAGAATGAGTCACGAAGAGTATAAATACTGGGGCTCAGCCCTTGAAAGTCCAGTCTGTTCTGTTCCTTCACCGTGCTCTTGGTACTCAAGCACTGCACTCTCCTTCACAACCGACAAAGAATGAGTCACGAAGAGTATAAATACTGGGAATCAGCCCTTGAAAGTCCAGTCTGTTCTGTTCCTTCACCGTGCTCTTGGTACTCAAGCACTGCACTCTCCTTCACAACCGACAAAGAATGAGTCACGAAGAGTATAAATACTGGGGCTCAGCCCTTGAAAGTCCAGTCTGTTCTGTTCCTTCACCGTGCTCTTGGTACTCAAGCACTGCACTCCCCTTCACAACCGACAAAGAATGAGTCACGAAGAGTATAAATACTGGGAATCAGCCCTTGAAAGTCCAGTCTGTTCTGTTCCTTCACCGTGCTCTTGGTACTCAAGCACTGCACTCCCCTTCACAACCGACAACGAATGAGTCACGAAGAGTATAAATACTGGGGCTCAGCCCTTGAAAGTCCAGTCTGTTCTGTTCCTTCACCGTGCTCTTGGTACTCAAGCACTGCACTCCCCTTCACAACCGACAAAGAATGAGTCACGAAGAGTATAAATACTGGGGCTCAGCCCTTGAAAGTCCAGTCTGTTCTGTTCCTTCACCGTGCTCTTGGTACTCAAGCACTGCACTCTCCTTCACAACCGACAAAGAATGAGTCACGAAGAGTATAAATACTGGGAATCAGCCCTTGAAAGTCCAGTCTGTTCTGTTCCTTCACCGTGCTCTTGGTACTCAAGCACTGCACTCCCCTTCACAACCGACAAAGAATGAGTCACGAAGAGTATAAATACTGGGACTCAGCCCTTGAAAGTCCAGTCTGTTCTGTTCCTTCACCATGCTCTTGGTACCAAAGCCCAAACCTTGAGAACCCTTCTTCGCACCGAATAACATCACAGTCTTAAGTAGTAAAACACTCTTTCCAACCCCTTCAGTACGTTAGTATTAAGCCGAGTTATTTTTATAGCTGCTTTTTACCTACCTCACTAGCCTAGACACAGTCGCCTTCACATGTCTAACGTAGTCAGCTTCTGTTACGCTCTTGTTGATAGGAGGTAGTGTAATACCACATAGTTTATTTCCTCACCGAAATAAACAAGTTTTATTCCACATAGAACCTCACCTCATCGACATAGGAGGGACAGCAGGTGACCGGGAATCTTGTTCTTAACCACTGAAACCCACTAGTAGATACCCACACTCACTTTGGATGGCCACCCTTTCCATGCACCCAGGTGTACAGAACGGCAGAGTCCTCACTAGGTACTCAACCATCTTGAATGGTTCGCTTGTCAGTCTGGAGTTGCTCTTTCCACTGCGCTTCTGGTGCCGGAAGGAGTACTTCCTCGGGTCTGAGGAGACTGATCCAACAGGGGAACTCTCCCACGTGTTGGGATCATCAACTAGTGATACCTGACTTTTATTATCCACCGCACTTGTGATGCCGGGTACCGAGATAGGGAGACAGCATTGGGTTGGTGGAGACAATAAGTGGAAGTACACTTGAGGAGACGCATCACGTTGCATGCTCCACCTCCACGAGGAAAGATAGTAATAACTCTTTCCTCATGGCCTTCTCCCATCGTAGTGGTATCCGTAGGAGGGTAATACGGGCTGGCTGAAATTATCTACAAGTACCAATCAGAGTTTACCCACTGCCCTACTGGACTCGAGCACCTCAGTCTCGGGAACAAGCACAAATACTCTGCCGCCTGGAGACTATGAACCATCTCTCTTCAAACCACCCACTAAACTCAACAGCGTCGCACACCCAGTATTTCTGGCCTACTTGAGTGGAGGAGACACATCACACAGCATAGATAACCTGTGGTTTAGGGGCATCCTGATTAGTCTATCGACCCTGACGTCAACCAGTACCTACGAACGCCTGTCGACCAGCACACCTGATTGAGGTACAAGTGCACCACCGTCCAAACAACAGTAGGTCCAGCAGCCCCCGCAGGTCAAGCGTCGCCCAGGTAACCCCGTGCGAGTGGTCCCACCAAAGCGTACGGTAGTACTAGCTGTCCCAGATTTCGTGTACCACAGGAAAGCCACATGGCATATATGCAGGTAGAGACAATGAAACTTACCAAAAACGGACTTCAAAAGTGCTCAATTTGTGAATAGTTTACAATTATGGGACCTCCTGAGTCGTCATACAGAAAGTAGCTCTACCCATGTTTAGAATATTTATTCTTCTATAAAACAATATTTTAAACTATAGCAACAGAACTCTACCTTTTCTGAACAGATTGCTGCATTAAAACCTTATATTATAGTGAGTGTTTAAAATTCTTAGGCACAACAGAAAAGATGTGAAGCTTGTTTAAGCTATTTTGCATCGCAGTCACAATGTTTCCTTACAGCCGGGCATGACCTTCAAGAGTTTAAACTCATTTACTAGAGCGGCTTTATTAAGGTGGATTGATGGAGATAATTGTGGCATTGCCCGTTTTTGAATCTTAAGTATTTAGCACTCTCATTAATGAAAAATCTTCTTTGACATGGCACTGTATATAATTCAGATTATTGAATAACTGTTATTTCAATGGAGTACCTGCACTTGTTTACCATGTCGAATAAATTTATTTATTTATAATATTTCATAATGTAAATTAATTGCTGAGTTCCTTTTCAGAATTAATACAGAAGTGATAGTATCATAATAAGTCACAATATAATCATTTACAAGATGTAATTAAATGAATTCTATGCTCTGAAAAAAGTCACATTCTCAAGAAATGATCTCAAATGTAAGTAATGGCAAAAAATATACACATATTACATGGCGTCCAATACTAAGTCAAATAAAACATGATAAATACTGCAAATGTTGTAACATGAAAAAATGTGTGTTTAAATAACAACTAAGGCAATGATGTGACACAAATGGCAACAGGCGTGTACCCTAAGTAACTCAATGCTATGATGATTTGTGAATAACTTATGCTAAGAAAAAAAACTCTCTCCTGAAGTGGAACCCAATGTTAGTTGTCAAAAATATTTGCAGAGATGTTGGCAACAAGGAAAAATTTGTAAAATGTTACATCCACTAAAATAGCAAGCAAAAATCTCTTGCCGGCCAAACATAATTTGACGTCGCCAGCATTGTCCCTCGTGGGACGCAGCCAACTCTGCCCTGTTCGTGTACCAGCCACGCACGGCCATGCATTCATTGTACGGGTTAAATAGGTTGTTCATGCGAGAATGGGTCTTTTAAACTGTTCCTGACCCGCGAGACCCATGTTACCAAGAGAGAGCTCAGCAAGTGCATAGTGCTATTTTCATGTGTGCCCCTGAAAGTAGAGACCAAGTTATAAAAGGGAAAGTGTTATATCCTTTCAACTCCCCATAAACGGGGGATAATAAAACAAAACCACACAGGTTACATAATGCTATTAAACGCAGTCTTGACACACTTATAAACAATAATATATTTTTCCAGTGCTTCCATCATGTTTCATTTGTTTTAAAAGGGCATATTTCTTGAGTTTTGTTAATGTGTAACATAAATGAAAATGGCAGTTCCGACAACCGTCATTCCCCGTGCCCAAAAACCAATTCTTTCACTTCAAATTGAAT
The DNA here is from genome assembly GCA_029891345.1 of Dryococelus australis. Lineage (NCBI taxonomy): Eukaryota > Metazoa > Arthropoda > Insecta > Phasmatodea > Phasmatidae > Dryococelus > Dryococelus australis. Next base: position 115,420,835 of record CM057002.1, read on the forward strand.
TATTTTCATAATTTAATCAAAGGGTTTTAAGTAGGGATGGACAGATACAGATCCTGATACCGGTACATCGGTAGATTATCCCAAAGTCAGTATCAGTTACAATCGGCAATGATACAACCAATTCATTTCATTAACGCAAATCATTTAATCATCATGGAAATTACAGCACTTGGCTATCTTGCCACAAACAAAGAATTTTACTTTTGCAACAGAAAACTATTTTCTTAATTCCATTTTTATCTTTTAGTAACATGTGAATCAAAATTCACCGGAAACTGACATGGCTGGCTTTGGTGTTGCTAACTCTATATAAGCTATACCTGTTGAAATACGCAAATTGAAATGTATTTGATATTGGTATCTGGTTTTCAGGTAGTTAAAATTAATTTGTAAAAAAAAAACGTTGTACCGCTATAATATTCATTGTCATACATTTTCATTCACGTAACCGTCAACTGTATATTGATCTATTGCTCTAACATTGCATATTGATATTTCGTTCGCAGCATGACATGATTCATAAATAGATCAGTAAGAAGGCCGAATGTTGATATACGAGTTGAATCGTTATGGCTGTGGTGCTCGTTCAGTGGTAGAAATATAAACACTGCCGTGTTGTATGCACAGTGATTTACGGTGTATGTATTGTGTAGGGAATTGTATGCACTATATAAAAATTACAAACCAAATTATTTCTATCGGCACTACTGGAGGGATCGGCCACATGTATTAATATTGGTAATATTGGCAAAATGCATTGTAATATTTTCTAACTAATTTCTACATTCTTTGCCGGACCATCCCGGCTTGTTCACGTAAATATAGTTTTCAGACCAAACGAAAACAAGGACTCTGGACAATAAGTATAAGTAAATTCTCATGTCAGAATCATTCTGCTAATTTCTCCAGAGTTCATTTTGTTTTCTGAAGTTCTTTCTTGTATACATTTTGTCAAATATATATTTTTAATAATTTCCATCTCAATGCTAGTGGGAGATCGCAGGCAAGTTACCGGATGTCTCTGCCACCATCTTTAGTCTTGATCAATGAGCCAAAGAGGATAGACATGTGTCACGCATTGCTGGAACTTTCACTGACTTAACCAACTATTTGCTACAAGTGTTAATATACTTCAACAATTTTTGATTGTTTTTGCTCCTCCCACATACCTATCCTCCTCTCCGTGAGACTCGTGGTCCCGGAGAGTGTAACGCCTCTAGGTTTCCACATGCTTAACAGTGCTTTTCTACAGTGCCAGCCTATGGCAGGCCTAAATACCATTCCTGCTTCAGACAAGGGCAGAGTTACTGTGTTTGAATGTACTCTTGTTCTGCAATATACGCTTTCAATGGACTCACATCTTAATTTTCTTGCACAGTAATTAACGTACCTTAGGTATCTGGTCCACTCCACTAACCCACGTGCTCTATTTATGAATTGAGTGAATACGCTAACTGAACTTTTGTCTCAACTCCTTTCGTTAACATGTGCTGTCAAAGGACTGCCACGTGACTGTCTACCTGCTACTGCCCTGAGAACGAGTATTCACGTGCTCACCCATGTAATAGATGAGCTGGTCCATGGGTAAAACTTTAATATCTTTTCTAAATTTCTAGCCATGAATCATGAACCAGGGTTTGTATCACATCTGGCATACTCTACCCCTTGCTAGCAGCCAAGCCACACTATATGGCGTCGCAAATTGTGTGGCTTACAGACGTGCGTTGCGGGAAATTCGTACTCCGGAAGAAAACCATTGTTCAGAAACACCAGGCAGAACAGTGAAATTGTAACATATTGTGTGTGTACCAACCCCCCATTGTCTGAATAGCTGCAGATACCCAGGACATCGCAGTGCAACGTAGAGTTAGACATGATGTCACCGAGCACCGTAGAGTTACCTGTCACGTCACAGCATGCCTGCAGTCTGGCGTGCGTGGTCCAGTAGGGCTGACCACAGCACCCCAATAGGTTCACCGGGTTCGGTCCCCTACGGAACCCCTCGTGCGTATGGGTTCACATACAACCGTGAACGTGACTACCACGAACATCAGCGGTGGGATGCAGAAGAAATATGTGAAACATGTGGAAAAACTGTATCACTGGACTGGTTCAAAAATTTGACCTCAAAGCCAAAATCAGCTGCTGCATACCAGAAGGAAGAAGTGAGTTGATTGCTCCAACAGTAACGTCAACAGAGTAGCACGCTGCTCACGCCCTTCGTGCGACAACAATGTGCGCTGTGAACTGTGCTAACTCAGAGCGCACTTCGCATGCCTGTCAGCGGGAGAGTATCCATCTGTACGACGTGATGTTTTCCAGAGCCAGAACTACACTTCCAAACAGACCAGCCAGCCTGCAGCAGCACAGCTGATAGCACCTCGTGAATTCCTGCTACCAGAGGAACGCAATACAAGTAAGCGCAGTGCCCGACAGTGCCGCAAAAAAGGATTTGCTGTTGTCACGAGTAACTTGTGTGACAACAAATTCCAACATAAGTGTGTGACAGACAGTGATTGGAAGTTTTCGCGAGGGAACATTCCACTGTGAAGAATGTGTGCCGTCTATGTCCACAACAACACACACATGGATGTAAACAACACCTGTGATGTAACGCAGCTGCCGCAGAGGGGGACATGGCGCAGCCCACAACTACTAGTGCTGCCCATCCCGCTGCAGAAATCACCACGAATACGTGTAGAACCGCCATAACAGTGTCAGGAATAGCTTGTAGCTAGCACCCCAGCTCGTTTCCAAACACTCCTTACATTTTCTGGACAGGGAGCCGAGGACTCAAGAGCGTTCTTAGCAGTGTGTAGCAGCCACCTGCAACGTTATGGTGTTTGCGTGTAAGAAAGGCAGAACGCCACAGGAGCACAGCTGACAGGTGATGCTAAGAACTGACTGCATTTAGCAACAGAATATAATATGACCTGAACGCAGTTCGCAAATGAAATTCAACGTCCGGTATTCAAGTACTTACACAACACTCAAGCAACAGCTCTCACTGTTGACCAAGGATCAGAGACCGCTGGAGAACTTGGAGACTTTCATCTGTCGGAAAATCAGTTTGGCCAACCGCCACTACGAACACCTGTCTCCAGAAGATGTGTTTGAATCTATAGTGGAAACAGTGCTGCCAGAACATAGACCTGCTCTACGTCCAATGGTGTACAGTGGATATTAGCGATTCAGTACACCAGCGTTTCATAAGGGCTGCGGTGAGTATCGGGCGCGACTCAGAACCCAGACGCAACTACTTTCTGGACTCTTGGAACGGGAAAAGTAGTATGGAAAACAGTGACAGTTCCACAAAACACAAATGCACTGCGCCAGGGGTTGAAGGCCCGAGCAACTAGCCCATCTGTGTGGCTGGTCATGCGCAGGAAGACTGCACTGCGACTGCGTCGGGTAACAGTGGTGTAAGTGCCGCATCTGCTCAGTCACCAGGTGCTGCCAACGCCGAGGTTCAGGGCCAAACGCCACGGTGTCGGATATGCAGTGATAAACAATACCACTGGCACAGAGTGCGCGCCAACTGAGTGACACTGCCTACGGGAAAAGGCACCACTGGGGTAGGACCACAACAGGAGCCTCCCAGAAAAGGTAAAGAACCAGCCAGATGCCTACTTGGGACAAGTGAGTACAACCATTGATAAAGTCTTGAGGGTACCTGTATGTGATTCAAATGTTACAATTGTTGCACTGATTGACACAGCGGCATCACACAACTTTGTCCGCAAGAAACTTGTAAAATTTACAGACATACAGGATGTCATTTAACCGTAGAGCTAGCCACACTGAATGGCAAAAGTGATATCATTGGGGTTACCCAGCTTAACGAAAAAATTAAGGACGTCTAGATGTGTGCTCCTGCCTTGGTCTCAAAGGAAATTCACTACGACATTATCTTTGGAGTACCTTGGCTTAATGATCAGGAAGTAATTGTAGGAATTCAGGGATAGGATCCATTTCTGCAATCAAGTCAGATGTAATGTTTACAACCTAGGCAGAAGTGCAGAGGTTAACTTACAGCCTGTAACACTAGATGCCTTTGATCACCGCATTCTGGCCGAATATCATGCAGCTTTTGAAAACATCTTGAATGAGAGAAAAGACATTTTTGCACCGTCTGACCTACTTAAACATACCACTGTTGCTGAACACGAGATCAAAACAATCCACAACGATCCACTCTGGACTTCTCCTACAGATTACGATGCACACCACCTGAACGTCATCAACCGCCAAATTGCGGAAATGATACGTGACGAAGTAAATGAGCCGTCAGAAAGCGGGGTACAATTCGGCTATCACTTTAGCACCGAAAAAAGATGAAGGTGGTGGTTTTGTATTGATTTAAGGCCCATAAATCAAATCACAGAGAGCAACTCGCCCCCATTTATCAGTGTACCCACTGCCCTCAACTTCTTTCCAAAGCAAAAATTCTGTCGTCTTTTGACCTGAAAAGTAAGTGGATTCTGGCAGATTCCAGTAAAAGCGGAAGACAGGCACAAAACGGCTTTCACAGCACCAGGCAGCCACCAATATCAGTTCTGTGCCATATCCTTTGGACATGATGGTGAAAATCCTTTTGACAAAATAATTGGTGATTTCGCTATTACCTATTTAGACTATGTGGTCAGAAAGATGGGAAGACCACCTGCGACATCTAGTTATTGTTTAGGAACGACTAGCCATCAATGGCCTAACCTGTGCCAATCAAAAGTGTAACATACGGAAAACCAGCATCAAGTAACTTAGCCACCTTGTCGACAGGGAAGGAAACTGCCCCACGTCATAACAATTAACCAAGATTCAAGAGTATCCAGAGTCCACAACGCGGAAACAGTCGCAAAAATTCTTTGGCTTAATAAACTGGCTCGCTGAAATGCTCTCGCCTGTTAATAAGTACAAGTGGGATGTCAACATGAGGAATCCATTCAAGGAAGTACAGTTTCTCGCAGTGCCACGCACTCACATTTACTGACACAACACTGCACCTATATTTGCAAAATGATGCCAGCTAAGACCGCATCGGTGTGGTGTTGTTGCCGGGTAGCAACAGTCAAGATTGTGCGATATTGACTATTCCAGTACCAAACTTGGCAACACTGAAAACCACAACCACTATGATGGAAACGAACGTGAATGTTTGTGAATCATTTGGGCCATAAAACGGTACCGCATTAATCTGAAGTACAGGTGTTTCACGCTGAGGACAGATAACCATTGCTTGTTGTGGCTGTACAAAATGTGTGAGGTACATAGCAAACTTACAAGATGGTCAATGTTGCCCACAAAATTTTGACTTGGTTGTCGAACACATGCCCAGCAAATATAATCAGTTAGCAGACACCTTGTCATATTCCCTGAATGAAAGAGAAACTGCGGTAGACGAAGAGGGCAGGAGACTGTCATACCTCCGGAAAATAACAGCACAACTCCAGTAGTGTAGGAACAAATCACTGCAAAACAACAACAAAGCCTGCAGAAACGTCCGAAGACAATATTTACGTGCTTGTGTTAAACCAATAGATGTCCGCTGAGGTAAAAGAAATAAAATCCCAGTGCGAGCAGGAAATGTTAGAGGGATGGAGAGTGATTGACAATCATCTCGAGACACGTAACAACAGCCAGTCAGGTGGTTGGTTGTGCCTCTATGTGCTGCCTGGGGCGCGCACTGTCATTCACGTTGCTCATACTAACGACCTGTCCGCAAACTATGCGTAACATGACACTGTCCTGTTTGTGACCCAGCCTCACAAAAGAGGTTAGAGAGTACGTGCGCAATGCCATGCGTGTAATGTTTACAAAACACGTACTTCGGATGGTAATGAACAACAGCAACAACCAAGGCTACCACAATGTCTTTTTGAAGCAATTGTCCTAGACACTCATGGGGCCATACCCACGTTCATCAGATGGAAAGCATTTCATACTTGTGGTAACTGATCTCTTAACACGATGGTGCAAATGGTATGCATTGCCGAGTGCATGCATACATCACATTGCTGCCACCCTAAGAGAAGAGTCTGTTTCCCGCTGGGGTTACCCCACAACACTCCTAAGTGACAATGCTACCCAGATCTCAGGACCAAGTTGGAGAGGTTTCTGTACAGAATGGCACGTCGATCACCACACTACTGACATTTACCATGCATGTGCAAACCCGACCGAATGCCGGAATCAAGAGGTAAAAGCACAACTGCACTTAAGAGTCAGCGAAGATCATACAACTTGGGCCCAGCACATACCACACATAGCCTTTTGTTTACGTAACTGCACCAACAAACCCACCGAGAAGTTTCCTGCTAAGTTATTGTATAGCGCAGGCCTGGCACGTCCAGAGGAGTTAGCCTGCTGTGCACTGGACTCGAATCCAAATGCTGCAGACTCTGAGGTAAGGGAAGGGGAAAGAAGGCTGTGTCACCAAAAAGCACGCAAAAACTAAAAACGTTATGTTCAAAAATAGAATATGCTGCCATACACAAATCGAAAGGCTGCTGCACGAAGAGGTTTCTAAGGTGCTGCCAATACCCAAGTTTCTGTATTTGAGTAACAAATAAGCCAATGCTAGGTTACGTTGTCAGCCATTCCCAACTGGCCTTCTGTCATAAAAGTATGGGTGTTAAAGAGCCATGAGAAAATCTAAATAAATAAAATAAAAACTAAAGGGAGCAGTATAAGATTGATTGTAAGCCAACACCAATATTTCCAACCATTTGAAAAAGAAAATAACACAAGATAGAACGCAAGCCAAATTGTGAATGTCTCATGTGCACTCAATCAGCTGTGAGGACATGGCGAGACTATCACCAGAGCAGTGTATTCATGGTGGGAGAGTCAGAGGAGAAAATTCTGCAGTGGGAGGAGCAAAACAGCCAACTCCTCCCCTTCCAAACTGGTCAGCACCCACACTGAGGTAAATATGAAACGTCCATTTTATGTACATTTAATCAAAACTGTATGTAATATCGCCAGTCTTGATTCTAAGCAGAAGGGTGATTTTGGAGGATTTAAATTCATAACAGAGGATTGGTAAACACAGTGCACACTACGGGAGCTGATGCCAGCTGTGATATTATTACAGTATTCTAATTTTATCTTAAAACTTTCACAGACTCATATGTGATGTGCAGTAGGACACCTAAATGTGAAATCAAATAATATAATACATGAGAAAACGTGTCTGCACACTTCACCAGAATACCACATTCTGACTGTAAGCCAGGCCTGCTGTTTTAACGGGTTTCTAACTCTAGGAAAATATCTGTGAAAGAACAGATTTTCTTTTTAGCCGATATTGAGACCAGATATTTTCATTTATCGGCAACCGTTAAACCAGAGGATGATAGGGTGGCAATGTTAAAGTAAGTGGGGCTCAGCTGCTGCCATTTTTAGTCAGCAGTTGCTGTTCTTATTCCAAGTACTAAACTGACAGATTGTCACTCCAGGGGGCTTATTCCAAGTTATTAGTTAGTTTTTAACTTTCGTTAAGTTTCGAAAGCTATCTTAAGAAATAAAATCTTGAGAAAGGCAATTTGGTATTCTAAGTCATAATTCGTTGCAACCCTCCCGATGCCAGAGAGACTTTGGCAATGTTTGGGTTTTCGTTAGAGAATGCAGGGTGGCAACACTATGCACATTTAACTGTTTTACGAGACTTTGTTTGTAAATTATAAATAATTAAGATAGAAAAAAATTCATAAACCAAAGGAGTAAAGCACTTGAAATATTCTGTTTGATTTTGGCGTGTTTTGAATATTAGTATTAAATACATAATGTGTTATAGGTAAAAGGTATATTTCGTTCCTCAAGCATATCAAATTTGCTGACGACATTGTACTATGTTGAAACTCTGCTACACGTCTGATGTATTACAAATAAATATGATTTAATTTTGTTTGTACTGAGTTGAAATAAACTTGCATGTACACAGATACGAGAGAGCAGACAGAACTTTGGTTGTTACATGCCTGAAGAATTTTCTCAACGACCATTTTGCTGTTTATGAACTACATAGCTCAAAGAAATTTTTTTGAATAAATCAGTATTTATGATTCTTATTTCATTATAAATAACTGTAATAATGTAATAAATTCATGATCTTTTCTGAAAAATGTTTTTATGTTCCTGTAATACATGAAGGCATATTACATCCCGACTCTGTTCTTTCAAAGTCCCAAAAAACAATCTGTTTCACACACCAGCCAAGTTTTGATAGTCAAACTCTGTAATGAAGGCCCAAAGGGTTTCATTTTCATTTTGAGTTTCGTAACGAACACACTGACAAATTTACTTTCAGTATAATAAGGGAGTGATGAATTTAAAAACTAAACATATGAAATTATTAATAATTTATAATTTTGTGAATATGAACAAAGTTGAATTATGGTGACCTTGTTGATTTAATATTTTTTATTTGAGAAGTTTAAAACATAAATTGCTTAAGTTGTCATGACCTGAAATTAAAAATAAATTTCTAAAGTATATTTTGAGTACTGTTTTTATTCTCTGATTTTGAAGAATTAATGTGAAATTAATACACAAAAACAATGACTGTACATTAAATATGTAGGTAAACATCCTTCATATACACTTTTTTCTGTAATTTGCCGATTCTATTAACTCCAAGGATTTAAGAGGATTTGACCCAATGAATCCCGGATTTTACAGGATTTTTTATATACAAGAATCAGGATTTGAGACTCAGGGCTGGTGGCAGCCCTGCTGTAAGCATTTAAACATTATTTATTTTTCTTACATTAGGTACAGTATAAAATGGACATTACATGTGTCAAATCCAATTCCACATTTTTTAAAGTGCTCAAAAGTAAATAAATAAATTAGGCACCATTTATTTAATAATAAATAAATATAGCACTTTACAGTAAAGTCAGCTACAATAACACAAACACAAAGATTGTTTGTGATTTGAAACATGTTTATATATATATATATATATATATATATATATATATATATATATATATATATATATATATATATATATATGTATGTATATATATATATATATATATATATATATATATATATATATATATATATATATATATGTGGGGTCAAGTGACGCCAGCAAGATTTCTTTTCCACAAAATGCAATTCCAAGCTCAAAAAAATTGGTTGAAGCCCATATAACATGCAATAATATGCTGGAATCTTGGTATATCCAACATTTGTAATGCCCACCATTATTCCTATGCTATAGTCTATTTGTGGTTTATTGACACTTTTTAAATAAAACCTTCAGGGGGTGGGGGGGACCCTCACATGAAGGGTTTGATTGCTTCCTAAATATATAATGTATCACAAGCATTTTATATTTGCATTAAAACAAAAGTCCTTATTTTTGCTTAAATTGAACTTTTACTTATACTTTAACTGTGTATTACGACATTTAATTTACAACAAATATGACTAAAGACAGACAGAAAATATGTCTCTTGGTAATGAGTAGTAAGAAATAAGTTCTTATGCAAAATATTATTACACTAAGTGCACACAAATGCAGTGTTCATTGGCCCTTTGGTGAAAAATTCTATGCTTTCGTTTGCACGAGGCAGAGGAATATCCTGGAAGCAGAACTTTAGCAGGGAGGGATCCAGAAAAGTTCGAAGCAACAGTGAATGGACAATAGTTTAAATATCCTGCACTAGAATCATTGTACATAATAACAATAATTTTATGAAATCATCAGTTAGCAGTTTTCATTAAAAAAATACCGACTAACAAACAGAAAACGGAAACTAGCATACAGCCTGCATACATACATCTGCAACAATTTTGTAGTTGGAACACAGTCTAACACGAACCAGAATAAATTGGAGCAGTAATGAATGCTGTACAAAGAACAAAACAGATCATGCAAGAGGAATGGCTTGTCCCTGTGGCAGTCCGCACTCCGATGTCCAGTTTGCGTAGTGACACTGAACAAAGATCAAGACAGGATAACGAAGACACTGAAGGAGTTACAGTTCGTTTTGAGAGAGATTGCTCCCAGGTTCATGCTACAGAGTTTCTCTGACACCCACACAAATGGAGAGAGTGTTAGTCATGTGGACCTGAGAGTCTATTGCCGACAACAGAAGCAGCAAAATGAACCAATGATTTCGATGAGCACATGGAAGCACTTGCATGAAGACATTTTTTGTGAGCTTCTTTGCAACTGCAACAGTGTAGAGTTTAGAATGTTGTCATATAAGAATGCTAATTCTGCAAATGTTCTTTTATCATTAATTTGATACAAAGGAAATAATTACTAGAGTTCTCAAGCTTTTAAACAAATAGTTGGTTTTGGTCATTCAGCTATGTAGAGGACCAAACCATTATATGTTTCTGCAGACTTTGCTGTCAACATCATCTAGACAACACAACATAAGTAACAGTTATTGATACTACACACATGGTGACTGCAAAATTCATAAAACTGTCAGAACTTCATTCAGCTGACTTCCTAGGACAAAATGAAAAAAATTCCTAGCTTTTAAGGCATATTCACTTTATCTGCCATGTCGCATTGCAATGTTAACTAAACAAAAAATAACAAAGAATCATTGTGTGGGAAGGTACTGAAGGAAGGAAAGAGATGGGAGAGGGAAGTAAGTAGAGATGGGAGAGGAAGGAAACAGAGAGGGGAGAGGGAGTTAGAGTGGGGGAGGGAGGCAGAGTGAGAGAGAGAAGAGTGGAAAAGCGAGGAGAGAGGAAAGGAAGAGGGATAGGGTGAAGAGTGATGGAAAGAGAGGGGAGAGGGATGGAAAGAGAGAAGAGTGAGAGGAAGAGAGGGGAAGGAGAGAATGGGAGGAGGGTAAATAATTGGTGAGGGAGGAAGGGAGGGTAGAGAGTGGTGGAGAGAGTAAATTAGAAATGGAGGGTAGGAGAGAGAGAGAGAGAGAGAGAGAGAAGGACAGCAGAGAGGGAGAGAAAAGGGATGGAGTGAGGAAGGAGGGGGCGAGAGCGTATGGGAGTAGGAAGACCACTCACCCCTGCGCTGCGACTGGTCGAGGGCGCTCTGGTGTAGTGCAGAGTCAGAGTTTGTGCGACGCCAGCTGGTATCCGGCGGGGGGGATAGGTAGGCTCCGCTGCTGTATGGGGAGGTGTCTATCCTCTTGTCAGCAGCCCTAGACCGCACCGGACCCACACCGACACTACGGCCCCGCTCTCGGTAAGCGATGGGCGCGTCCGTGTGCCCACACTTCATCTCCTCCAGATTGCTGAGGGCATTCTGCAAGCAGTCACCACTCCACATGTCACTCTCTCAGAACACACACTTGCACGGCTACTGAGGACACTAGTAGACCAGTGGTAATATAAAACTGTAATCACTGAAACACACACTATGGACATAATAGAACACTCACCTAATATTGAGTAGGGCCACCTTTAAACTCCAAAACAGACTGAATCCTCCTCTGGATCAATTAACACAAATCCTGAATGATGGTCAATGGGATTTCATACCACTCCTCATAAAGAAACTGCTTCAACTCCGTGAGAAATGGTGGAGGGGGGTAACAAACGCTGAACTTTTTTTTTCCAATACAGACCACAATAGCTTGATAATACTCAAATCAGGCAATTGTGAGGACCTGGCAAGATGTGTTATTGCATCCTTATGCTTCAAACTATTCTTGGATATTTCCAGCCATGTGAGTTGGGGCATGATCGTCTTGTAAGATGACATCCCCTACTGGGAACAATGCCTGCACCACTGAATGAACATGTCACCTAAGATAGACCTTAGCAGTTACCTTTCCTTTCACTATGACAATAGGACTCCCTCAATAACCCATGATATGACCACCCAAACAATGACAACCTCGCCCACCATGCTTCACAGCTGGAAGAAGAGTCTGGATTGTACGCTTCCCTTGGTGATCTCCATAAGTAAACGTAGACTCGTTGGACTACATTACATGTTTCCATTGGTCAGTAGTCCAGGTTCTGTGCTCCTTGCACCAATGAAGTCTCTTTTTTGCATTCACCTGGTTTACAAGAGGTTTGGCAGTAGCAGCTCTACCAAGAACATTTTGATTATGTAGTTTCTGTCACACTGTTTTAATTGACACTGTGTTCTCTACACCCACATTAAGCTCAGCAGTCACATTTCTGGCGGTGTCTTCTTATTAGAGAAGACAATCCTTTTTCATGCCTTCCTGTCTCTATTTGTAGGTTTCTGTTTTCTTCCACTATTGTGTTTAGCAGACGACATTTTCCCTTGAACTCTGTATGCTAACATGACACTAGATACCCCTAGTAGATTTGCAACATTTGTCACAACAATTTGCCCTCATTGGATGTCTGTAAGGTCCAACATTATGGTAGATCAACAAAACCACAACTATCACAGATCTACTGGTGGTGCAGCATACTTCCAGAGAGGTTATAGTAAAAAGGGAAAACAAACAACATCCGTGCACCACAGATAAGTTAGAAAACAAACACAGGAAATGAGGTGTTTATACTAGGGTGTTCATATTATTTTGTCCAACGCTAAGAAATATTTCATTCTCTTAGGGGTTCTAGGCTCAAAAATTCTCATCAAACATAACAATACATATATGATATGTAAAAGTATCAAGCAAATGGTATAGCTGTAATGCTAAATAGAGCCTATGCACCTGAAGTTCAACATGCAGGCCTGCACCATGTAGACGTAAGAGAATAAAATCAGTACGTAAGACCTGTCCCAATCCTTACATTTGACCAGGATTACACTTCAATATATTATTGTTCTGCTACTTTTATATGAAGTCTTTTATGACACTGCCAAATAGTTTTAGTTGCTGGGTGCTGTTTTAAAAACCATTGCCCGCACGAGACCTTCCCAGCTGACCTGGGCCAACGGACTGGTGGACACTTGATGGTAAACACCTCCACTATTCCACTCAGTCCGAGTTGGAAATACCAAGAATGTCTCTTGTGCTGTGGTCAGCCCATAGCACTTATTTTTAATAATGCTCGCAAGTGTCACGACATGACACATGAAAGACATCTCTGTCTTGTCCTCATAGCTTAATGAATTTCTTCACACTGAAATTCTGCTTTAGAACTCGAACAGCCTTTCAAAGAGTTGACCAGCCTGCCAGGAGTATAATATTAATAAGACTGCTCTAGATTCAAGCACAAACCTGGGAGGCAGATACCACTTTCAGAAAACCAGGCACAATTACCGCCTAGGAGTTACCCATATTTGTTAACGTCCCTACTACAGGATTATCCAGCAGTGCTGAAACAGTCGGGCAGTGAGTTTCTTTAAGCTAGGACAGACTACAAGAGTCCAAAATGTACCGCAATCTCTTTTCAGCCATGTTTCTAAATATCTCTGATATTAGAGCTGACAATATCTCCAACACATCACAGATTAGCGGCCATAACTTTCTGTAGCAACAACAACACTCATAATACCAGGAGTGGAGTGGAGAATGACTCAGGCAGAAGGAGTGTTTCTGACTGTATTTGTCAATAATAAGAGATCTGAACATATTTATCTATAAATAGTATAAAACAAAGCTGCCTGTCCGCGTGTGTCTGCGTATTTGGATAAGGCTACTAAACTAATTGGAGAATTTAAGACCTGCTTGAGGAAGGTTTTGATACATAATACATTAAATTTAATGTAAGGATAGCAGAGAAATGTCAACATTTTTTAATCAACTCGGAAAATGCCACTTACATGGCTTACGCTGACTAAACCATAAGAGATGCACCCAATTAATGTACTACAGAATTGTAGATCTCAAAAGGTACACAAAAATCTACACAGCATATGTTTATCTTTTAAGGATGAGACACAATAACTAATTTTTGTTTTTTAGAAGTCCTCTTATTAAGACTTTGCGCACACAGTATAAATCCTGTGTTAGTTACCTTAAGCAATTAGTGTATATACTAGCTGTAAACCTAAACAACACCATGTTTGTAAATTGCACCCTAGTGAGGCCAGGGCAGGTCGCTAGTAGACAATAATTTATTTTATGATACATATACTGATCTAGTAGCATCAATATCTAAACTTTCTTCCTTAATTAAGTATATTATTACAACCCCCTTCCCAGACAAGACCAAAATCAGGAATACACCTTTACAATTCACTCTAAATTTGATCACTGTTTGGTAATTTGGAATTCATCAACAAGGACAGATATTTCTAATTTAAAAAGAAGGTAAATTAAGATTTTCCAACATATTCAAGAAACATTATTTTTAAATATCAGTTAACCTCGAAATAGTTTACATAAAACATTTAAACTTATACCACTTACAATAAAAAGATATATTTTAAATGGCCAATTCTGCCACATGTTAATTAACAAAATCAGATTGCGGCAAATTGTTAAGCACTATAGGAATTATAATTTCAGTATGTCATTTCAAATCAAATTTATTGCATAAATAATTTTGACAAATGATATGTTAAATCATACTGGTTAACCTTACCAATATTACAACTATATTTTGAATTCAACAAAATTTTGAGATTGAAATGTAGTATTTAAGTTTCTCTATCTATTCACGATGCAGACCTAACCTAGAAAGAAGCTGGAAAACAGTGCTCGTTCTATATTGAGTCTTAGGTTAACTGTAACTATGTATGCATTGTATTGTATATGCTGTATGTATAATCAGTGTATTCACTGAAGTTCATAACTTTGTGTATACCTTCTAAAGCCACCCAGCTGTTGTCATAAACAATAAATAAATATATAATATAACTCCACTGAAGTCTTTAGCAACCTGGCAGGGGTGCTCAGAACGAAGCAGGACGTGGAATACACTTTCAACAGTCAGCAATGCCCATACCAGGCTTTAACAAACAGCATGCACTCTGACAAGTATGCTGCTACAAGACTAAGTCTTACACCCAATACAGGCTGGCTCAAGCAAGCGCTGGTAACTTCATGAAGAAATGGCAGGTCAGTAAACTAAACAACTATATACTCCCATCAGTAAGGACAAACTAAAGCAACAAAGACAAAGAATAAAAAAAAAAAATCAAGCATTTTGTGAAGATCCACTACAACAACAAGAAAAACAGAAGACATTCACCAGTTTATTTGAAAAGTATGCTGGACATAATTGAACATTTTCAAGAAATTCAACCTAATGCTTCTGTAATGTGGTCAGAACAGAAGTAGCAGTGGACAATACTCCTATACCTCAATAGTTTGGGTAAGGCGTACTGTGTCCGTAGATGGTGTGCAATGAGATTTGAATCCCTTCACACCGCCGTGCTCGACTGCCAACTAGTGAGGATAGGTTCTCATGTTTCACTGAATGGCTGGCTGACGGCCTGCTTCAATCCCTCAGACACCCGGCAAAGGCAGTGAGGGAGGGCACGATGGGTTGCCCCAGAGGGACATAATAGCAACTCTGATTCCCTATATGTCTGGACCCAATTCCCTTCACGGCCTGCCATGACTTTCAAAAATACCAGCACAGAGCACCACTGCAAATTTAGCACTCATACTCACAGTTTTAACTGACTGTGGATTTCCCTTCCAGTCCTTCATGATAGTGAGTGTAATAGATTCAGTGTTTTCACCTCATCCAGCATGACCTGAAGTGCCAATCAGTAAAGGTGGTAGAGATTCAGCATGGGTCAAGATAAAACTAGTAAACCTCAAGTTAAGAGCGAGTCTTTGGCAGACATCAAGTTGTTAGAGTAGACACATCATTACACCTAAGGTCTTCATCTACAATACCCATTACTCACAACTTCCTTTGCAGACAAAGGGATGGTTTGTCCTTAACCATGATTCAGAAAACACCTCTGGAAAGAAAGTGCATGGCATATCTTTGGTCTGGGTCAGTAGCCCATCTAACATAGGGAAGATAGTTCCTTGAATGAATCCAGTCTGAATTCTACTTCATCCTCATCCCAACTCAACTCATGTCTTCATACAGAATACCCTGCAATCACCAGTATGGTCAACGGCATTATTGGTATCCGTATTTAGTGTGTGTGAAGATAAGGGGGGGGGGGGGGCACTGCTCGCCATAGACACAGAATCAGACAGACTCCAGCAAGCTTGGTAACTTTGCCATCAATTGACCAGAGAATGTGTGTGAGCAGACTGGGACTCCAGTGAATCCCAAGTCCAGCGTAACCTCAAGGATACCAGCTGACAGCATACACAGCTAGAGAATGTAGGCCTTACATGAAAGAATTAAGACTGACATCATCCCAGTTTTAACTAGCCTTCAGTAGGAACACTTCTATGGTCTTTGGACAGTCATGTATGACAAGCTTTTCCCAACTGCAGAGACAACCACAACCAGTACATAACATGAACTTAGCTTCAACCAAACTAGACTATAGATCAAGGGTTCCCAAACTACTTTAGTTTACTTTAATTTATCACACCCCTCTTCTGAAGGAGTTGGGGGGGGGGGACAAACTACACCCCCTTGTCACAATTTCATTACAGGTATTATAAAGGTAAAACAAAAACCAATAAAAGTCTCAAAGGTTTTATTTAATCAATAAATTTTAATACTTAATGGACACAAACGGTGGTGAACAAATCAGTCAATGAGATGGATGAGCTTGCATATTTTTAACAAGATTCCCACTTTTTGGTTGAATAGAAGAAATTGCAAAAATGTGAATCACTGGCAATATCGAGTTCGCTTCTATACTTTGGTGCCCGCATCCCCCTTAGCACATTGTCATACCTCCCTAGCTCCCCCCCCCCAAACTGAAAATCAATGCTATAGATTATCTCCCTCCTCCATCATCCTCCTCGGAAACTACAGTCTTAACAGCAAACAAAATACGGATGGCTCACAAACTACGAGCGCTGCTAACGAGGATACATCATGACCTGAGATGGCCCCACTTGGCAGTACGTAACAGGATGTTGTGATGAACTTCTGTACAACAAAACAGTACTTTAACCAACTACAGGGAAATCATGTCACAATATTTATAATAATGTAAACAATTTTCTACTTTGTACAGGAGTGAAACAATAACATGCAGATAGAGTAAGAGGTGAGATTAAGAGCGAATGGTTCCCACTCTCTTGTGCTTGAGGCTTTTTCTTGGAAACATGACAATACAGACTTTGTGGGCAAATAGGGCGCAGGCTGTATCATAGTACACTTCCCGAAGTCTGTACCGTACGACCGCTGTCACTTGACAATTCTTTAGTCCACAGAAAATGTGACTATTGTGTGGTAAAAAAATTATAAAACCATTACGCAGAGGATTACTCCATCTTACAGGGCCTGTCTAACAAACTATTTTTCGCATTTCAGGCAAAGAAAAAAGGGAGCAATTAGAGCTACACTGTTATGCACATTAAGTGTGCAATTGCCACTAAGCATAAGACTCTGAGCTGGTGTGCAGCGTGTAGCTATTTTATTGGTTCAAAAAGTCTAGCAAGTTTCAACACGTGGCCCCTTGAGTATTTTTGTATGTATCTGATGCATAAACTACATGTAGTTTAGTGGAAAATGTGCCTTTTGAACGCACTGTGAAGTAGTTCAAATGCCAGGTAGGCAGGTGCTTAAGCAAATTTAAACGACCAAGAAGAGTTTTAAAACACGAACATCAAAGTATTGCAACCTTGGTGGAAGCCTCTTACTGCTGGAAGCCTAAATTGATCGTAAGTATCTCTATACAGATTTCTCAAATGTGGTAAACAAGGGCAGATATTGTTAATACCTGTCAATATTTCTCAACATTGCATCCCATCACTTTGCATTGTGAGTTTCCTTTCTCAAAGAGCTAACTATGGTACATTGTCATGCGGATGGTCATTTTCACAATAGTACGGTACTTTAATGAATAATTGCTGTAAAATATTTTTGATGAGCAATTTATAAAAATAATTTTTCAAACAACAATTTTTTAAATGAATGCATTACAACTCCTAAATAAACTTCTAAGAACCGGTATACAATTTTCCAATGTTGTTGTATTACAGTGGCATGCCTGATACATGCACAGTACACCAGCTCAATGCGTGAACTTGCAAGTTAACCAGTGCCTGGAATGTGGTTCACAATGCACACGCGTTATCACAACAGTGTCGCTCATGTATACATCTCCACATATCCACTACAAACCTCTCACATTCTACTAAAAAGTCACCATAACAACACACAAACTACGAACATCACGCAATGGTGTTTCCAAGGTTGATTACAGTTACATGTAAAAGCGTAAAACATATTTGTAAATAAGAAATTACTAGCATATCTACATAAGTCTGAGCATGATTAAAGAAAAATAATATAACATTTTAATGTTTTATTAAACGAGCCATTCAGCTCACAGCAAAGATAATCTAAACTTTCATCACATAATGGAGAGTTACACATGGGCAGAAATAATGTACTCTGCAAGGATTCTGAAAGTGTTCCATTAGCTCTGTACAAATATTAAAAGCTTGTACGAGTTTTTGTTTGGGAAAACACTACTGCAGTTTAAACATGCTGAACACTGAATCTACAAAAATATTATTACCAAATACAGCAGCAAAAAATAAATGAATGTACACACCAAAATGTGAGGTGAATTTAATAGCTATACTACTCAGACACACCGCTAAAACACAGCGCACCTCCAGAATTACTGCCAAAACAACTTAGCTGCTGATGTTAAAGAGAGTAAAAATTTTCGGTACAACTGGAAATAGTTGGGAGAGTCAAGATATGGACTGTACACATATCAACAGAATGTGAACTGAAGACACAAAGTTAGCTACTTTCTGTACAAGAGACATTTCCACACCGAGGATTATGAAGGGGTAAATTCCAAGATCAAGACAACACAGAGATAAGGCCAGTAATCAGGAATGTGCAATAGATGCAAATTTACTAAAACTACCAGAGTTATATTTCTCGCAGGTGGCTTGGAATAAATAGCTAACACTGAAATACAAATACTGAAAAAAACATTCCATGCACAAGAAAACCAATGGACTTTAAAATTATAAACATGCATATAAAAATCTATCTACTTTTCTGGTGAGCTGAATCTACATTAGACCTATCTCTAGCATGTCCGCAACATGTTTCCTAGTTAAAAGTTAGTATTTTCTGTTTACAGTTAATATTGAAAATAATTTCTTAACATGCCATAAATTATTGTCAGAATGGCAAGCATGTCTGCAATTACCAATACTGGCAACATTATAAATTAACTGAAGGAACTAGTCATGTACGATATCGAAACACTAGAAGTTATTAAAAAAAAACAATTTCTCAGCAAACAACATGTATGGAGTTTGAATATAAAATTGTACAAAAATTATTGTTTGCAAAATGTTGTGTTGTATCAACTAAAAGATAAATACTGAAATAAAATTCTATACATACAACGAGGAAAATCCAATAAAGTATTTTATCTAACACTTTCGGAGTGGGGGAAGCAATCAGAATGTTACCAGATACAGCGGTGTAATTTTGTGACTTGTGTATTTATGGCCAGAGTTCAGTAACTCAACACCATCCATTAAAAAGATAACACTTGCAGGAAAACTTTTTTGTTACCGAGTAACTCTCCACTTCAGCTATACAACATATTAGAATCTTAACACAAGTGGTTCAAGAATGTAACAGATCAGCTATACTGAACACACAGTCACTGCAGCATAAATTGAAAAAGCCACAAGAAAAAATTAAACAGAAAATATAATGTAACCTGCAAACTCAAAAACACACAGCAATACTATTTTCACTTTACAAATGAAATAAGTAGCTAACAATTCAAAAGTATATTCATAGCTATGTCCAAACACTACTGCACACAGAAATAAACTTTCAGTTTTTATCAGCTCATTATTACAAAACACTTCTTTCAAAAGTCCCCTCATTCATATGAAAAAATTAACATAAATTCCCATTTTTACAGTAATACATTTACATCCTTAAAAAAAAAAAAAAAAAAAAAAAAAAAAACCCCACCAAGCACAGAGTATGAAGTGAACATTTTATGAGAGGGAACATATGTTCGCTAATGAAATGTTCAATTTTTTTCCTGCGTCATATACTGTGCATTATCTAGTTCTTTTTCTGACTGCACTAAGCAAAGTTTACTGAACTGCGTTTTCCTTGAGAGGAAGAAAAAGAAGTAATATTTCCAGTATGTCTGCTTATCTGCCACTTATATCATTTGATGCTCCTGTAAACAATAGGATGCAGAAACCCTTCACAGGGGGGAAAACCCACGAACAAGCTACTAAACATATACACTAGGAAAGGTTATCAAGTTTCCAAATTGGGGAATTTAAGTTTTTTAACGCAATCTTAAAATCACATAAGGAGCATCTTGCATAAAAAATTTTTTTTTAATGAAAACAGATTTCTAGCAACTCTCCTGGTACCCCTTTCAGAGGTTCCAACCATGCTCACAGCTAGCAAGACACAAAAAGAATCTGTAGTCTGACATAAAGCAGTGGACAACGAACACAGAAGCACGAACTGGGCAAACAAAACGACAAAAAAAGCACGAAACAAAATAACAAAGTGACAGACACGGATGAGCGAGTGCATGCAAGATGACATAATAACTGGCAGCAACTAAAACAACTACGAGAGGAAGCTGCGACTCTGACGGGACGACCTGAGCCCTACCTTCAGATCTACCGCGCCACTGCCAATGTTGTTGACATTGGGCAATGAGCCACCACGGTACGAACCGAGCGACTGGTTAATGAGGAGGTGCTGTTTTGGCAGAGCATTCACCTGCAACAAGAACACAGGTGAGGAACAATCCTCAGCGGCAGACGTCATTCCGGCCCCAGCGCTCCTCAACACAGCCCCGTCCTCACACGTGAATTACATCCCTCACATGTTACATTCCATTTTTTAAACATAACAGAGCTATCTTTTTCTCCTCTTGTAATACTTCTCTTTTGTTTATATAGTTACACTATATATAAACGGCCAGAGCTTGGTAGGTAGCATTACTTCACCCCCCTTAGATATCCTGTAAACCCCCTCTCTTCCCTCAAATTTTGCTAAGAGACAGCAAACACACATCACACTTAACAGTTTAAACTACTTTCATGTTCATTTTTACTGCAGCCAATATTTTCCTTTAAATATTTGTGTTCCAATTTTTCTAAAGGCCCCAAATTTACCACAAACTAAACCCACACGTTTTAATTATCTGCCTTGGCTTAAATGCTCACAACAAACTGTGAAAAAAAAATGTATACTACTCGGCCGAGACGAACGTGCATCCAGCAAATATGTGAACACCTATGACCCCTCTCTTTATTCATCCCTTCACTCTTCGGGAAAAAATGAAAGTACTTTGACTTGATCATAATTTAGCAACACAGTGTTAACATTCTCGTGTAGTTTGAGGCTGATTCTACAGTTTGCGCTTGAAATTTCATTTCTGTTCAGGAAGATGTACACTTGCTTGAGTAAATGGCTAAGGTAGGATTTACCACAGCCCTTCGTGTCTGTCCGTCTCCAAGCCGAGCGATTTACAACCAAACTTCACACGTCCGTCGAAAGTTCATCGCTGCAAACTAATAAAAACCAAATTGTTTACAAATAGGAAAAACTTCACCACAAAAAGTGAAAATCTTTAGCGGTATTGTATTTCTAAGTACCAAAAACAACTATACACGTATGTAATGGAAATTAATCAATGCAAAAAACTTTTTATAGCATATAAAGCTTAATTTTATTATTTTTACTATTGCATAAAAGGAGCTCGTGTTTCCAAACGTAATTATCAATTAATCTTCAGGAAAAATGTAACTTAGTTTATTTTTACAGTTACATAAACAAACATGTGAAAACAAAAGAAAGCAAAAACAAAACACTGCACACACTACACAGCCTTGTAAAGCACTCTGGATGAACGAGTAACCAAACAAAAGTTCAGAAGGCTATAGTTTCATCCGTTCAAAGTTAAAGCTTGCCAAGGTGTTGACGGACGGACGGATAGAATTAATGGCTATCTCTGATTGGCTGTTGGTCACGTGATTGACGGACGGACAGACATGACAGGTCGTCATAAATCTCTAAGAGTCATGGATCTCCTCTAATCATGAGTTCTCGACAGTAATGCTAGTGCTCAGGTACCACTCCTTTTCAGCTGCACATACCATATGGCTGGGTAGTGATTATATTTCTGATACCTCTCAACAACCCTCTCAGAAAGATGTTTAATATTCCATTTAAATTTGAAAAACCTAAATTATTATATTACTTACAGAAAACTTACGTCCTAGTTTTATCAAAGGGCTAAGAGCATTTATTCATAGCTGATTTTCTTTAACGAAGACCATAGACCCCAAACCAAGAATTCCTCTCGAAAGACGAAAAAAAAAAAGTGATTGTAGTTAGTGTGTGGACAGTTCATGAGGAGTTGCAAATGAATATACAGAGTGTATGCCACGATGGAACATTCCACGTAAGCCTGCTTGGCCAATTGTACTGGATGGTTATATTGAAGATTTGGTCATCTGCTAGCCTGCCATGTTGCAGGACAGTAAGTCTGCCCACTTGTCCTCGAGAACAATGTGACCCACCTGAAGTGGCCCCAGAACAGAGGACTACAAAACAATGTTTTAATCCGCTCGCAGTCACCAGACGAGAGAAGGCAAACCTCATTAACAAATTACAATTATTTTTATTGGTTCGCCCATGAAAAGTTCAATAGTTTGGGCAGTTACAACTGAAGCATACCTGCCAACCTCTCAAGCTTTCTATCATTATCTTTTTTAATAGGATTTAAAATAGTGCGTAACTGGTCACAGCATTTAATGTAGTGCATGCATGCATAACTACTCACCATAAACAAATACATCTCAACTACAACAATAAGTGACATTGTCTGTATTAATAATATAGCAAAACTACGATAAAATTAATCATAAAGTACTGACAAATGTAAGTATATTAAGCAGTAGTGGTGTAAAAGTAACGATAAAGTCTGTCCTCGTATGTGTTCTGTATTTCTGAACGCAGTACTTGTTACTACCGTGAATCGTTACCACAGTGAATGGAATCATATTGAATCTCTTCTTTATACACACACACAACTGCCAAATGTTTTACAAAAAATACTAATTATTCAAAACGTCCATTATATTACATATATACAATCATATTAAAATAAGGCTATACCTCAAAATATATTATAGTAACATTTTTTTTGCAATATTTAGCCCATAAGAATAAAATCCCATACCAGACTTCTCAAAACCACATAAAATTGAAATGAAACTACAAAAACGAACGTGTAACCTACATGAATGAACAGTGTATTAAAAATGTAAAGCTTTAAGAACTATTAACATAGTAAATTATTTTCAGACAGTTAATAGGTTGTCTGATACAGTACTGCTATCACATATGAACTGTTGAATTGCTAGGAATTAATCAAAACAATTGTGTCTTGTTTCAAAATTCTTATTACACATGAGGAGACATCACACTTTCTGAATGAAATATACTATAGTATGATAGAGAATGTTTTTCTGACAATTTTTTTTTTTTTTTCATATTGGTTGTCGAACCACCTTTCACTGAATATGTTGATTGGCATAAGTCACTCTTTGCTGTATTTTAGGAATGTTCATTAAAAAGTGTCAAAGTATACTTTCCATGATTTCAGTTTTTCAAAAAATAATCTCCGAAATGTAGACATTTACATGTACTTACATTATTATATCTGTTTATTTACATCAAGTGAAATGAATTTCTACACATTACACTAAAATTAAATAAAACCATATATAAGCAAACAAACAATATGCTGAAATTGAATGAAAAATTCCAGTATCGCTCTGAATAGATTATCATATCATCTGTTCGAATACAGTAGCCAGCAAACGCTGCACATTCTGTATACGGCAAGCCAAAATGTTTTGTGTCATGCGACAGGATGACTCAAGACTGTAATGTATTGATGCGAGTAATGAGATGTGTTTGGAAGTAACTATTCGGTACTACGAGTCTCTTGGAATACCCATTGCTTAGTAATGAATACATGCTGTTAGTTACAGCTCTATTAACGAGGAAAACACAGAAACGTCAAATTGCTTATGAGTTTACTTGGGTGTTCATTGGTCACAATATTCTAAATATACATTGTAGCTGCAAGCAGTAGTTCTACCCTCGCACTGCAGCACACCACCAGCTACCTGAGCAATGTACAACACTCATTGCACTGACATCTATGTTCTCAACCACATTCAAGGCAGTGCATCCTGGCAGTGAACATGCTGTCCAGTGGAGCAGGGAGGGGGTGTGTGAACCAGACAAAGTAGGGGAGGCTGGGTCCACAGGGGACATTACCCCCCCCCCCACCCAAAACACACAGATGAAACTGTTCTGTGTATGAAATAATATCAGAACTGTTTAATCCGTTCAGTCACCTTGTCCATGATCGTGGACACGAACATTAATGATACTTTTGACCAGTACTATACGAAGCAATTCATCAGTAATTGAGAGAGTCTTGCCTGCGACTCATTTGATTTGTCGAATTTTTAATGCCTTTTTTATGTGAATGGTTCATCCCAATATCAAGTACGGAGCAGGTTGTTCACTGGCTGCAAGGAAAATGCTGAACACAAGCACAGTCCATACCTAAAAAATACTATGATTGTAACACTTGAGTTCAGTAATTAATGTGACTAATTGGGTTAAAATACTAATTTTATTTACTATTGTCATATTATTATATACAGTGAACACCACCCTCCCTTTTTTTTTTTTTTTTTTTTTTTTTTCAAACAGAAAGTTTAGATGTGCACGAAGGAAAAATGACTGCACCCTCTGACCAGAACCACAAATCTAGATCCGCAATATTAAGAATGTACATAAGGATTGGCAAGTGCAGAGATTTGGAGGGCTTAGTAGGTCTTGATGTCTGATGAGGACACAAGACAAGGTACATATGGAACAGTGCCAGAATGCAAGAGCATGGGAAACAGGAGATCCCAGAGAAATGCAGTAGCGACTCCACTGCGTCACCCTGGTGGAAGGTCAGCACTTCAGCTGCTACTCCAACTGTCGCTCACAAGCTCAACAGATTCATTTGCCAGTGTTGATGTCTACCTCGACTCTCACTTGCAGTGAACTGTTGTTCGAGAATTCCCTTACAGCATGGTTATTAAGTGCAGGTATAATGTGTGTGTTTATATCCAATAGCTTAGGATAAAGCACTCATTGGCTATCAGTATAGATGGGTAGTTGCAGTTATTTTCTGTAATTGTTCCAAACAGATTTCTGATTGGAATGTATACCATCAACTATACACTTATCACAGTACAGTGTTGAATTTAATATTTAACAGGGGTCATTTTGATTGAGTCATAAAATTCATTCAGCATTCATTAATGAAATTTATTCTAGTGTAAGATGCTGTATACAACTCATATTACTGAATAATTACAATTTCAATGGAGTACCTTTATTTGTTTACCATGTGGCATAAATGGGAATTAAGAAGTCACCCTAGTAAAAAATGTTAAAGACCTATAGGATATATCTGGCAGCGATAAGGAAGGGTTGCGAAAGACTGTGATCGAAAATAGGATAAAAAAAGCTTTCTGTGTGTTCTGTTACCTCAAGAAGAAAACTATCAAGTTTTAATATAGCAAACTGTTCTGAAATGATACCACATTGTTAATACAGTTGAAAAAAACCATTTTCCATAAGAAGAAAATTGTTAAATAGAGGAGGACAGAGGTCCAACCTGGAACATAGGAGAGGACAGAGACCCACCAGAAAAAAAGGAGATGACAGAGGACCCACCTGGAGCAGAGGAGAGGACAGAAAACCCACCTGGAACAGAGGAGAGGACAGAGGACCCACCTGAATAGAGGAGAGGATAGAGTACCAGCCTGGAACCAAGGACAGGGTGGAAGACCCACCTGGAACAGAGGAGAGGACAGAGGTTCCACCTGGAACAGAAGAGAGGACACAGGCTTCACCTGGAACAGAGGAGAGGCTAGAAAACCCAACTGGAACAGAGGTGAGGCCAGAGAACCCACCTGGAAAAGAGGAGAGGACAGAGGACCATCCTGGAACAGAGAACCTGCATAGAACAGTGGGGAGGACAGAGGACCCACCTGGAACCGATGAGAGTAGAGGACCCACTTGGAACAGACGAGAGGACAGAGGACCCTCCTGGAACAGAGGACAGGACAGAGGACCCTCCTGGAACAGAGGACAGGACAGAGGACCCGACTAGAACAGAGGAGAGGACAGAGAATCTACCTGGAACAGAGGACAGGACAGAGGACCCACCTGGAACAGGGGAGAGGACAGAGGACCCACTTGGAACAGGGGAGAGGACAGAGGACCCTCCTGGAACGGAGGAGAGGACAGAGGACCCTCCTCAAATGGAGGAGAGGACAAAGGACCCTCCTGGAACGGAGGAGAGGACAGAGAACCCACGTGGAACAGGGGAGAGGACAGAGGACCCACCTGGAACAGAGGACCCACCTGGAACAGGGGAGAGGACAGAGGACCATCCCGGAACAGAGGACCCACTTGGAACAGGGGAGAGGACAGAGGACCCACCTGGAACAGAGGAGGGGACAGAGGACCCTCCTGGAATAGAGGAGGGGACAGAGGACCCTCCTGGAACAGAGGAGAGAATAGAGAACCCACCTGGAACAGAGGAGAGGACAGAGGACCCTCCTGAAACAGAGGACCCACGTGGAACAGAGGCGAGGACAGAGAACCTGCCTGAAGTACCGTAATTGGGAAAATAGACAAATCTAACATGGAGTCCAACTGCCCCTCAAATGGACAGTTAATGGACCCACAAATTGTTATGAAAATACCAACAATTTTACAAACTCTGCCACGAGTCAGGAAAGTAAGAATCACTGGCCACTTCGTACATCTGCCAAGATTGTTTAATCCCTCCACAATAATGAAACATATTATACATAAAAAAATTCTGTCAAAGTATTGCAAATTAACGTTTTACTTCACTTTAGATTTTTGTAACTAACACGGATGAAAACATATTTCTCGTTCCTATTTGACAACTTCACTTATATATCTGGTTTATTGCTCAATTTGAACTACGCATCATTTAGGCATTGATCACAGCAAATAAGACCAGGGGTGTAATAAAACTGGAAAGCTGTCCCAAGACCGCTTTGTGTGTTATGTTGCACAAGAACTACCAATAATTATTATTGGTTTAGTGAACTTTATGAGAAAAGAACCATAACAGGTAATGATGTACACACTTTGTTTAGAAATAACACATTATTTTTATGGATAGGGATGGAATGACTTGATAGCATTGTATGATGAACTACCATCAAGGCATAATTTCCAGTGTAACTAACTTCGTGCAATTGGCAGCATCCCAGTACACTCCTCTCACCTGCGAGGTAATAATAGTAATTCTGAAGAATAGAGGCTTTTTCGAAAATTAGGAAATAATACCTGGACATGTTAGATATGATCATTAGTAATCATACTTAATAGAAATTTTCGTGGGGCTTCAATTAGTTGCTGTAAAGAAAATATGAAATGTGATAACGCGGAGGGTTATCAAGATTGCTGTGTTTATGCAATAAAATACATAGAATTTACATAGAATTTATTTATATGGCGTAACAAAATTGTATTAAATGCGAGAATACCATTTGAAACAAATTGTTAATGTTTAAAATGTAATTTACATGGTATACTTAAGCCGCTGTGATAGGGTTATTCAAATATAAACAACCAGGGTATAAAACAGTGTCGGAACAAACGTTTTAGACCAACGAAAAAATTGATATTGGTTGTGCATGGCTTACCTGTTCGATATTTACAGGGGTTTGATGATACATTAGGTAGAACGTCGAAAATAAATAATTGAAATACGAGGAGTTCTGTTGCTTTGTTTACATGGGGCTACATGTTTATAGACGTACCATTGTAATGGCACTTGTATTATTATTTGGCGTTGTGTACCATGATGAATTAGTAATGGTAGGAAATGTACTATAATGATGTGTCAGTGTACCATTAATTTTGATACCCTGTAGTATCACAATTTGTTAATTGTTAACGTCACACAGATGCATTCTCGGAAGATACTGAATGGACTTTTGAAGTTTTTAATGGTTATAGGTGTGCAAAAGATTGTGTAAAACGAGTTTTATTGCAAATAATTCAGTTAGATATGTTAAATCAAATAATTGTGCAAAAATATAATTGTTACTATTGTAATAACTGCATGCAGAAAGTGAAATTATAATATTTGTGCAGTGATTTTAGTGTATGAATAGTCAAGAAATGGAATGTCACATTGTGTGGATGGCGATGTAGTCTGTGAGTTTGTAATGAAATTATTTAACTTTCGATAGTGGGGAGGGTTACGAAGAACAGGGAAATTGCGGGGTGAAACGAGTGGAAAATATGTACGTTTTCGTAATACAATTGTGATCCACAATGTCCTTCTGTTTCATAGCCCTCTCCAGTCTTGAATTTGTAACTTGTAATGGCAATATTCTCAATTTATGTACTGTTCGGTTCAATATTATGCAATCATGCGTGTTTTTGTGGTAAATTCTTACAATTATATCACGATTATCATGAATATATGTTAAATTGCAGAACGACCTAACTAAACAATATTAAAATTCACAATAATAATGTGTGTGTGTTGGTAATGTTGTGAATTTAGGTATTGATTGGTTAGGTCGTTTCACAATTTAATGTATTTTTGTGATATTCATGATAGAAACGTTATGTTTTATCACAAAAACATTCATACTTGCAAATACGT
Organism: Dryococelus australis; assembly: GCA_029891345.1. NCBI lineage: Eukaryota > Metazoa > Arthropoda > Insecta > Phasmatodea > Phasmatidae > Dryococelus > Dryococelus australis. The sequence continues at coordinate 115,449,585 of CM057002.1, forward strand.
ATATGTAATCGAACAATACACAAACTGACAATATTACCAATACAAGTTGAAAATATGATAGTGGGGAGGAGTACGAACTGGAGGGAAATTGTGGAGTAAAGTTTTATCATGTAAATGTAAATATTTCTTATTCGTTGTACCCCTCAATTTCCCTGATTTTCATAGCCCTCCCCACTATTGTTCTTTGGGGTTTGTGTTGATTATATCTTGATGTCCCTAGTAAATTCATGTTCTGAGTAATCAGTAGAGTGGAATTATACTATTTTCAGAGATTTTTTCTTTCAGAAAAGCCCCTACTCTTCAGAATTACCGAAATATATAAAAAATAAAGTTTGTGTACAATAAGTGTAGTGATATATTAATCTCAATATTTTATTTTACTGACTTGAGCCATAAAACAAGTATTGGTATTTTACCACCAAGGTAAGACTACTATAGGGCCTATGTATTTCAATGCACCCATCTACAACATAAGCAAAAATGTCTAAGGGGGCAGCTTTGTTACCTCAACCACAGGGAGGATGATGGGCCACATTAACAGCAGGTTTACTTAGTTCTGGACATCCTGTGTAGTGAGTCTCCGCCATTGTGGCAGCATGACTCACACTGAGCAGTAAGTATCACAAACGGCTTTCTGCCCACTATAACAGTGTTCCAACACTTATAACTTTTACTGCAGAACATAAAAATAGCACGACGAGGCTAAATGTCAACACATACTACACTACACTTCATGGACTACACAATTCACGGGATTTATAAATGTAACAGTTCACACTTAAAACAGACATCAGATATGGTTTTAACAATTCAGCACTCTAATTACATTTTTAGTAGGTAGCCAAAATGAAGCAGTTTTAAATGGAAAACACACCATTTTTTTTCGGATGGTTTATTTTCTTGGCATGTAGCCAGCAGCAATTTTAATCAACAACTATGTACACTAGTGCTTAGGGTGACAAACTTGTAATTTCTTTACATAAGGAAAAATTTACCTTCCTTTAACTACAATAAAATTACTGAAGCTTTGATAGGACTGCTGTAAATAATTCAAAGCTGTAAAAAATTAACTTCCTTAAATAAATTTTGTTTCCTCACAAGCAAAAAATTAGGCTACATAGCAAAGAGAAGGAAATACACTTTTCTTCAATACGTAGAGGAATGTAAAATTGTGGTGCCAGCACGTGGATCTCTTATCTATGGTATGCCTTGTACTTACAGTATTTCTCCCTCTTTGCCTCTCTCTCCGCATGTACACCCTGAATGTTTCTGAGACTACTCTCCACTTACAAGCACCCAGATTGTCCATTAGAAACACACAAAAGTAACGGTTTGGGACTGCCAAAAGTTTTAAAACAGGGTCCATACACGCCTTTGGAACAAAAAAAAAAAATCAAAAGATTTTCAATGAATTTTTAAAATTTATAAAGATTTTAATGGACTCGCCAAAAATATTTTTAACAGAAAATAACCATCTGTTGATAGGTACTACGAAATAAAATTAAATTGTGAATCCTATCATTTTTTCAGTCACTAGCCCACAGAGCCACTATTCTCCATTTCATAAGTTCGTAAATTTTGACAGACATTGTGACCAACCTAAAACGCATGTAAACAGTAAACACTGTCATTTGCAAAGTACTGTGTCAGCTGATGGCTGTTGCGGGTTCTGTGTTATTATGTCGGCAATCTTTGTGATATTTATGGAAAAAATAGTACTCAGCATTAAAAATTATACTAGAAATTACAACATTTATGGTTTAAATTATGCTCTTAAGGGTCCTATGTACCTGCGTGTTCAAGGTCAAGAAGCAAGGGAGTGATACGGGCGACACTAACACGCACGTCTAGCGCCTCATCGCTCCTATACGCAAGGTGTGCAGTGTTTCCGTCCTAATGCTTTACTGCGTGAACTAGATCTGTAACAGTGGGGTTTTATTACACAAAATGAAAGTAAACAAATACAACTACCTGCGTATAATAATACTTTTCTCTTACAGCTTAAAGAAAATTCATAGGCAAGCTTTAAAAATGTGATAGTTGACCACTTTCACAATTCTTTTTCCTCATTAATACACTTAATATAACAAAAGAAAAATGATAGCGATATAGACAATAGGTTTTTTTTTTTTATCCTTTCTGGGAAAATTTTGATTACCAGAACATTTATTTACTGAGACATGCGTTTAGGCACAAACAACTATTTCACAGAAAACTTTTCAGTACATAGGACCCTTAATGTACAATATTTGATATATAAAGCAAGGGCTTTAAAAACTTTAGAAATATTATGGCAGAGAATGCAACATTACAGTCATGTAAAACATCTTTATCTGCCGGGTGAATGCCATTATTATTAAACTCTTCTCCATCACAAGTTATCTATATGCGTGAATTCTTCGTTTCAGATGTCAGAATGTTATATATGCAGTTAATTATTTTTGTATTTGCATATTCCATTAAATCTAATTCATCAAAGGTGCCTTCTAGGGACAGTTTCCTCAGTGAAATTAAATACAGACACCTGTCAGCCACATTGTAAAAGGGTTTGTTGCGTGCGTTGGTTCTCCACTTTCCTTGACCATGAAGTGGCAGCACTGTTTCTTGTGGTTGCTAGTCATACATACATACATACACTCGCAATTAGGCTACCGCCCAGTGGCGAGCTCTCTCAACTCTCCTTCACCCAACCAACTCCTTTTCCACTCCCTTCCTGAATTTACCAACCCCTCTCACAGATACCAATTCCTCCCTCAACACATTCCACTCCCTCACAGACCTCACAAGCATGGACTGCCTACCCCGCTCCGTTCTCCTCCACACCCTCTGAAGCTTCTCACTGTTGTTTCCTCTTCCTCTAAACACCCCTTACTTAGTTTGCAGTGAAGCCCTCCCCATCCTCCGTCTTCATTCACCATCCTGTACATCCTGACTAACCGTTCAACTTTCCTCCTGTCCTTCAATGAGCTCCACCCCATTTCTTTCATCATCACTGATGGCCTATAGTTCCCTTCTTCCTCACCATCTTGCCCCTGCATTCTCCACCTACCCTTCACCCATCTTGCTGCCTTTCTCTGCACCTTTTCCAGTTCTCGCACCTCCACCTCCGGGTCCCATACTGCTGCAGCATATTCTAACATTGGCCGTACCATTGTGCCATACGCCTTCTCCTTCACCTCACAGCTGACTCCCTTCAGCTACCCTTCTCTGCATACCCAGAGCCCTTCTTCCCTTTGCTACCACCCTCTCTACCTGTTTTTTCCACCTGAGGTCTCCCTGCAGTACAATCCCTAGATACTTATATTCTGCTGCTTCTTCTATCTCTTGTCCCTCCCATCTGTACATGTCCCTGCTTATCATCTTCTTCCTTGTGAACCTCACTACCTTAGTTTTTCTTACATTTATCTTCATTTTATTTTTCCTGGTCCACAACCATATCTTATCAATGACCGCCTGCAAATTTCCGCCCCCTCTCCCACCTCAGCATATACAACACAATCGTCTGCAAACAATCTGATTTTTCCCCAAATCCATGTCATTTACCATTATGGTAAATAACAAAGGACCCAGCACGCTTCCCTGTGGCACCCCTGACGTAACCTCCTCTTCCTCCGATATTGCCTCCCCCACTTTCACCCTCTGCCTTCGCCCCCTGAGAAAGTCCCCTATCCATTCCACTACCCTCCTGTCTGGTATCAGTGCCTCCACTTTCCTCATCAATGTTCCTTATCAAATGCCTTCTCAAAATCTATGAAGCAGGCATCCACCTGCTTTCGCTCATCAACTACCTGCACCAGATCCTCTAATAATCCAGCCAGCTGAGTCTCTCATGAGTAACCCCTCCTGAAACCATGCTGGGACTCCTCCAACCAATTCCTATTGTTCATAACCCTCACCCCATACTGCACCACCAGCCTCTCCATTACTTTTCCTGTACTTGATGAGAGACTCACCGGTCTGACCAACACCACATCCAGCACTGACCCAACACCCTCCTCATTCCATCTCGTAGGTGTTTCTACTATCTGGACTAATCCTCTGTTGACTAACTGTGCTGCCATTCTCTGCATCATGCTACCCATTCCTTCTGCACCCTCTACCCATTTCACCCCTGGCATATTCAAATCCCCTGCTACAACAACTTTCGTTATGTAATAGTCATACTTTTTTTATTTTTTTTTTAAAACTAAAGCTGACAGCAGTAGTTAATAGTATTTCATGATTGATGTTAATTTAGTGTGTGTGTAGTATGTCGTGTGGTCTGAATCATTATCTTCTTTGTAATTTTTTATTAAGAGTTGTAATTAATTTTATTAATGTTTTAGTAGATGTGTGCTAGTATTAAGTGTGTCATCTTGTTGTGTTTCCCGTTGATAATATATTCTACTGATCTATAGTGTGTGCATTTATTTGAAAACAGAATTCGTTCATACTCTAGTTACAACAGACATTTATGAAGTATAGTTGTATAAGCAAGGTACTAATAATTATATTCCCGTCTTTGATTAGAAAAGGTGTTATTTAGATATACAATGCTGAAGACGACTTACTTCTTGCGGATAGAGTACAATTCAATTTCTGATGTCACCACTATACACATTACAGAGTAGTATAGAAATTTGACCTCTCAACATTATTACTATCTTCATTGTACTAATACTTACTACAGAAAAAAATTGGCGCCCTACGTTAAGGCCCAAAAATCCCCACACGTGTCTATTTATCATGTCACACTAATAAACGATTCTCTGGTATCGAGAAGTAAAATAGACACCCTTAATGTATAAAATGTAATTTAGAGGCTATATTTATACTGAGTTTATACAGGTAAAAAACATAGGAATCAAACAGTGAAGAACATCATGCAATTCTGTTGAATTACTCAAGGCTTACCTCGTCCATATTCACGAGAGCAATGTACTACACAATGAATTACTAGTAGAATAAATATACATGTACTAGATCATACGAAAAGAAGTTCACAGATGGTGTTTAAAAATGGTGACTTGTATCACCATGATAGATTACTATACATTCAATGACCAATGATGCAAGGACAGGAAACAAATGTGCATCAAAATTGGTTTACGTTACAGTTGTACTGTGGGAAATTGCACCACTTCAGTGTAACGTGTGAATTTGAGTGTACAGAGGTTTACTATGTATGAGTGCTGTTACGTGTGTTTTATTGCAATTCATTCTGTTTGACATATTCAATCAAATAATTGTGCTAAAATAGGAGTGTTTCTGTGCTATTATGTACACGGGAAATGTTAAAACATAGTATTTGTGTGGCAATTTGAGTGTCTATGAAGTTTTGACTAATTGAATATACGTTAACGTAATACATTTGGAATTTTAGCATACACAGAGATTATATTCTAGTAAATTGTACTGTGTATTATTGCAAGTGAGTGTGTTAATCGAAGGAGTTAGATAATTTAGCCGCCAGTCATGTAAAATGCAGTGGACCTAATCATGTTAAACCGAACTTGACGATGGGTGACCTTACGAGAGCTTACTTGTTATGGTTTCGGCACAGTTCATTATAAGTGGCATATGTCTATGACACGGTTTTGCATTATGTAGCACGTCGTCAAGGGTTTAGATATTGCTAGATGTGTAGCTATATGATATGTAGCATACCTAACTGAATATAACTTTACTTCAAGATGTGGAACTTTCAGATGTTCTATGAGCTGCCACACAAAGATATACTGTATCATGTGTTGGCAAACAGTACCCCTGTATTTACATATCAAGAAGATTCAATTAGGTCTTGAAATATAATTTAAATGACAGAATACTGTATTTTAGAGAAATAATTTCTGTATGTCACAATGTGATAGTAATAATAAATTTCACTATCACAAAAATCTCAGCATTTACACACTTAACAGCAACTTGCTTCATTATTTTCAACATTGTACAAATAATTTACATGATGCAGACATATTGTTTCAATTTGAGTGTTTGCTTTTTCAAGATTATGTCAAAATGGTGGGTAAATATTTAAGGCATACTCCTATTTAATGGAAGGCAGACTAATAAAATGATTGATTTCTAAAATAAATGGCGTGGTTCTTAAAAAGGAAATTTTTCTGTAAAGTACATAGTAACAGTAACATTTAATTTTCGAAATTATTTTGTTTACAATTCAAGAGTAAGAATAACTGGTAAGTACAAGGTAGCCAAACCCTATCTATATAATAAATGTAAATATGAAGGAATTAAATACTGGTCCCAGTAATTCTGAATGATAGAGGCTTTTCTGAAAAAATATAATAAAAATAACAATACAAAATTTTGGAAAGTGATATAATTCCACACTACTAATTACACAGAACACGAATTTACTAGGAGCATCAAGATGTAAGCAATACAACCCACAAAAACTATAGTGGAGAGCATTATTCAGATGAGGGAAATTGAGGCATCAAGCAAATAAGAAATATGTATATGAACATGATAAAATTGTACCTCACAATTTCCCCCCAGTTCCTCACTATTGTATTTGTAACTTGTATTGGTAACATTTTCAATTTAGGTATTGTTCAATTACATCTGTTTGCAATTATGAGTGTTTTCGGAATAAAGTACAACAATTCTATCCAGAAAATCACAAAATACATTAAATTGCAAAACAAACTAACCAAACAATATCTAAATTCACAATATTACACATTATTTTTCACTGCAAATGGGCTACACATGAAAATAATTTCTGGGGAAACTCCAAGCTTAGCTGATCTGTGACGCTTCGCGCTACCACCAAAAATAATTGCCTACGAGGTTGAATAAGTGTTTGGGGGATTTACTCCCCTGCTGGTGCTGGGACTCTGGCTCGGTGCATGACATTTGGTTATGCTTTTACAGTATTTCTCCCTGGAAGGGGACTACGCTAGCATAGGTACCATACAATTAACGTGGCCTGGCAGATTGCAAGAGGCGAGGGATGCCAGGTTTGAGAGAAACCCAGATGCATGGCTAGTTATCACAGAATAGTTGTATGTTCTGGTAGGGTACCAGCTCATCTATGGCACAGACAACCACAAGGACTCCAGCTCTCAGGGCGGTAGTTGGTCGACAGCCACGTAGAGTATCCCTCTCGCAGCTCATCTATGGCACGGACAACCACAAGGACTCCAGCTCTCAGGGCGGTAGTTGGTCGACAGCCACATTGAGTATCCCTCTCGCAGCTCACATTTACGAATAAATACCACAAAAGTCTCTATTGCTTTGACACTACATAAATGAGCACATGGACTTACACTCTGGAGTGGGCCAGGACCCCGAGGCAAAATTAACATTAATGTATATATATATATATAAAGGAACGATGTAACAACGTATGTTGATGGAGAAAGAACACACATACAATCAAACACACAAAGTCCCTCGAATAAAGCGGGCATAGCGTGCAAGGTCTGCCATCGGCTGATACTGAGAAAACCACTAGTTGGCGGGTGGAATTTAAGAGCAGCAAAATTTCCGGGGCCGCAAGTCTACAGAGACGATTGTGTATGTGCGGGGGAGGAAAGAAATGAATTAAATGTTACAGTTAAAAAGACACTATTACAGCTTCCGCTTAGCTAAATAATTTGTGCCTTGCAGCTTTTGAAACTTAAACAAGGAGAAAGGGAGGAAAGATGTAGGAGAGGTCACGCGGCCCGCGCAACTTGAATCAGGTGCCATCCGCCTATGCTAAAGGCGCTTCACTGTAATTGTGTAATTGCTGAGTGCAATTTTAAGGGCTTTAATTCTACGCACGTATATAAGGGTATTTTTCATGTTTAATAATTTTACGGCCACATCACGTATGAACATGCGGTTAGACATCGCCAAGTATGTATCTGCACCGTCAATGCATTTTCAGGGCTTATTTCTGTAATATCATATGTGCCATAATTTATTTCAGGGTTCTATGTATTTTTATTCAGGGTTGCATGTAATTTTCACATAAATTTATGCTTTTTACTTATGACCACATGGTCATTTACATGATTGCTTTTTCCACCATCAGGCATGCTACAAGCCTGTAAATGTTTCAATCGCCAGGGAAATAATTTTCCCAAATGAAATACCAATTTGTCTGAAGTTAATTTGCCGTTTTTACGGAGAAATATTGCAATATCACCTGCACAACACGAACTTTATCCAGCGGCATCCGTGCCATCTGAGCTTGCTGTCACCACGTGCGTGTTTATTGGGACTACTAATATCATGTCCCGTCTTGTTTCATTGATATTTGTGTAAGTTTGTACAGTGATATTATTTCCGTCCTACCCGGCTATGTGTATAGGCTGTCACCACACTAACCCCGTACTGGAGGGCGAGCCCTGATGAGTCCGTGCTGGTGATGCCAAATAATCACACGTGTTCATGTATTGATTCATCCCTTAATTCTCCATGTCCTACCTTCAGGGAAAATCGTCAGTCCACCCTAGCGGCTGTCGACCCCCTTCCCCCGTGAAGATTGTGTTTTCAAACACCACAGTGAAGTCATCCACATGGGAGTGTGCTAGAGTAATTGCGGGCTGGGGAGCACCCAAATGGGGTTGGCTAGACACGTCCGAGTTTATCATCATTAAATTGCTTGGCACATTATTTGTATGAGCAGTAAAATAAAAAGGAAGTCTCACAGTGTTTTAATCTTTTCTTTTGTAGTGACAGTATCCTCGCCGCACCATTTTTACAGTGATAAAATGTTTAGTATTGCAAAGTGTATCGTAAGTACGCTCGGGTGAGATGGACACACAGAACCCACAGCAACCCTGAGAACCTGGAGTCTCAACAGTGCGGTGACTGGGAAACACTTCTCGCACCCTCATCAGTAAGTAATTTGTGTCATTGTTCGTCTCATGTCTCACCTGACTGCGTCCCTATAGACACTCGAATTACTGCACAAATATTATATTATAACTTTTTTTATAACAGACATACTCGTATTTTCGCAAAATTATTCAATTTAACACATCAAACAACATTAATTGCAATAAAACACATGTTTAAGCAAATCCCAAACCTACAATAAGACCATAACTAATGTCCAGCAATTTCCCACAATCCACCTGACATCAACCAAGTTCGACATGCATTGAATTCCTGTCTTATTGGTCACAGGGCATTGAAAAGAAACATGGTGTTATACATGACCTCTTTATAAACACCGTCTCTTGAACAGGGCTCTGTATAATCTACAATATGTAAAGTTACCTATTCTACTAGTAATACGTTACATAGTATTATCCTCTCTTGGATATAGACCAGGTAAGCTTTGAGTAATTCACCAGAGTTACAATACCTGTGTTGTTTACCTGTATAACATCCATGCCACACTTTAAATATACCCCATAAATTATGTTTTGTACATTAAAGATACATTTCGAAAGGTATTCTCACATTTAACACAATTATTTGACCCAATGTAAATATATTGTACCTGGAATATACACCTTTTACTGCATAAACACGGGATCTTAATAACCTTCCAAACTATCACATTTTATTATTTTTACAGCAAACTACGCGGAGCCCCTCCAAAATTCCTAGTATTGTCCATTTCATATAAGTGGGGTAAAAACTGACAGACAATGTGACCAACCTACAAACAAAGTAAACAGTAAATGCTCTTGATTGTGAAGTAAGCTATTTTATCAGCTGATGAATTGCTATGAAGCATGTTGTTGAGTTGGCAATTTTGATGATGGTATTGGAAGAAAATAGTATGTATTCAGAACTATGCCACACACTCGTAAGATCATCAAAACACTGCAGTCTCACAAAAGACATTAAACTAACCCCCACCCCCCTGTTAACTCATTTATATCGAAATAAAACAAACAGAACCCAACCAAGTTAACTTGCAATTACACAAATAAAACAGGTTGGAATTTCAACCTCGCTACAATATACTGCCATGACGGGAAACACAAGGAAAGAGGAAAATTCAAGAGTGCATTGTACTAAAACATTTGTTTACAAACGGCTTTTTCTACAGTAACATACAGTTGTGGTGGAATGGTACATTGTGACCGTGCTATTTTTCTAGAACTATCAAAATTTACCCCACTTACATGAAATGAACAATAATTATGATTACTAATAATCATATCTAACATATTCTGACTGTATTGTTTTTCCGATTTTCGAAAAAAAAAAAAAACCCATATTCTTCAGAATTACCCTTAAAAATAATGTAGAAATGCAAGTGTGACATGTATAAGACACACGACTCTTGTAACGCAGCTACTGAGACACGCTTTGTATTGTGCGTCGCGACGTACACTGCACAGACTGCAGTTCAACGCAGGCCGAAGCGGTCATATATTCATGAATTAAAGTTCAACTGTATACATCGCTCACGCACAAATCATCAACACGAACCGCAATCACATGTGCACCTCAACAACATACACGAGTAACTTATCACTAGAGGTATGACTCGCAAGCATAACCTGAAAGGAATTTAAAAACAAACAGCGAGTGCAGGATTCAAAACATAGGTACCATTCGTTTGCCAGACACTTGTTTACGTTTGTACGGAGACACGCAGACGGCCTACGAACCAAATAAAGCTAGGCATTTTTCACACTCACCTTGCTGGTCGCATCCGAGACTTCTCTCATAATTTGTTCGAAGGCAGCGGTTTCTTCGGCTTGTTTTTGATTGTGTAATGCAATTTTCTCGCTGAATTTCCTTGGGTTCGCCATGATGGCTGCTTGTTTTCGACTCCCAAGGCAATACAAGTCCGGATAGGTCGAGCTGGACCAATAACTTTGACGGGCAACCTTCACCGGCAACATTATAAATAGTAAATCATTTTTCAAAAGAAAAAAATTCTATATTATATATTGCAAACATTGCAGTAAAATGTTATAAACGTAGTAGATGGGTTATTTTGAACTGTCGTTTATTGTAAGTGAAAATAAAGCACTTGTTAAGTTGTGCACAGTGGTAGACGCTTATTGGAAGATGGCGTACTGTTAATTACTGTTTGTTTATGTTTGGTATATAGGTTATGTTTTGCTTTTGATGTAACTTAAACAACAAGGAATGAGCTTGTTTTCCAATCGGGCTACCGTTGTTTAATAAAATTTGTTGTTTATTTATTTCCGAATTATTGCAACCGCTCTTACCCAGATGAACTTACATTTATAGATATTAATTCGATAGTCGAGGTTTCTATCGACGTTTCATAGATCCTATCGATACTACATATTTACATTTTTTTTCTAATGATATACTGCTATTACAGTGAATTTTTCAGAGTTTTCCTGGTCTGTTCTCGCAATGCTATTGGCTTTTACAGTTTTGAAGCTGACGCAGTGTGGACCTTGAAGGGTGGTGCTGCATGCGTCTGCTGTTTGTTTCTGACAGTGACCCTCCTTATACGAGTGATTCGGACAGCATACAGGCACATGTGCATACACGTAAGGTATGTAAACGTAGCGACAATCACCAATGATAAGGTTCAGATCTCCAGATGGCATGTTTTCCTTAATCCTGTTCGTGCTCGCGTACATCAGCTGTTCGCATGTCATTCTGTCAGGAGGGTCGGTGGTGCAAGTAGCGTGTTTGTTTTATCGCATCTGTAAGATCTTTTTTAAATGCATAGCAGTACAAAAATATTGAAGTTAAATTACAGTATACAAAGTTTATACACTGAAAAAAAAAAAAAAAAAAAAAACACACACACACACACTAGATTGCATGTACACACATCACATCTTTTTTCATAATGAGACTAATCTTCTTCCAACATGCTGTGGGGCGTCATCGTTTTACTGAAACAGAAGAAAAAAAGAACAAGAAAAACCAGAAAAAGAAGTGTGTACAATTAAATGCTATATAGTAATTTGATTTAATTGTAGATACACTGAATAGACTTTCCATAATTTTTGTTAAGACTTTTTTATAGTGTAACGTAAAGGAAAGTGCTCATTTCCATCTTTAAGGCAGAGCTAGCACGATAATGTAATTTATTTGTCTGCCTAATGAAAGAACAGACTTTCTGTTTTAAGCCAGCCAGGGTACTGGGTGGGATGAGAGCCTGGGCATGAGGACAATGGCTGTGTCTTATTCTGTACTAAGGCAGTGTCTCAATTTAAAGAATACTCTCTCTCGAGCATTCTTTTGCACAACCTGTAAAGAGTACTGCTTCATGCTCTCTCGTGCTCTCACTCTGGGAATTGATACAACAACTCTCTCGTTTCTCTCCAACGTCAGGCACAGCCGATGCCAAAAGGTGGGAAATCATGTTAAGCTTAAATAGCGGTCATATCTATTGTAAGTAATTTATGTGTGTTCAAAATAAATCACAAATAATTATAGCACTACCAGAATATTCATTAAAGCATAAAATACTATTATTTTTGTTGTATATTTTACCTTTATGTTACAGCAAAGTGACAGAAAATAATGAGAGTAGTCAGAAATCCGTTATATATATTTTTATAAATACATGCTGTGTTTATCATTTCGCTATTTAAAACAGTTGTAATTATTCACTTAAAGTTAAATTGTAATGTGGTTTTGACACAGAAAGCTGCTGTAACTATATTCAAACACGGAAATAATATAAACAAATATGGCGCCTACGAGAGAGCGCCAGCCAGTATACAACTTTGTGCTCTCTCTATGCTCGCACTCTTTCCCGCTCTCTCTGATGAATGGAGACGACCAGAGCGCGTTCTCTCGGATGGCATAATGTCGTGGCGAGAGCACGAGAGAGCGCTCTCAGGGCCAATTGAGACATTCCCTGAACATTCCTTATCCATTTAGCCTTGATCCCTTTGTACTTAATGATGACCATTCTTTCACTTCCTAAAGAAGTGTGGCCCCCCACAGTGTAGCAGTCGGTAGAGCACTCTCGCCTTACACCAAGGCAAAACAGGTTTGATTTCTGGCAGGGCCACTTCCAGATTCTTGCATGTGGGATTTGTGTCTGTCGATGCAGTGGCCATTGATTCTGGATAATTACCCCTCTTTGTTTCACCCTCATCTCCTCTCAAGACTTTCTTCAAATCTTGAGTCCCCCTGCTTTCTCTGCTCTTCGCCCTATTTTTATTTTCATCTTGTAAATCCTTTTTACAGAATATGAGATGTCGATTTTCAACATGATGTAGGGTCTGTAAATTTGGACACTCCCCCAATAGCATGATCTGCTTGAGTCAAGCTTGAATGTACCTTCTAACAAGCCTGTATGCTTGAATAGATCTTGCTATGAAAGCCAACAAGTTTGTATCAAGCCAAGCTTGTAGCAAGCTTTATTAATAATAAAAGATAACGTAATATCTGGGTCTTGTTTGTTTCCATCTTAGTTTGTGTTCTCTATGTTAGTTTCATAGGCATGTCCCATTCAACTATGCGGGACATACTGTGGGTAAATCACCACCATCCATCCCGCTGGCAGAAAGTACAAGGCATTCAGCGAGAATACATTTTTGAAACCCAATTTTCACAGGCGCGTATCTCATTTAATATTCTCTTTAGGTATATGGTGTCCTATATATTTTTGACATAATTTTTCATATGGAATCACCTCCCACATTTTGGGCTTTTAATTTCCGAACATTCTGTACAACGAACTTTTCTTATACATAGATGTCAAGCTGTAGGCTGTAGTTGTAGGTAGGAAAAAGAAGAGACAAGAAATGTGCATGTGTAATGATATAATTGTTTTAATGTTTGTGATGTAGGTATAGCTCCACTGTGTGTCAGAGGTGAGGCAAGAGGAGGCATGGCGGGGTACAGTACCATGTCCGCACCGTCGCCGGACACCAAGCTGGGGAAGATTGGGCCTACCTTGATCAGGCGACTGAAGGAGGCGCTCGAGGATGGTGAAGCCTGGAGGACGGTTGCAAACTGCATGAACCTCATAGAGTAAGCCCCACGCCTTCTGCTGAGAATACATTGTCTAGTTTCATACCCATCCTTTTATAATTTTGTGCATAAATTTATAACAGTGGTATAATGATAGTGTATACAGCAACTCTTGTATAATCCATTAACACAGTCAGTTCAGTAATCCCAGATTATTCTATTAGACTAAGACATTTGCACTCAATACTTGTGTTTTTGAAATTGGTTGACTCTTAGTCTTTCAGTTAAATTACACAACATATACACAGTTTGTTATAGTACAATATTAAGTTCAATTTAGTTAAAACAAATTTTATTAAACTAATAAAAAGCTTCTACAAGTGTCATATTGGGTGTGGAAAATCTGGTTTTTCCAAATTATCTTTTTGAATTTTGTTTCAAACAACTCCTATTAAAGTTTATGTACAGAATTTGCTGTAGACCTAGTGAGTAAAAGCAGTATATCGGTCGTACAAGAGACTTTTGTTTCTGCGCTAGGTCAGTCGTGCTTACGCTAGGGACTCAGTTCCCCTTCTTTCTGGTCACCAATGTCGGCCTTGTGGGCTGTCTACTGGGTATGTAGTCGGTTGCTATAGAATGAGCAATATGTCACACAACAACACTGGCCCTCTGGGCAAGGTTGACTTGCCAGAGCTCGGTGGACTTGCCTTGGCAGATGTAGATGTAGTGCTGCAGGTTGTGCAGGAGTAGTCCTTGGTTCCCACTGGCCTTGACGGAGGTGGAGCTGCTGTGCCGGCCCAGCTGCTGATGTAGTGCTGCAGGTTGTGCAGGTGGAGTCCTTGGTTCCCCTGGCCTTGACGGAGGTGGAGCTGCTGTGCCGGCCCAGCTGCTGATGTAGTACTGCAGGTTGTGCAGGTGGAGTCCTTGGTTCCCACTGGCCTTGACGGAGGTGGAGCTGCTGTGCCGGCCCAGCTGCTGATATAGTACTGCAGGTTGTGCAGGTGGAGTCCTTGGTTCCCACTGGCCTTGACGGAGGTGGAGCTGCTGTGCCGGCCCAGCTGCTGATGTAGTGCTGCAGGTTGTGCAGGTGGAGTCCTTGGTTCCCACTGGCCTTGACGGAGGTGGAGCTGCTGTGCCGGCCCAGCTGCTGATGTAGTGCTGCTGGTTGTGCAGGTGTAGTCCTTGGTTCCCACTGGCCTTGACGGAGGTGGAGCTGCTGTGCCGGCCCAGCTGCTGATGTAGTGCTGCAGGTTGTGCAGGTGGAGTCCTTGGTTCCCACTGGCCTTGACGGAGGTGGAGCTGCTGTGCCGGCCCAGCTGCTGATGTAGTGCTGCAGGTTGTGCAGGTGGAGTCCTTGGTTCCCACTGGCCTTGACGGAGGTGGAGCTGCTGTGCCGGCCCAGCTGCTGATGTAGTGCTGCTGGTTGTGCAGGTGTAGTCCTTGGTTCCCACTGGCCTTGACGGAGGTGGAGCTGCTGTGCCGGCCCAGCTGCTGATGTAGTGCTGCAGGTTGTGCAGGTGGAGTCCTTGGTTCCCCCTGGCCTTGACGGAGATGGAGCTGCTGTGCCGGCCCAGCTGCTGATGTAGTGCTACAGGTTGTGCAGGTGGAGTCCTTGGTTCCCACTGGCCTTGACGGAGGTGGAGCTGCTGTGCCAGCCCAGCTGCTGATGTAGTGCTGCAGGTTGTGCAGGTGGAGTCCTTGGTTCCCACTGGCCTTGACGGAGGTGGAGCTGCTGTGCCGGCCCAGCTGCTGATGTAGTACTGCAGGTTGTGCAGGTGGAGTCCTTGGTTCCCACTGGCCTTGACGGAGGTAGAGCTGCTGTGCCGGCCCAGCTGCTGATGTAGTACTGCAGGTTGTGCAGGTGGAGTCCTTGGTTCCCACTGGCCTTGACGGAGGTGGAGCTGCTGTGCCGGCCCAGCTGCTGATGTAGTGCTGCAGGTTGTGCAGGACGAGTCCTTGGTTCCCACTGGCCTTGACGGAGGTGGAGCTGCTGTGCCGGCCCAGCTGCTGATGTAGTGCTGCAGGTTGTGCAGGTGGAGTCCTTGGTTCCCACTGGCCTTGACGGAGGTGGAGCTGCTGTGCCGGCCCAGCTGCTGATGTAGTGCTGCAGGTTGTGCAGGTGGAGTCCTTGGTTCCCACTGGCCTTGACGGAGGTGGAGCTGCTGTGCCGGCCCAGCTGCTGATGTAGTGCTGCTGGTTGTGCAGGTGTAGTCCTTGGTTCCCACTGGCCTTGACGGAGGTGGAGCTGCTGTGCCGGCCCAGCTGCTGATGTAGTGCTGCAGGTTGTGCAGGTGGAGTCCTTGGTTCCCACTGGCCTTGACGGAGGTGGAGCTGCTGTGCCGGCCCAGCTGCTGATGTAGTGCTGCAGGTTGTGCAGGTGGAGTCCTTGGTTCCCATTGGCCTTGACAGAGGTGGAGCTGCTGTGCCGGCCCAGCTGCTGATGTGTGGGTTGGCCCTTCCGAGCCTGGTGTTGCTCCTGTTGACTAGGGCCCGTACCACCGGATGTATTTCGTAGCCGGTTCTAACTGGGGCGGAGTGAAACATGTAGCTCCTGACGGGAGATGCCGGTCTCCCCACGTGTCTGATAGCTTGGGCCTGCCTCCGCGGCACTGAACTTTGCCTTCTTCCCCCCTCCCCCCCTCTAGAGCTCCGTGTTGGATGTTGAATGGCATAGGCATATAACACACTTGATTTCCTGCAAGTGGCAAGCAATGGACGATCCCTATCTTACGCGTGTAAGGCAGACAATGGTTCGTGGTGTGAGCCCTGGCTCCTAACAGTGCAAGCACCTAGAGTTTTGGATCAATAACCGCCTTCCTGCCACTGCCAGGTGTGGTCCACAGACGTAGGGCCTCCAATACCAAGCAGATACCTATCCCAACACCTTAGCTAGGCGCTCTGGTTAGTGATACAACTTAGGTAGGCTGTCCCGCCTCTGTGGGGTGTGTCCTAGTGGTGGAGGCTCTACTGTTCTGTGCACCAAGGTGTACAGAATGGGTGGCCATCGATAGATGTGTATGTATCGACAGACACCCTGAAGGGGGTGTAACGTCCTACTTTAGGTTGTTAACACTCAGTGGCTTTCTTGCCCTGAATACTGGTGGTAGATAGGTTATACTACTATAACAAAGAACTCTTGGATACGTTAAGACTTAGTTGTTATTATAGCACTAAATATTTGGGTGACTCGTACGTGCTACCAATAGGTCTGTGCTGCAGAAGTAATTAAGCTAAGCAGTTTATGGGTGAAGGTGACCCACTCCTAAGTCTACTTAGATGCAAAGGTAAAATGAACTGACTGTCGCAATTAACTTTTAAAAGGAGAGCCACTATCAGCAAGTAGTGGCGGCTGAAGACCTAGGAGGTGTCAACAACTGAAGTGTTAAGTCAATGGTCGTCATCTTGATGCAGAAGAAGCTTCTGGTGATGACTATTACCAGGCGGTGTTGAAGCCTCTAGTAGGTGGTTGTAGCAGCCACTGGAGACTGGAAGTTCTTGGAGAGGACCGCGAGGGCCTATGGACAGTAGAGAGCCCCAGCACAAGAAGTGTTGAGGCAAGTTACTGGAGACGATAACTCCCAACCTCGGCTGTGCACTACTATATATGCGGCTCACTCTGGAGTGCGCGGCGGGCCGTGGTGAGAGGTGTAAAGTGCTCCTGTGACATCTGCCTGGAGTAAGCAGAATGGGAGAACTACCCTCATGAGCTCAGGATATGGCCTCAGGCGCTCTGCCATCTTCGACAGTGTGGCGACATTGTCTGCTGGGTGCGTCGGGGGGGGGGCAGCTGATGTGTCACGCGGTTGCTTTGAATACCCTTGCGTTTTACATGCCTACAAGATGCTTTTGAGTTTAAACTACTCTTCACACATTCGTAAAATGTCGTACTTGGTTTGCTCCATCCTTGGGTTTCAATACTCTTAAGTAGAGAGAGAAGGGCAGATCAGGAACAGCCTGGGAAACTAAATATCTTGCATGTCCCTTCCTGGGAACACACTCTGCTAGACATCTTTGGTAGTTATTTCTATAGTAGTTGAAGCACGTGGGATGACCTGTTGTCGTTTATGGTATATAGGTAGAAGCAGCACACGTCACGTTAAAGTATTATTCAGTCTTTGAAAATATTTGCATATTTGAAAGTTTCGAGGTAGTGTAGTGCAGTGGAAATATTTGGAAAGCTCTTAACATCCAGGTCCTGAGAGCTGATGAGGTTGAAGTGAGGTGAGTGTGGAGCAGCACCAGAGTGCTAGAGCAGGATACACTAGAGATCCCTGAGAAAACCTGCTGATAGTGGCATCATTGGGCACAATTCCCATGTGCAAAAATCCGGGAGCAACCTGACTCTGACAGTATTGACTCTAACTTTCTCGTTACAAAAATGTTAAGATGAATATTAAAATGTTTAATACAATATATGATGACAGTGAAAATGATTATAATTATGGCAACAGTGATGACTGATGACAATGCAACACCAATGATGATGACTATGACTGCACTGATGATGGTGATGATGTGATAAAAAGATGAGTGTTAATCATAAATATTCAAAATTTGTTGTATGCCTAGTAAGTAAAAACGGAGACTGATGGTTTTTGGACATTTGTTCAGTGTGGGTGAAAATTGGTTAAAAAATAGATCTTCAAATATTTTTTGTAATTAGAAATCAACAAGAAGTTAGTTTCAAGTTGTCAAGAAGTATTTATAAAGAAACAAAATAAAGGCAGAAAAAGTGTTAAAAATGGAAGGATTACCAAGTCGGAGAGAGAAAAACAAGCTCAAAATGGTTCGAAGAAATAAAAAAGAAACAGTGAGAAGGTGAAAGAATATTGGAAGAGTAGAAAAGAACAAATGATAAGGAATTGAAATTGACATGTCCCCAGATGATATAACAGATATAAAAAAGATAATGTTAAAAATATCACTACAATTTTAAAAGTACATATGTAGTGTGTGTACTGTTATAATGATAGTCCATTTTGCCCTACAACTGGCTTGTGTCCAGTTTGCTTCTAGTTGTTTTTCATTAAGTTGTATATTATTTTGTGGAGTCCTCACCATCATGCAGGTTGCACAGAGAAGTAAAGTAGGCTACTGTAGTGTTTCAGCTGGGGTGAATAGCAGTCGTGGTTGTTGCCGCTCTCTTCAGCTGAGAGTTTCCTCGAGCCGGTCGCCGGTGGATGATCTACTTGGCATCCTGGAGGCTCACGAGTGTACGGTCGGTGTGCTGTGTCAGTACCTGCGTGCCTGCAAGCTCTACGACGTGTTAGCTCTTCTGAAGGATCAAGGTGGGCATGGTCAACACCAAGGGGCCTTGCAGCCTTACTCTGTAACTTTAGCTTGTTTTAACGCCGTCGGGTGGGACACAAGACGAACGAGGATACAAATTACTTATTGAAGATATGGGCGCAGCGGTGCTTCCCAATCACCGCACTGTTGAGACTCAGGGATGCTGTGGGTTCTGTGTGGCCATCTCACCCAAGCGTACTTACGATACACGTTTGCAATACTAAACATTTTTAACACTTGAAATACTCAAGGTGGCAAGGACACTGTCACTACAAAATAAAAGAATGAGTCACTGTGAGACTTGTTTTATTTATACTGTGCGTAGAAATCACATGCCGTGAAATTAAACGATACAACTCTGTTGTATCTAGCTAACTCCGCTTGGATGCTCCCCAGCTCGCAATTACTCTAGCGCACACATAGATGAATGATCTCACCACGGTGTATGAAAACACAATCTTCATAAGGGAAGAGAGTTGACAGCCGCTGGGGTGGACTGACGATTATTCCCTGAAGACAGAACATGGTGAATTACACAACGAACCAACTGATGATACATAAACCTGTGTGATTACTTGGCATCACTAACGCAAACTCATCGTGGCTCGCCCTCCAGCATGTGGGTAGTGTGGTGATGGCGTATACACATAGCCGGCTAGGACGGAAGTAATATCACCGTACACAAGTACAAAATTACATAAATACCCTTAGAAGATGATGGAGCACGAGATGAGTATTCACAATAAACACACACATGCGTGAAAACAAGTTTAGATGGTGCGGATGCTGCTGGATAAAGTTCGTAGCGGACCACGTGGTGCAGGTGGAATTGCAATATTTCTTTGTGGAAACTGCAAATTAAACTCTGACAAATTGTTATTCTTGTTGAGAAAATTATCCTCTACAATTAAAGCAGTTACAGGCTTGTAGCAGGCCTGATGGCGGCAAAATCAAACATTGAAGTGACCGCGTGATGAAACACAAAAGCATCAATTTACGTGAAAATTACACGAAACCCGGAATGACAATACATAGAACCCTGAAATAAATTATTGCACACATGATATTACACAAATAAGCTCTTAAAGCGTAGGGATGGCACAGATATAGACTTGGTGGCGGTTAACCACGTGGTTGTGCGTGATATGGCCATAAAATTCTCAAACATGAAAAATACCCTTAAATACATACATGAAAACAAAACCCTTGAAATTGCACGCAGCAATAATACAGTAATTACTATGGAACACTTTTAGCAGAAGCGGATGGCGCCTGATTCAAGTTTCGCGGGTCGCACAACCTCTCCGACATCTTTCTCATCCTTCTCCTCGATTAAGTTGAAAAATGCCACAAGGGCGAAATTAATTAGTAAATAGGAAGCATAATGCTGGGGAAATGTCTGGCAAAACGTATGCAAGCAAAGGTTAACCGGTAAACTACATATGTGAACAAAAGTTGTAGTGCGTACGTGACAGCATCTTACCGTGCCAGCTCTCCTAGACAGACTGCCCAGAGGCAAGTGTCGCACAGATCTACCATGGCCGCATATGGGGTTCACATAAGGGGAACTGCTATAAATAATTTAAATATTGTTTTACATTATACAATTTTCTTGTTAATTTTCTGTATTGTTTTAGTCTCTCTTTATGATGGTGATCACGCCGGAATATTACTGTTCTTGATCTCCGTGCAGTGTGCACTTTGAATTCATAGTCAAACGTTTTCAAACTTACAACAAACACTTTATAACTTTTTAAGATATTTCAAACCCTTAAAATAAAATATCAAGACACATTTTACGCTGCAAAAATAATATTCCGTCAGGAAAGTTTATATTTGAGCCTCTTTGCACACGTGCATGTACACGTGACACGAGCATTGTGAGCGCCGTCATGGGCTTTAGCGCCACTGGCTGTTAGCCGGCTTCAGTTTAAAGATTGTTATTGCAAGCAGCTTTATGATAACTACAGCTAAAATTACAAATTACAGTGTCTCGTAATTGTCTTTTAATGAGGCATTCTGTAAGACATTTATGAATGGCTGTCTTTGCGACTGTGGAATAGATTAGGCAGTGCCATGGGCTTTGTTCTGAAATCAACTACTTGCTTGATAAATAAAATTTGTTTGCTTGTTACAGAGTGTTCGTTGGCATATACAGTCAGCTGTCTGTTCTAAAACGCTTGGAATAATGACCTTCTTGAAATAACAACCCTTTTTCGGGAAACCAGAAACAATTTACCATTAACTACCCTCTCGAAATAACTACCCTTTTCCTAAGGACCATCAAGGGTTGTGTAATTGAGAGTGGACTGTTTTACATTAATTGAGTAGATAATTAGCTATAAACGGTATTTTTTTCTTCATACATTTGCAAGTAACGCTTTTAAAAACTCTGTTGTCCCTTCTCGACTGCCACCTCGCAAATTGCAAATCCATTTGCGACTTAGAAATTTTGAAATCTGTTTTATCCACACCCACAGGTTTGCCTTCACCTGCCGCAAAATTTAAATTGGGATAAAAATTTTATTTTATTCGAGTACAAAGCTACGCATTCCCAAGTGTTTCTAACATGTTGAATAAATATGCTTATGTTTAAAATTGAATCTCCTAGTTCTTTAATTTTTTATATATAGCTCTTGTTGAATTAATAAAAATTTCAAAGTACTGGCAATTTTTTTTAAATAATTTGTTCTTTTATTAAAGCGATCACTCCTGGTTAAGACACGTATGGGTCGAACTTGCTTAGGTATTCTGACAACTGAAGAAGGCCATCGTCTGAATAAGACGTGGGATCACCTGAATATTGTCCGGAGCGTCCTTGCCTCACAAGACATCCCTTCTCGGTGAGCCAGATATCTAACAGTCATTACCTCAAATTGTCTGCAGAAGACTGAACCCAGTAGGGAAAATTGAGAGTGCTCCATTTTATTAAATTTTAACTTTGTCACAGTGAGCCGTTGGTATCACACATTGTATATCAGTGATAGTAATGCTATGTAAGAGTGAATAACCCAATAGCCAGATTCGTCGTTTAGCCCAATGGGCATTACAGAGAGATTTAATTAGACCAACTAATACCGTAAATCTATCAACTTCTATCGAAATATGACAGAACCCGCCACCTAATGACCACACTAGTGAGCCACATAAAGAATCACCCCACACAAGTTGCAGCACCATATAATGTGGTCTGGGCACTGGCTCATGATTGAAAATATGTTAATGTCTGGAGGATGCCAACTCATCTATTCACGGGTGAGCATGTGTACTCTTATTCTCATTGGCGGTAGCAGGTTGACAGCAATGTGGCGATCCCCCCACAAGTCACATTAATAAGAAAAGAGAGTTCAGATTACACAGTCAGTGCACTTGGAACATGTGGTTTCCTGGAGTGGGCCAGGTACTTACGTACGGAACAAACACACTGTCACTAGGGTCACGAATGGCTGTATTAGTAAAGAGACGGTGCATTTATACACAATGCAACTTACTATTGCAGCTAATATGAGACAAAGTAGTTGAAGGCAACTGAAAAGAGCATTAATTATTATTTTCACACACAAAGTGCATATATAAACAAATATAACTTATCGGAATTATTGTACATTTTTCTACGTATACTTTTACTCGATGTTGGCAGGAGATTGCAGGTAAGGTAGCCGGACGTCTAAGCCACCATCTTTAGACTTGATGTAGCGGGCCTAGAGGATACATGCGTGCCGCGTCGCAGGACGGAAACGTCACAATGTCGTACGATTATTACAGTAATTTGACTGGCTGTATAATTTTGGATGAGGACTCTCCTAGCAACCATGGCATTGACCGGACCGTTTTCAGTTCAGGTCTTGAATTCAATTTAATAATGAAGGTCCGCCATCGTAAAGTAGCATAATTTTAGTGAACGTCAGAGACTTTAGACCAAGGATAGTTCTCTAAGGCTTAAATCCAATGCAATACCGTTCTCATTCCAGCAAAGATATCACATATCTGCAAGTAAGCTTCACTCTTATTTTAGTCATGGGAGAGTTAGTTTTAGTGCAGGACGACTAGAGGCTGGTGTAGATACAGCAAAATGGTTAGGCAGACGCCATCTCATGAATTTTACGATATTGAGTGTGAACGTTTATTGAATCAGCTAGTACTGACTTCTAAATTGAGTATCTTGTTAATTAAAAATTATGGAACTGTTTACAAGAAATTTTAAACACTTTTTCAAAGATATTTGGTAAAGAAAATTATTAATTTTTCTCAAAATGATGGTTACCGATTTTGATGGAATGTTTGTTGGTATTGCTCAGAGGCCAACTAAGAAGTGAATGTTTTACTGGTGAACTAGTTAGCTTGACATTAGTCTGGCAGCGGTGGGCTGCCTCCCGAGTGGGACAGTGAAGGCGACGTCAAAATGTTTGGTTGTCTGGGTCGGAGGCTACACTTCCTGTTCAAACCACTGTTGCAGATGATCGAAAATGGCAGTGGTAAAGAAGAATTTTAACCACGTAATTTTAAGAAACTTTATCATTGCTGTATTCTGCCAAGGATGTGAAGAGAGTGAGGACGGGTTATTATAATTCAATTTTTTCTCCTTAATTAAATGTCCATCCTTACTGCACAGATATTTAACATCTATTTGGACAATATTTTAGCATTAATAATAACATATAATTTAAGAAGGACAAAATTGAAATATAGGTTCATCTAAAAGTACATCTTTTAACCACATTTTATTTTTAATTGTTATTTTGCTGGAATAAGAATAAAAACATACCATTCGCAATAAAATAATTTTGAAACAATACATTTAGCAGGAATATGTATCCACAGCAGACTCACCAACTATGTTTACTGCAATGCAGAGTACATTGTACTTACCACCAATACACTAGGAAGAGAATGAATGGTCATAGAGTAGACACCAAACAAGCCATAGCTGAGGCAAATGTAAATGTACAGGATAAACCAGTTGCAGTATCTCACAACCAGAACTATGACTCCTGTTACACAACCGGAGCGGTGAGGTCCGTACACTCTTCTACTAATAGTGCAGAACTGCGACGTTAGGAACTGGCCCTCCAATATATCACCACATCCAGACAGACAACCTTGGTCTAAACATAGGATACCACTCCGATACATTTCAAATTTCCCACCTCACCCGGGTTTGCCTCCTGGACGCTAGGTTCTCTATTTGCCAACCGTGCAGTGTACCACCACTGACTGCCTGGTGAAGCTTGTCTAGCCAGTGTAACGTCGCACATTTGCGTGGGAAGTCTGACTTTTGTGTGTGTGTGTATCCACGAGTACCGCCCTGTGAGTGCTTGTGCATTCTGTCTACTTTTTATAATCTAATCAGTAGTTTAGCAGCCTACTCTCATCACATCTTACAAAAATATTAGATAACTCTAATTTTAAAATGTTTAATGTAACAGTAAATAATTGTGTGGACTGGGCCTAAGACATGATTACAATTAGGCGTGTGTTGTTGGAGCAGAGGTGGTGGAGATAGTGCGGCACCCGGACATGGAAAGGGGTTCGCTGAGAGTGCAGCTGGGCAACACGCTGCGGCTGCAGTGTGAGGCACGGGGCGTTCCTGGGCCGCGCTATGCCTGGTGCCGCGAGAATGAGGAGCTGCCAGGCCAGACGTCCAGTGAGCTGGTCATACAAGACTTTGGGTGAGATCCTAGTCATTAGCTGGTACGACCCTCGTATTTTTCCACCCTTGCTGCGTTGAGTGTCAAACCTCTGTCACACCTTAAAGTGTCTTGTACACTAGTTGGTTTGCATTTTGTTCTTTATGTACTGGGCATCACAGGGGATGTCAGAGAGAGAGTGAGAGAGAGAGAGAGAGATAGATAGATAGATAGATAGATAGATATATAGATATATAGATATATAGATATATAGATATATATATATATATATATATATATATATATATATATATATATATATATATATATATATATATATATATATATATATATATATATATATATATATATATATATATATATATATATATATATTCCTACTAAATTCCTACTAAACAGATGTACAATAAGTAATATATATATATATAGATATATATATATATATATAGATATATATATATAGATATATATATATAGATAGATATATATAGATAGATATATATATAGATAGATAGATATATATATATAGATAGATATATATATATAGATAGATAGAGAGAGAGAGTGTGTGTGTGAGTGAGTGTGTGTGTTTTTTTTTGTCCTTTTTTATGTATGTATGTTTCAATTGCAGTTATTTTCGTTCATATATTACTTTACATTTTTGTAATATGTAGTGTTCGATGTTTTTGTCTTTGTGTATTCTAGGCACTTTGGACTCTTAGTGAGATTTAAAAATTTTAAAAGACTTAATTTTGATATATTTTATATAATTTCTTTATGTTATGACACATGCCAGAATGCTGCACAGTGCAACTGTGCGCTCTGCGGACAACTCCGCCCCATCTACGATCCACGTGTGCTCCAGGGCGAACATATATGTGGCAATCCGAAATAAATGTATCATACCAGGAAGCCCACAAGTCTGGATGGCCGATCACATCATTGCATATTACGGGTGTAATTGCAATCCCCATTGCCCATTCAGAATTATTCATGCAAAAGGCACCCCTGCGATTGGAATTATATTTATTGAGAATTCTACTACTTGTGTCTGGCCCCTGGAAGAAGTTCCTACAATCACGAGAGATGGCAGCACCCTTGTGACCTTGTGACATCACAGCTGGCCCGTCTCAGAGATATGGGTTTTAATTTGTCATCACCTCCACGCAGGGCGATAAGAAAGTCGCAGCACATGTGTGCACCCCCGATAAATGTGACCCCTTGGTGGAAAGCTATGCTACCCCCCCCCCCCCCCCCCCCGCACCCAGAAGACAGAAGAACTGCTGACCCGAAAAAATTTGGTATAAATACGGGCCCGGCAGCCAGCACCAGTGAGTAGCGCCCAGCTCGGCGACCAAAGAGGACGCTAGTCCAACCCTCAGTCTGTTGAAGACTCTTCCCAGTCTGCAAGGACTCATCCTCTTCAGCCCGCAAAGACTTACCTTCCTCCGCCTTTGTGTGACTCGTGTTTTTTTACCGGATTCTCATATCATAGTTTTCTCATTTATTTGTAAAACACTTAATTTTAATTGTGCATTCTGTATTAGTGATAATAATTGCGTTTATTCCCCAGGGACCAAACCTCGCAATTAATAACCACGTAATGTTGAATACTTGTGTACCGTTACTTGTAGATAGCGGACCCTTGCCCCCTATGTATTTTTGGTATTTTGTGATTCCTACTAAACAGATGTACAATAAGTAAGGTGGTGCTCCCAGTAATCAAAGACGTAAGGAACATTGTGCCCTCGCTCGAGCTAACGCCCAATCCACGTCTGATGACGAACCGCCGGTTAGGTGTCCGGATCAAACACCACGAGCCATCTCTCCTATTATCCCTTTGGAATATCTCATCGCCGCTAGATCATTTACTTGGTAGTAATTGGCTTGGGTATCCGACAATGGGATACGAAGAGCAGGAGAAACAATTAAGTCAGGAGAACGAGGCTATTCCCCATGACAACCTTGCTAGCCAGCCCCAGAAAACCTTTAGTTATGTTAAATTACGATCAGGATGGCGTATCAGAGTGAAACACCCTGCAGGCACAGTACTTCCGAAATATTGTGACATCAAACTAGCAACGGGAAAGGTAATCAAGGTTCGACTCCCTGCACAACCCTGTGGCATGCCCCTTGGTAGATTTTGTTCCAGCCTGTCAACCCACTTGGCCAACTAGAGTCTCGTCTGCTAGCCCATGCACCCCCATCATCACTCTAGATTAAACCCCTCATCATTACATCCATTAAGGATCACTGGCATCCTGCATATAGTGACGACCCTAATTGTGAGAAGGATCGCGCTCCCTGGGCAGGAAGCCGCCTCTATCCAACTCATTCTGAGGTTTCATTCCCCTCCAGTCCATGGTAAACCTATCCCCAAGCGACCGACTGCTGTATCTAAACCCCTAACGCCACCTAGCCCTAATTGAAGGTATAGTAATTGTCGTGGTATACTAAGCTGGGCTTGGCAGGGCGGCCAACATTATCGCACTACCTTCTTGGATAGTCACCCCCATTGCGATACGAGTCAGTTAATTAATGTGAAGATTGTCATTTGAATTTTTATTTTTGTTAGGAATTTTAGTTTAGTTAGATTTGTATTTTGTTAGTTAGTTTAGTAGTTTTGTTTTAAATTTTTTGTAAGGACGTCCAGTTGCTGTGAAGTTATACCAAATTGATTTGTGTCGGAGACGAGTTATTTGGGAGAGGATTTAATTTTAATATTGTTTATTTTAAATTTCAGTATACTGAGTGCTTTTCCACTATGATTCATTACGGACATAAATTTCTTACGTTCTGTTTGGAAGATGTTATGGCGAAAGCCGAAGCCTTTTGAATCAAGGATAGAGTATTTATATTATTTCAGGCCAGTTAGACATGTTGTGTCACGCTCCGCATAGTGGGATGTAATAGTCCTACTGAGAGTAATTTTAATGGAGTTTTGACTTGGATGCAGCTGTGTGTTCAGAGGGCGTGGCTAGTATATGGACAAGAGAGAGAGCTGGGATGAGAGAGTGAACACTGGGTTTGCAGGCTAGAGCAGGAAGGGGCGTACTATTGCACGGTGAGCCAGTACGGTAGCACACAGTACACTGTGCACAGCCGTGAGGTGGAGGTGACAGTGGCTCCTGTGCTGCCGCAGATCCTACAGCAGCCTGAGAGGACCGTCTTCCAGCTGAGCTCGACGGAGGTGACGTTGGAGTGCCGCGCCAATGGCCACCCATCACCCATCTACCAGTGGTTCCGCAACAACACACTGCTGCAAGGCTGCACCTCCCCTCTACTCAAGGTCAGTTGCTGCCCGAACTCTTACTGTGGTTGACCATTCCTTCTAGTACGTTGGCTGCAAGGTACGTAGTTTCTTGACAAACCTGCGACACAGACTGGGTAATGGTTGCCTTACTCGTGTTTTCAGATCCCATTTGTTTCTGACAAGGATGAAGGGGAATACCGGTGTCGGGTGGAGAATGCAGCTGGAGAGCTTTTTTCAGAAATATGCATTCTGAAAGTGAGTGTTTACACGGTTTAATTTCATAAAAAAAACCTTAATTTTTTCTCACACATTTGAAATATTTTGGATGAAAAATTGAATTATTTTCCTTTTCTAGACATACAAACCATCTCCTGATTGTAAGGAACCCTCTGCAGTGCCAAAAGGTTAGTGTTACCATGGGTAGGTTTCAGTATTATGTGTTTACTTGGTCATCATGTGCAAATTACATAAAGATTTGTCTAATTATGAAAATCGTGACTAAATTTCTTATAAAATCGAATAGGTTGCTCCAATAGTTAGTTGTACACGCAAACCTCTTTCGTAAGGCACCCTTTTCATACAGACAGATTTTCGGGAACTGTCAAAATTTGGCAGTTTTGGTTCGTACAGACCACTTGGTCATATGGACAAATTTTGGGGTACAGTGAGAGTGTCTACCATTGAAATTTGACTGTTCTTGTTTACAAGTTAGAACTATACAGAAGGATAGGTATTCCAGTACTCACAGTGTAGTACTTGTTGACAGGTGCACACACACAAAAAGGACAACACATTGTCTTACAACTCGCCCCCTGATGAAACTGATCTAGCCAGGGAAACATTGTGATTGCGTAACCGCATCAAAATATGTCGTCCTTTGTGTATGTGTGCGTGTCGACAAGTACTATGCTGCGAGTACTTGAATTCCTGTCCTCGTACAAATTTTTGTTGGACTAGTGGCCCAGTTACAACCTTAACTAACTTGTTTACACGTGGGTTTGTGCATGAGGTATGTTGCTTCTAATAATGTGGTAAAAATAACCATGATGATGTTAACATCATGCACAGGGGAATACATTGCTGTAATCTTCACAGTTCAATTCTCTGTATTTTAAAACTACCGAATTTTTTTCATCTTGTGTATTGCTTATAGAGGTGTGCGAATATTTGGTATAACGAAACTAAAACAAAAAGTGAAAGCTTTAATTTTCATTTTGGTAAGAAATTTGGTTATTGAAAGTCGTAACAAAACAAAATTCTTGATTTTGATGAATTTTTGGGTGATTAATAAATATTCATTTAGTGCACCAGCAAAGAAAATTTTTGCCTGTGAATAATCTTGTTTGTTTTCATTATTTTATAACTGAAATAACTACATAAAATGAAAATTTAAATGTTGGGGAAACCTCCTTTGGTAAATACTCAATATCCTACATATTTTTGGTTGAATTTTCCAACAAATTTGAAATAATGAATAACTTGCTATAATGTTAAGAAATTTTTTAAGCTTTCATTAAGGCTCAGCCTTAATGATATTATTTTTTATTTTCATTTCAGTTTCACGAAAGCTCATTATATAGCTTTCATTTTCGTTTTGTGAGAAAAAAGTTGCATTCACACGACGCTCATTGCTTACACTATAAAGTTACATTCACACGACGCTCATTGCTTACACTATAAAGTTAACTCTGCTGCATTTTGCATCTGCGTGAATATGCGATGTTGCAGTGAGTGTGAAGGTGGCCATGTTGATTGGCAACAGGAACTACCCGCACGTCCCTCTCAAGACCCCGTGGCAGGATGTCCTGACACTCGCAGACATCCTCAAGGACAAGGGCTTCATGGTGATCGCGCTGAAGGACCTCAACCTGGTGGAGATGAGGAGCGCGCTCCGTCTCTTCTGCCGCATGCTCTGCAAGGCCGCCTATGGTGAGCCAGCCTGTCTTCCCAGTCGTCCCCTTGCCGTTGTGGCGCTATCTCCTCTGTATCACCAGTGTGCTTGATACAAGATTGCAGCTTTTCATGGCCATTGTGAAAATTAAAATTTCTATGTTACTGGAGCATTTTACGAATATGTACTTTTTTCTTTGACAAAATGAAAATGAAAGATATGTTATTTAGTATCATGAAACTGAAACAAAAATTAAAAATAATTTTATGAGAACTCAAAACTCTTAAAACATGGTGTTACTTGGTGACAGTGGTACGCACAGGATTTTATTTTGGTATTTCTTTCTAGAGTAGATGGGGAGTATTTCCAATACCTGTTATCTAGAGTAGATGGGGAGTATTTCCAATACCTGTTATCAGTAACAGGTATCAAGAAGGAACAGGTGTAGCCTGTTCCTAGCTTCTGGAAATACCTGCTACCATATCTCCTGACTGTTACTGATACTTGTATCACGAAACAGGAACAATCATAAGTAGAACTCTCTTGTTACTCTTTACTCGTGCGATATCATTTCGTACCTGTTGCTACTGTCTGATATTAGAATGTAACACTGAATATTAATAATATTTACGGGCGAGAATACCGTAAAACAACTTCATTTTAACTCATCCCTCCGCCCCCCCTCAACAAGACTGGGACACTGCTACCTATTTTCACTGTTCTATCAGCAACTAAGTAGCCAAGAACATGATGCAGAGTTCTGAATGACAAGTGTTTCATCTATGAGATTGTGAGCGCAGTAAACACTGATTGTACAGAATAGTTGTATACAATTCTCCATTGCTCAGTCATGTTCAGAAAATAAACAAGTGAACAATGATATTTAAAATATTTTGTTCATGGTGTTAACGGAAAGAAATAGTGTAAATAGTAGGAAACAAAAATATTTGTATTGTAATTAGCGGGAAAGATTTACATAGAATCAAATGGAGATAAAACGGAACTGAAAATAAATGGTGTAATTTGCGGGAAAATGTAAAAAGCGGTAATGCAAAAAATGGGGATATACTGTACGTATCTTTCATTTTTTTGGTTTTGCTTTGTAATGAATTTGGTATAATGAATCACTTGCTAAAGTTTTATGAAATTCATTAAACTTTTGTTAAGACTGAGCTCTTACAAAATTATTTTTCACAATTTTTTTTTCAGTCTCACGAAAGTTCATAACATGTTTTTGTTTTGCGTGAAGAAAGCCTTATTCACAGAAGCCTATAGTTTTGTATTGCGGCCAGGGACAGCGGAATGACGCGTGATGTGTGTGTTAACAGGAGTGTTCTACTTTGCGGGCCATGGGTTTGAGCTGACACACAAGTACATGATGCCCGTGGACATACCGGGGATGTGCCAGCCGAAGAGCTGCCTGTCGGAGAAGGAGGTGGTGCACTGCGCCCAGCAGCGGCAACCGCACCTCATCTTCCTCATCCCAGACATGTGCCTCTGCCAGCCCGACAAGTACGTCTCCAGCACATGTCACTTGTGTTCTATCTCATCATGATTGGCCAGCACTCATGTTTAATTTCATGTGGTCAAACTGCAGTTGACATAGTGGCCAGAGCTCTGCCTCAACGGTTGGAGCGCTCTCCTACCACCAATATGAACCAGGTTCCATTCCGAGCGAGGTTACTCCTAGATTTTTGCATTTGGGAATGGTGGGGGATAGTGCTGCGGTGGCAGGTTTTTTCAGGGATCTACTGTTTCCACCGCCCTTGCATTCTGTCCCTGCTCCATATCCACATTGTTTCATCCTCATTGACTCTCAATGCCTCATTAAGGGCTGCCCAGATGTCTCCATTCACTTTGAACAGTGGCATGACATTTGTTTACATTTGGTTTTCCACTACACTGTAGCTTCTATTTTACAAGAGTTAAATTATGTATTTACCCAAATATAAGACAGTATATTATTACTGTATTTTCATTATGAAACGTAGACAATGCACAAGGATTCGCAGAGCCGTACTCATGGATAAACACACACACAAGAGTCGGATGAACACATATTCCCCGCAGATGAATGGTCACGCTATGTTTCGCCAGCTAGGCTAGCCTCTTCAGGCAGCGAGTGGGGGCACGCTGCAGTCTGGTAAGCGGTGGTTTCCAAACAGTGAACCTAGTGGCCAGTAGGTGAACTAGAGTGAGGCAGGATACTTCAAAGAAACCACAGAGTACAGAAGCAGGCATGACAATATTAATATCTCTGTGGCTTGCAGACTATACTAGCGCTGTTAGTTAACGTTCCGCCACTTCGCTCCAAGTGCTGTGACCTTAGCAACAGCAGCTCGTTAAAAACTGAGTAAACATTTCCCGAATTGCAAGAAGTCAGCTTTTTGTTTCAGTTATTCAGTAAGAAGTTTCACATTAGTTTTGGGTAAATATCGTATAAGCTGTTCACTTTTCATTGAGCGCGTGAGTCCGGCTACTCTTATTCTTTTCCAGTTTGTATCTTTCTGCTATATGTACCATTAACACTGCCATGGGCCCTTATAACTGTATTCATATGCCGTCCAAGTAAAACTATGCAGTTGTTGCCTCTTTCTGATATGCAGATTCATACTCTAATATGTATAAAAAAAAGGAACACTGATTTCAGTTGTCATAAGTTTAAACAATATAGTCCATTCATGTTTACTTCCAACTTTTCTGATACCCTGCTGAAGTTCTGCTTTCAGGCAGTAGCTCGAATCTTAACTAAGTATAGAAAACTATACCACTGGTACAACGCACCATATTTATGCGCACTCAGTTTAATCATTTTTGTATAAAATCTATTTCCTAGTAGTCATTACCAACACACCTATTTTCTCCCTGTTTTTCATTCGTAAATAAAATATTAGGTATAAAGTATTTCAAAAAAATATACTTAAAAGTTAAATTTAACTAAAAATAAGGCACATTTATGTTAACACAAGTATAAATGCTTGTGGTACATGAGCTAAACATGTTATACATAGGGTGATTTTTCAAAGGTTTGATTCAAAAGTGTGAAAAAAATCGCAAATAGGCTATACATTAGCAACATGTCAAATGTTAAGAACCATTTTTATTAATTTGCTGATAACTTACTATTTTTACCTTAAAGGTAGACAAGGTTTTTTGACAGAAAAGGAATAGAAAAAATAAGGGGTCGTCTACAATTTGGGTAGTCTTCAATTCAAAATCTAGTTACAAATACCATGAATGTGCGACACTGCTAGTTCAATATTGAAGTTTGTGTTACATGTACAACATTACTAGGGGCTTCTATTCATAATTTTTACTCAGGTAGCAGTTAGTGCTCCAAAATTGGCATGTCATGAGAAAGAGGATTTTGACAAAGGCTTTCATGCTTAAATACTGTGTCTCCTATGGTTGTACGTATTTTCGTAGTGCTGAGACTGTATCTGTCAAGGATCCCCTTATCTGATGTCACCCAGGGTAAAGAGGAAGCCCTTTGCGAGGAAGCAAAATGGGTCAAGTTGCGAATATATAACACCCACAAAAGTTGTACAGTGTAAGAAAGATTATCAGGTTAGACACACCTATTTCATTGTGATTAACTTTAATTTAAATATGTCATGTATTATTCATATGCTAATAGCATTTCTTCTTGAAGGGTTTCTCACAAATTCATACAAAAATTCTTTCGACCTAAATATTTTTTTTAGCACTTCACAAGAGTAGTCTTGAATTCAGGTTTAAATATTTTTCCTAGAAAATTATTTTTTTGTAAGGGATTGTCTTAGTTTCATTTCAGGGTCGTCTTCCTTTTGGGTAAAATACGGTAAGTATGAGCCTGAATGCTGGTGTGTAGGTACTGAAACCCTCTTAGCAAGTTTCCCACTTAGTAAGTTCATTAATTTTTCACCTTGCCTGTATACACATGTATAATTTAATTCTTGTAATAAGTTTTCCTGGTTAATAAGCATGATTAATTTCAGTCCCGTAACAAATGTTTGAAGTGTTTTTTTATATACATAGATGTGGCCAGTGATTATTTCTAAGTTTTGTTCCATGAGGTCCCAGATTACAGTGAACAGATTATAATGTACACCAGCCATATCTTGCTGTAGGCTGGGTGTGGAGGTGATCTCGGCTGTAGTGTCGGCACCATGTTACAGGCAGGAGATTCCGAAGTTGTACCAGGAACAGGTGGAGGACTTCCAGTTCTCCGGGGATAAGAACATCCTGATAGCGTGCACCACGACCAGCGGCCAGAAGGCGTACGAGCGTGAGAGCGAGTTCAATGGGGAGTACATGACCTACCTCAAGAAGTACCTGCCCTCTGACCTGCCCATCGAGGAGGTGCTGCGTTGCGTGCGCTGCTGTAAGTTGTTCAGCTGTGTTGGTTCGGTGCTTACTCGACATCTCACCCCTGGTGGCGCTGCTTGCAGTTGCAGGTGTCACACTCACATATCAAGGGTCTTTCTTCAGAACTAATTAAAATTTTTTCACTCCTTAAGGGTCTAAAGTGAGATTCAAAACTAGAAGTGTGAACTCTTAGCAAAATTGAGTTTGAAACAAGAAATACGTTTATTGAGGAATTTATTTGAACACGTGGTTATGCACTATCCTAATAATAAGAAGAAATATAAATTAATGGAAGTTAAACCTATTTTGATAGCCAGGTGAAGGCGACCTGGTTGCAAAAGTTAAATATTACGTGTGGTGTAATTGATCTGGTGAGGTAATATTAAATAAAAGCCAAATTAAATAATTAAACACTAATTGAGTATATGGGTGGTGAGTATTCTGAAGGAACCAAAGCTGGAGAGGTCATTACCAGAAGGGCAATGTTAGATTGCTTGGCTAAAGCAAGATGGGATGTGGTCATAACCTGTTACCTCAAGGTGTAGATCAAGGAGAGAGTGGGAGGTTGGCGAGTGGTGACATCAGTAGGACCCTCTGGATGCTGGTGGTCCTCAGGAGCTGCTGAATATGTAGTGGACCTCTGGTAGACGAACACTGGTGCAAAGAGGGTTCTAGTTGCTGGCAAGTGGTGGAGGAGGGTTTGCGAGCACTTACCCAGGGCTGACACCTCTGGCCATTACAGCGGTGGAAGTGAAGCAGACTGCCGTAAGGCCTGTTCCGCCGGTCCTTTTATACTGACGCGTGCCGTACCTCGGAAGGTAAGTTAGTAGTAGTATTGGTCTGACAGGTCATGGAGAGATGTATTCTGTGGGTGATTGCTTAATGGTAGGGTACCATCGGAAACGAGGGGAGTCAAACCCCAGAGAGAGGCAGAAAGAGATAGTTTCCCGACCAGGGAGTTCTACCTGCCTCACTACTACGGTTGCCAATAATCGGGATGCCAGTTGTCCTGGGGAATGTGAAGTGGTAATGTGGTTAAGCGATCATGGGGTTGGAGGTGGATAACCTGGCTGGAGTTATGCAAACGGAACGAGTGAACACGTACAGGGATGTAGTCCGAAGGGGGTGGTACCGCACATGGTCTGGGTACTGCCTTTGGCGGGAGTCAAACCCATACCGTCTTTCCTGATGCCATCTTAGTAACACAGAAGTTAGGTAACTCCACCTTCGATGGGTTTCAAACCCAAATGAGCTTCTCAGGTGAGAGTTTAATTATGCTGGAAATAGTAGGTGCCTGGCTAGGTACGGCATCAGCAGGAATAGCACTGGCTAGAGGTGTAACTGGGCAAGACTTTCTCCC
Organism: Dryococelus australis; assembly: GCA_029891345.1. NCBI lineage: Eukaryota > Metazoa > Arthropoda > Insecta > Phasmatodea > Phasmatidae > Dryococelus > Dryococelus australis. Next base: position 115,485,197 of record CM057002.1, read on the forward strand.
TCACGGTCGAACCTGGGCCAACAGGCACCTAAATACTTGTACAAGGCAGTTTCGTGTTGTAGAGGGATGAGTGGAGAGAGTGGCCGAGGGATGGCTTCAATAGTCCGAGACTGTGGTTCGACCTCCTGCGTGTCCCCTTTAAGGGTATTGTCTTTTAAAGGCCTCTCTAGAGCACAGCGATCCCTACATCATTGTCTACTCTGCAATCCTCCCTTCCTACTATGCATCTGGTCCAATCCCGTGATCCCTTCTGTGACGTTCAGTCCTGGGGGCGCGGCTTCTTCAGTCATGCCCAAGGCCCCGTCGTGTAGACATGCGGTTAGGTATTGGGACATCATTGGAGGTGAGTGTGGATCCACCGGAAACCCAGGAGCTTCAGCGTGTCTTTTCGGACTAAGGCCGTCTGCGAGCTCTGGCCCCTGTAGAGTTCTGTAAACTACACAGCTCCTCTCCAGCGGGAGTGAATTACCTCGCACAAAATTACTCTTCACTGATAGCTACAATTCTAATAAAATGGGAACTGATTAAAAATGAAAGTAAACGGAAAATTAAGTTTGACGTAAATTTTATTACATGACTAAGGAAAAGGGATGAGCCTTTCGCAAGCTGCTGGGATGCTGCAGTCTTCACAGTCTGCGGAGGTAGAGTAAGGCCTTCTTGCAGGCTTCTATGTGTTTGCACCATATTGCAGGCTGCGGAGAGGAGAGAGAGTCTTCACAGTCTGCGGAGGTAGAGTAAGGCCTTCTTGCAGGCTTCTATGTGTTGCACCATATTGCAGGCTGCGGAGAGGAGAGAGAGTCTTCACAGTCTGGGGAGGTAGAGTAAGGCCTTCTTGCAGGCTTCTATGTGTTGCACCATATTGCAGGCTGCGGAGAGGAGAGAGAGTCTTCACAGTCTGCGGAGGTAGAGTAAGGCCTTCTTGCAGGCTTCTATGTGTTGCACCATATTGCAGGCTGCGGAGAGGAGAGAGAGTCTTCACAGTCTGCGGAGGTAGAGTAAGGCCTTCTTGCAGGCTTCTATGTGTTGCACCATATTGCAGGCTGCGGAGAGGAGAGAGAGTCTTCACAGTCTGCGGAGGTAGAGTAAGGCCTTCTTGCAGGCTTCTATGTGTTTGCACCATATTGCAGGCTGCGGAGAGGAGAGAGAGTCTTCACAGTCTGCGGAGGTAGAGTAAGGCCTTCTTGCAGGCTTCTATGTGTTGCACCATATTGCAGGCTGCGGAGAGGAGAGAGAGTCTTCACAGTCTGCGGAGGTAGAGTAAGGCCTTCTTGCAGGCTTCTATGTGTTGCACCATATTGCAGGCTGCGGAGAGGAGAGAGAGTCTTCACAGTCTGCGGAGGTAGAGTAAGGCCTTCTTGCAGGCTTCTATGTGTTGCACCATATTGCAGGCTGCGGAGAGGAGAGAGAGTCTTCACAGTCTGCGGAGGTAGAGTAAGGCCTTCTTGCAGGCTTCTATGTGTTGCACCATATTGCAGGCTGCGGAGAGGAGAGAGAGTCTTCACAGTCTGCGGAGGTAGAGTAAGGCCTTCTTGCAGGCTTCTATGTGTTGCACCATATTGCAGGCTGCGGAGAGGAGAGAGAGTCTTCACAGTCTGCGGAGGTAGAGTAAGGCCTTCTTGCAGGCTTCTATGTGTTGCACCATATTGCAGGCTGCGGAGAGGAGAGAGAGTCTTCGCAGACTGAGGCGAACTCGCTAACCTATTTGGCCGGCTAGGCCGTCGTATCTGCAGGACCAGGGTGCTGGAATTCTATTTATACTGAAAATTTTCTGGTCAGCAGTTCTTCAGAGTGTGGGGGTAGCATAACCTTCCAATGCAGGGGTAGGTTTATCAGCGTGGTGGACGCGCTGCTCATTTCTTATCTCACCGCTTGGAGGCGACTATAAATTAAAACACCTCTTCCTGAGGCTGACTGGTTGTGACGTCACAAGGCTACAGGGGTGCTGCCATCTCTGGAGTTGATCGGAACTTCTTCCGTTGTCAAGCGAAGGGTAGTGGAGTCTGGAAAAATATTTATTTTATTTACGGGGTGATTCTTGCATGCGGGATACGGGGAGGGCAATGCATATTGTAATTACGTGGGTTAATTACAATTACGTATTCGGCTTTCCAGGCTTATGCAATTTCCTTGCTCAATACGTTTATTTAATTATTTTGCCACTGTTATGACTTCCTCCTGAGCTCTGGTCACTCGTAAATGGAGCGAATTCGCCCGTAGAGTGCGCATCTGCACTGCGCAAGATGTTGGAATGTGTCAATCGGCCACCCCCTGAAGCAATGTAGACTCATTTGACGAATCCACTAGTTTACTTCAGTTATGGGAGGCAGTTGCCCCAATTATAAACTGTCGGTTGTACTTCTAGGCCAGTGCCTCTTCTACGCACGTTGCCTTGAGTGAGTTGTGGTTCTGGGCGAGCACCTGTTCTGTGTTTAGCGCTGCCTTGTTTGAGTTCGGGGAACCCGTATCTGGGTTGCGTGGCATCTGGTTACTATCAGAGTGGGTTAACTGCCTCTCTTTCCTCCTCTTCGCTCTCTCTCAGTATTGGAGCAGTCTGGGTGCTGGACCATGTAGCCGTATGCTTATCAGCGTTGTTGAAGTCATCCCGTCATGTTTCTTCGCTCGCTTTTTTTTTACCAAGGAAGGAAGAGTTTTGGAATGGAAGCGTGTGGAAACAAGCAGTTGGTTTTGTCGAACCTAGGGCTTCTTAGTTTGAGGGTAGATCACATACCAATGTGAGAGAGAGAAAAATATTTTAAACAGCTGATTGGTATAATTGTTTCTTGTACAAAAAATATTTTGACGCGTGCCGCTCCTACTACTAATCAACTATGACTACTACGACTCATCGCCAAGTGTACCTTCTTCTACTGCTACAGACGTGAAAGACACATAGAGAGAATTTTCCAGATGAACGTTGGTTGCCTACGTTTAACAGCCAACAGAAACTTATGAGTGAATTCTCTTCTCCTGAAGGTTATGCAACCTGGCTGGCACGCCACCTCCCCTACCCTGCGCTGAGAGCCCACAAGCTGCCCAGACCTTGGGCAAGGCTGAGCGCCGCCAAAGGGGCATGAAGCAGAAACGCTGACTACTGCTGACCCGAGTTTTTCGACTCCCACACCAACCAGGTCAGGATGCTCGCTCTCCCCGCAGCCCATGCCAGCAGCCTACAGGCTTCATCTATATAAGTCCAGACGCTTCCGGGCTCTGGCAGTCATTCTTTCGCATCCTTTCTCGCGATATCCCAGAGCACTAATTCAGTGCTGGGACCTCCGGAGATCTTGTAATCTTCAAGTACGCCCCCAGCGGCTACTTACCACGTCTCAACGACCAGCGAACATGCACGTACGTATTTAACTTCACTTTGTCTCTTCTAGCTTCTAGACACCTTTTACTTAGCTCAGTTTACTTTCACCAACTTTGTATTCGTCTATAACCAGCTATTCCCCTTTTAGCCTAGAACCAGGTCGCCTACACCTGGAACCACAGATACCTTCACCACTCCACAATTTGATAGGAGGTAGCACGGGTCACGTGTTTACTGCGTATTCAATAAACACTCATTGATTACTATTCTTCCGCTTTTCAATTACAGGGTACTTGTCTGTGTTAACGGTTAGAGACGGAATACGACGTGCACTGCCGACAGGAACCGGGAGATTGTTGACATCCACATTAGACGGCTACCTGTTCCTTCCCAGCCCCGAGCACTAACTTAGTGCTGGTGGGGAGAAACAGTGACGCCACAACCACTAACCACTAGAAACACCTTTGCACAGGGAGGGGCTACAAGCTCAGGTTATTTCTCACTTTGAGCACTAATTCAGTGCTGGAGTGACATTAGCCTGGGGTTTGCCACTCAACCTGGTGCGAACGCACAACCAGTAGAGGCTTGGTGGCCCCCACTGCTCCACGTCCCTGATCAGCCCGCATGCGTGGGGGATCAGTGGGGTCTCTTATCGAGCTTGTGCTAGAAGTTGCTATTGGGTTACACTGTAGTAACTGTTCCTGTTTAAGTACATTACGTAAACTGTTAAACCGGTTTACTCTATGCCTTACAATGTAAGGAGTGGCAAAAGACGTACGGAAGAATACCTAGCTCACGTTGCTATCAAACCGTGGATGTTATTACCACCTCCTATGCAGGAAAGACAGGTGGAACAACACCACACCGCCCAACTTAGGCACCAAGCAGTAGCACCTGCTCTGGTCCTAGTAATCTACTTGTCACCTTGCTTTCGCACTCATCCATCATGCCACCCTGTGGTAAGAGGGTTGTTAAACCAAACTGAGGCAAGACACGACTGGGCAAACCTGAACCATGAAGCCTACAACTGGAATCGCATCTACGGAGTGGACTGAGCTGGCCCCTATTGGGTGAAACCCGCATCAACAACAACACCCAAGACGACAGTGGTAACCAACACCCCTGACCTCACGTTTTCTAACCAGAGTTAACCACCCCGCTTTTGATCGAGCTGAAAAATCCTCGACAAATGTGCCAGTCAGTCTAACCGGGCATGCGTCAATTTTTACTTTTAATGTTTTAATTTCTGTCCTCGAGAAATAAAAGTTGTATCTAATGGATGCAGAGTTTATATGAGGGGATAGGTATACTGTTGCCCCTGTGGGCTGAAGTTAACTGGTCTGGTATGCCAGCCAGTATGGTCGCACAGTAACCTGAGTACATGCGGTAACAAAAGTTTACGAGCTTTAAAAAAATATTCTTATACACCCTACACTAGCTTCCGGTTGCTTTCCTATAGGAAAATACCCACGCGTAGAAAATATCCTTTTAAAAGACATGTTGAACAATATACGACACTCAAGAATATTTTGTAGTTGCTATTTGCATAAAATCTTGACGTTCTTGAGGTACGTACACTTTGTACGTGAAAGGAATTCTTATAATTTGTTGGCAGCAACTATGCTGTACACAAACACACGCTAGATTCACATAATCATTTGTTCAAACATGATCACAAGGTTAAACTTCTTACAGGCTAGGATTACAAGTTTTGCTTCCTTAGCTTAGTATTTGGTAATCACAAGTTTGAAATACTCTTACGTACTAGGGTATATAATTTCCCTTGTATAGCGATGTTTGATAAGTGAGTACATGGATTGCTAAAAGTGTTCTACTCTTAAGCGAAGTTACATGTTATACACAGGTAGTTTTCAATATTCTACCCGGGGCAGGAGTTTAAGTAACAGGTAGTCTTTTGCCTCCTTACATGTTACATAAAGTTTGCGCTCAGCTGTGTGAGCTCAACATGGGATTGCGTAATACTTTTGGAGCTTGTCTCAATTACATCACAACACTAGGGATTTCACTAGCATGAAAAGTTTCCTACGTGCGCATAAGGGTCGAGGTTATTCCTCTCAAGGTAAACATTGCGTTTTTACTAGGCTAATACATAGGCACTTTTCATTACGTTTTGTGCGCTAAGGTTTTCTATACTTTGGTTCACCTAACCTACAAGATTACACAGAAATTTAATTTTTCTCTTTTTGTGGTTATTGGTGGAATTACAAGAAAAATATTCTTACGTGCTAACACTACTATGAACGTACATGGGTGGGGAGGTTTTCTTGACCTCACACTTACTAATGCTAGTCTACAATATTTTCAACTCTCTCTCCTATTGAGGTTATGGTGGATTACATAATTCTTACTCAGCCACACTTAGGCCTACAGGTACATATCATGAGTTGACTCTCTACGCTAAAACCTTTGGGTGTGCGCAATTACCACAATAAATCTACGCATGTAACAGCCTGACTGGCTGAGGGATAAGATTTGTTTTCTCACAATTGTAGCGTACAAGGTGTCTAACTTGTGCAGAGTAGATAAGTTACGTTGGCTGTACTGACTGTGGTACACGTTACACATTTGAGAGTACATCTTGGGAGTAACCTAATTCTCAAGCCACAAAATCTAACAATACAGGGTTTACACTACAATAACATTTTCAAGTCACGTTAATGCTAATGATTACCATATTTACTTGTGTATAGCGTGCACTCATGTATAGTGTGCGCCATGATTTTTGCAACAAGTTCAGGGAAAATTTTTTAAAAATAATATCGCACCAAAAATTGGTGGCCCCCTGTTAGTAAGTATGACACAAATTATTCATTTTTTACATTAATATGTGGTGATTGTGATATGTTTGGGAAATACTTTAATTAAATAACTTGGGTGCAAATAGCCAAAATAAATAAAATTCCGGAAACTCATGCTCCTACTACTTAACATTTCCAGCTTCCTTTTTCTTTTTCTCCTTTCTCCTGTTAGCGGTCACCAGATCTCTTCGTTTTCTCGTGCTAGAATGTCACACTACCCTTATCTAAAAAAAAAAAGGCTCGTCCCTTCTTCCCTTTCCACGAACATGGCTAGCTAGCCTCTGCCATGGAAACAAAGAGGGATGGCTGAATTATCGACCGGCAACACATCTGGGTGTTATTACAAGGGGGTGGGGGGGGGGCGTAAACACATGGCAGTTCTGTTTTTGTGGCGTGACAGGGTGCCATTATTTGGGGGAGTTTCGACCTACACGTAACTGAAGGGTCGCTAAGAGAGAAAGAGACAGAAGGGAGAGGAGTTATGTAAGAGAGTGAGATAATACAACTGACAGTCCCGTCACTTCCTTCAACATCCCCGGACAATTTATGGCTGCCACTCCCCCTTCCTCTTTTTTTTCCTTGTATAGCGCTCCCTTTTTTTTGGGAAAATAGGGAGCGCTATACACGAGTAAATATGGTATGTAGGGGTTTTCCTCTTACGGAAAAATTACTAGGTCTGCATGACTACTTTGATTAAATACGTTCAGTATCACTGCAAACACTTAGCCTTGAAAACATCACCGGGTTGCGTTTTCTGTTACGTGTGGAGTTTCACCGTTGTGAGAAAAGAATTTTACGTTAATAGACATAACAAGAATTACAAAGGGGTTTCATGAGGTACTCGACTTCTGCAAAAATTACTACAAGTTGGGATTTATTAACGTTTTACATTAACTAGCGTTTTCAACACACAGGAATTTAATATATTTATGAAGGTTTCGAATTTCCTGGGTGGCGGATTATGGCATACTCACAGCGAGCTCTCGCCTCATGCTCTTATGCAAGTTACAGGGAGTTATTAAAACAATGTCACCCAGTTGCATTGCGAGGAATGGAGAGGGTTTAGTCGAGTTTATGTTAATGGGCCTGCTGATAGGCTTCGATTTCACTCTCACAGAGTTCAGTGGCTCACGTTAGATGTGTCGTACAATTATTAAGATAGTAACAACATTATTTTCCTTTTTTTTAATAATAATAATAATTATTATTAATGCTTATTTACGTGACCACCAAGGGGGATTTTCGGGGAAAATGCAAACATTAACTTTTCAGTCTGCTCAGGGGTCTGATGTTACGTTAATTTTCCTCCGACAAACAAAACTTCCCTGTTTAGCAACGTAGGGACCAAATGACAAATTAAATTTTTTTATTTTTATTGCATTACTTTACTGGTGTCCATTGAGAGAGGAGGTTGATTACATTAACTAGGACACTTTTTCCTTGTGCAGGACGTCGGTTCCTATCAATGCGATTATGCTTTGTGAATTCTCAACCTTACAAAGGAAATACAAGTTACAAGATACATGGTAAAAATGAACTCTTGGGTGCTGATGTGGACTCTGTTTGTCGCACTGCGTAATCTAACTGCCTAGAATTTTTATGGTGCCATCCCTACTAAGTAGCTATGAGTACTTGCACTCTTGTCTGCAATTAGGGTTGTGGTTTTTCTCTATTGACTATTACTCCCTACTTAGCTATATAAATTTGGGGTTACATGGGGGAGGTGCAATAGTTTGTTACTGGTTGATGCCGAAGCTGGTGGAGGGCATTGACGTTTGATGATCCGGAGCTTCATTGGGCGCCCTCATTTGCGTGGTGCTGTGGCAGGGGCAGCAGGGCAGCAGAAAGAAGCGGCGCGGGTGAGTGGTGCATGGTACCGACTTACACTTACTGGTTTTGCAGTCGGTGTAGTATGACTCTCATCCTCTCCAGCCTTTTCTGATGAGCAGCTGGAGTCGGTCGCTAAGTTGACCGATGGTTCCACAGGTGGTAGCACAGACTGTGTTTGACTTTCTTCCCTGGCTCGTCCGCTTTCTCCTTGCTTGCCTGGGATGGGGTAGGAAGGGTAGAGTAGCAGCGTGTGCGTCCTAGGGTCCCTGTCCTGTTTCAGGGGAGGCGTTGCCGTATTCTGCCACGTCCAGGTCGATGTCTGATGAGGGCCTTCTTCAGCTGCAGAGAAGAAGGCCTGGGAGACTTGCGCATCATGTGTGGTCGTCGTCTCAGGTGCTTCCTGGCGTTCTAAAGCCAGGGGGGCAAGCAGGGGGACGATTGGGATTTGTGGTTTAAATGCTGTGCTCTCGGTGGAAGTGGAAGGGTGGTGGTTCTTGCACCTAATTCCCTTCACCAAGAGAGGTGGGAAGGACGTTAAGGAGAGGAAGGCAACTACTGCCTACTGGTCTTCAATCCAGTGACTTGGTCCGTGGAACGTTGTGATCTGACCCAAGTTCCAAGCTGGAGGTTACAGTACACTGCAAAGGGTGTCCATTCGTGAGACTCCCTGCTGCGCGGAACATTGCGATCCACACACAAACCAGCTTGTGCCCTGACTGAAGCATGAAGGCTCTGTCCTAAGTTTTCAACTAGCATAGTTACCTATGTCTCGGAAGACGCGGCAGTGCAGGGGGCGAGGGCAATTCCAAGTCTGCAGTATTCCCACTCGTGATAGCCGAGAGTAAGCTACATGGTAGCTGGAAGCACAAGGGTTTCGATATGAGGCAGCAAGGCAGTGTCGTGCAGAGCAGAGCTCTCAACTGAACAGCATAAGACTGTTGCGACTTGAAGAAGTCTGTAGTTCTTTGGGCAGCGTAACACCAGGCAAGTCGACTGGTGCAAGACTGCCTCAAACTGAGGACTGCGGGTCCTATTTTTACTCAGCTCGAGGGCCAGTGCTGGGGTTGCGGGGTTAGAGAGAGAGAGAGAGAGAGAGAGAGGGAGGCGTGCACACACACACACACAGTAGAGAAGAAAGTAACTGAGAGCTGTGGAGACTTCCCCTCCCACATCAATCACTGGAGGAGTAAGCAGCGACGTGATGTGAAGCAGGTTTGCAGCGCAGCAGGTGGCAACGGCCAGGCAAACCACCCTGGCTTGGAAGGCATGTACGGCATAACAGCTCTTAGTAGGATGGGGCCGCGGCTGTGGCAAGGCTAGATGAGTAAATGACGCGCCCGTGGCAAGTCAATATAAGGCATATGAGAGTAACAAGATGGTTGTATTAATTAATCTTTCTGTCATATTGCCATTTAGCATTTTATTGCTTGATATTCCGTATTTACTCGTGTAGAGCACACCATTTTTTCCCAAAATGAAGGAAAAAATTTCCGGGGTGCTTGCTATACACTGGAAAAAAAAACTAGGAAGGGGGTGTGATAGCCATAAATTGTCAGGGGATGCTGAGGGAAGTGGCAGGACTGTCTGTTGTCTCATATCTTGCTCTTACATCACTCCTCTCCCTTCTCTCTCTTTATCTCTCAGCAACCCTTCAGTTATTTGTAGGTCACACCACAAAACCAGAGCTGCCACGTGTTTACGACCCCCCCCCCCCCTTCCCCCCAACACCTTGTAATAACACCCAGATGTTGCCGGTCGATAATTCCACCATCCCTCTTTGTTTCTTCGATGGCAGAGGCTAGTGAGCCATGTATGGCAAAGGGGGGAGGGGGGTGGAGAAGGGACCAGGAGAGGTCCTTATGAGAGAGAGAGAAGGGTAGTGTGACATTCTAGAAAAAAAAAAAAGAAAAAAAAAAAGAGCTGGTCACTGCTGAAAGGAGAAATAATTAAACCGAAACTGGAAATGTTGAGTAGTAGAAGCAGGAGGTTTCCGGATTCAAGTTTTTAAATTAAAGTGTTTTCCAAACATATCACAATCACCACACATTAATATAAAAAAGAATTATTTGTTCCATACTTGCTAACAGGATGCCACAAAAATCATGGTGTGCACTATAAACAAGTAAATATGGTACGTCCTTTTTTCTGATGATCGAGGCAGCGGAAACAACAACCTTTCATACTAGCAGTCATACTGGATATTATGCTACCTAAATGCACATTACATTTTTCTTGTTGTGTTATTTTGTACCCCAGATATGAAAATAATACGTATTTGATCAGTAAATATTAAATATATTAGTATTTAGTGAGCAATGGTGTAGAGCACTTCAGGTGTTTATAGTAAATTGAAGTATGAAGCATTTTTTATGAACTTAGAGAATTTCTAATACTCTAATTATTTTGAAAAATAGCCGTATCAGCATCCAAAATTTATAATGTTACATTGAAGCCTAGCCCAAAAATTTTTGGGTATTGAAATTATTCAACCTGAAACTCAAGTGACATAACTAAAATTGTCTTCTACTAAGTATCACAATTACCTTCATGTCTGATGTAGATAAATAGTTTGCATGTGAATGCCAGGCTGCTTAGAAAGTCTAACAAACATTTTCCTGAGTGGTTTGTGATGTTTCAGCCATGCCATGCGAGCAGTCACCACTCGACATATCCAACGTTGGTGGGAGCCACGTGTTGAGTGTGCCAGCACAAGGTAACTTAGTTTCAGGTTTCTTACTGTAGTATCCTCTGCATAGTTTTTAAATTTGTGGCTCAGTGCGTGTATGGCAGCAACCTCAATAATGTCAAGATTTTATATTTTATTTTAAGCTTAGTTATGTTTTAAAAATTTTAAATTTCTGTGTTATAGTTTTTATTCTTTTAATGTTCTATAAAATACCAAAAATTCACATTTATAAACATATTCACCTAAAATTTATACTTTGTAATATTTAGAGAACTAAGTAATCTAGAATAAGGATTTTATTAAAAATAAAATAAAATAGACATATTATAACATTTTAGATATTCAAATACACTATCTACCAAAAAGGAATTGGGCACCCGTGAAGATAGGTAATTCAGTACGTCAGTTGAGTTGTGTTTCACGGCCTTCGGTGTAGGACCGCTGGTGTTTGTCCGTGGTAGCGTGAACACAGAGGCCTATTGTAACATTCTGGATAATGAAATGCTCCCAACATTGTGGCGTTTTTACGGAATGGACCCGTGTTACTTCCAGGATGACAATGCCAGGTGCCATGTTTCAAGGGCTACTATGCAGTAGTATGCAGACAACGATGTTCGCGGATTGGACTGGCCCATCCGTAGCCCCGACCTAAACCCTATAGAACATCTTTGGGACGTATTAGATCACCGGGTGAGGGCTCGTCAGGCGCAGCCAAAATCCATTGCTCAACTCATGGAATGGTAGCAATAGGAATGGCGACGAATACCCGTGGATGTCCTGCAAACACTCGTAGAGAGCATGCCAGACAGGATGGCTGCTGTTATAGCTGCAAGAGGTGGCCCTACGAGATTGTAACGGGGTGACAACCACCAAGTAAACATTGTGGACAGGTGCCAAATTACTTTTTGGTAGACAGTGTATTTTCTGATACCTACATTGCAGTTTCTAAACTACTCCCATAGGTTAGTATAGTACAAAAATATTAGAAATATAATTTGTTAGAAGAAATAATGACAGTTTTTCTGATAAAGTACAGTATTTTTGCTAATTGAAATGTAGAGCGCTGCAACTTGCTGCCCGATGAAGCTGGCCTGGTTAGTGAAATGTCGCATTGTTGTAGCCATGTGAAAAATGTGTAATCCTTGTGTGTGCGTGTGGACAAGTACTGGATGGAGTACTTGAGCTTCTGTCCATTTTTATACATATTGTAGCATTGCAGTGAAATCATATTTTCCTTTTCCAACTAACTAGCAACACATCAAAACGGTACACACAGTCATCCTTCTTGCTCGTTGTTATTGCCAACCAGATAAGCATTTCTGTAAACACGCCTGTTTTATATAATGTTGCTGCCACAGTTTACTGTGGTCTATTTCAATATTTGTTCAAAATACAGTAGAATCTCATTACAAAGTACATACACAAGCAGACTGAAAATGTTATACTTAATGCATTTTTAAAATACTGAACGTATGTTTAATATTTCATCTGCTGAAGGTTTGGAAGATGTACTTTAAATTCAAAAGCTCTTTGAAATATAGTAATTTATACTGAGATTCAACTCAAGTGTTAATTTATATAATAAAACAATTAAAGATATTAATATTTGTAACATACTTTTGTTAATGCAAACACTTTATTTACACTTCTGCTATTTCTACAATGTGGGAGCATGTGCTGGTAAATATTGTACTTTCATACACATTTTCAGCATCACACTGCAGTAAGTATGGAAGTAGACAGCTGGCTGTATGTGCGCATGTGTGTCTTGTGGACAGGCAATAAGGAGGTGGAGGAGGAGTATCGCAAGATGACAACGGTGATGGAGACCCAGCGCATCCACTTCTGTGAGGTTGGGCTTCACGCCGTCGTAATCTGCCGCCCACTGGCCAAATGCTTCCTCAACGCCATTGAGATTGTCTTCCATGGCATCGACTTGCAGCAGTGGGATGTACGCTGCGAGACCCTTGCCTTCCAGGTACGCTCCATGTTCCATTGCACAACTCAGCACAGAGAAGACAAAGGAGATCTCATTGTTATAGTACGTGGTAGAATGAGTGGTTACAGACTCTGCGCTCATTTTGGGGGTGTGACATGTTGCCATTACTGGTTGTGCATCTACGCTACATGTGGTGATCACGGTGAGTAACAAGTTTGGTGGCAGTGTTGCCACTTATCAAGATCTGTGGCACCCATGGGGGCGAAGCTAGGTGACGGTCAAGCAGCAGTAATAAGGAAGGGCAGAGAGTATAGAGAAAACTTGCCTGCCAATGGCAACATCTGTGACATAACTAAGAGAAAAAATTGGGGTTTGGCCCTGCTGAGAATCAGTCCAGGTTCGGTAAGATAAAAACGCGAGTGGTCTGACTATTACTTCACTACAGCCTTCATGAGGCATTTGACTCAAGGTATTATGCAGCAGTCAAGAGGCTGTTGTTTGCACGGGAAACATTTTCCGTAAGACATTGGTCAGTGTAAAACAACATTTTTCGGCTGGGGTGCAGGCAATGCAGCCATTCCTGGAAGAGAGCCGTTGTGATCCGAAGATTAGAAGTGTTCTCGTACACATATGAGGCATGGCTCTAAATTAACACGACTGTGTAGTCATGAGAGTTTGTATTTAGTAGGGAGTGTAACAGATGGTGTCCTTGGTGCCTCTAGAGGAAATCACCCTGAGCTTGTCTTTTCTATGTGGTTTACTTTGTAAGTTGTTGTGTCGTCTTGCTGGGAACATTGTTACGCTCTCTTAAGGGGAGCATACAAGTACTTAAAGGCCTAGGGGAGTGACATACTCAGTGAGACTCAGCAGTTGCCACAAAACTAGTCTTTTACTAAATCTCTTTAACAACAATACATTGAGTTATAATTAACAGAAATTATACTACTTTGTGTAAGATGTCAAGGTATATTAAATACTTCAAGCTTTAATCAAGGATGATAGCAACCGTTTAAGTGTCAATACTCTACTTTGACTTGCTACACGATTGTTGCTGACGAGCCCCACCTCGCGCTTATGTGGGAGTCACCACTGGTTATGCAGCTCTTGCTTGTCGAACGCTCGGGGAACTGTGTAGCCTCCATAGTGGACCCGGCCGGTATCATGGTGGCCTTGTGACGTCTCTCTCTGACCTTATGAAGTCTCTCCTTTCGCGTTCCAACCCTCTGTGTTTATTGTTACCTAAGTTAACACCGCATATCGCCCTGGATTCCGTGGTCTGGCACCAGAGGCTGCTCTCCTAGATGTGCTGCTTGTTGCAACTGCGTGTAAAAATAGAAGATGTTTCTAAGCCAAAGTTTTTTATGTAATTAAGTTTTTGGAGCTATTAAATGATGTGTATGGTGATAATGCTATGTGTGGTGTGCAAGTGTTCAAACTGTACAAAAAGTTTCCTATACTCGGTCATCCCTATATTCACCACATTTGGTATTGTGTGATTACATGCTCCAAAGTGGAAAGCACATAGAAAGGAACAGATTTTGAGTCAGTTGAAGATACAAAAAAAAAAAGTCTGACCTGTTGAAGACGAATACAGTTAATGAGCTGCTGCAGTGCTTTGAGTAAGTGAAGAGATTTGGGCAGCTCTTAACACATTCAAGTTTTGAGAGCCGATAAGGGTGAAGTGAGGTGAGAATGGAGCAGCGCAGGAATGAGATTGTGTGGGAAACCACAGAGAAAACCCGCCAACCAGAGGCATTGTCCAGCATGATTCCCACATGCCAGTACCCAGGAGTGACCCTGCCCAGAATCAAACCTAGTTCACGTACGTGGGAGGTGCGAGTAGCCACTACACCACCGTGGCTCCAGCAGTGCTTTGAACATGGAATATACATATGCAGTGGTGTATAGACATAGACAGAGGAGAATGATGTGCACCCAACTGGGTCTGGTGGGTGGTGCCATGGCACACCCCCCTCCCCCACCGGACGACAGAGAAGCGGGAGTCGCCTCTGACGAGGTTATTGGTGGAGTCTGTGGTGGTGGATTTGGCAACCTCTACTACAATGCGCTGGGCCTTGGGAGATGCGCTAGCAGGTGTGGATCGTGTAGGCACAGGAGTCTAGGTGTATCAAGGCATGATATTGAGTTACTTGACTACCTTGTCAACTTGTCAACACTGGCAGATCAGGTGAAGGTGGGTGGTTTCTTCTTCGGCGGTGGTGGTACCGACAACACGGCATATGCCAGACGAGGCTCTGTGGTGTCCTGGATGTGCTGATGGCTGACCTCCTCTGGCAAGCAGCTTCATCCTTTTTCCAGGAGTACATCTGGTTCACACCTGGATCTGAACTCCCTAGGACTCCAACCAAGACTGGTCCCTGATTGGCTGCTTTCTTTCGCCTAGTTTTATAATAATGAGGCACAAAGGTGAATAGCTGGTGTTCAAAAGGGGTAATCGAAGTAATGATAACGCTGTTGGATGGGTAGACAGCCTGGACTACTGGCCTCCAGTATATCATCTCCATCTCCCTCTCCCTTTCTCTCTCCATGCACAAGCCCCCCCCCCCCCCCCATCAGGTGAGACACAAGAAGAATGATGACACAAATACTTACTGGTAACATGGACGCCAGCAGTGCTTCCCAATCACCGCAGTATATTGAGACTCAGAGTTCTCAGGGATGCTGTGGGTTCTGTGTGTCCGTCTCACCCGAGAGTACTTACAAACACGTAGGCAATACTAAACTTTTACTAAACATCACTTTGAAAATAAGCACTTAATAAAATACATATATTTCTAAGACACTGTCACTACTGAATAAAAGAGGTAAGTTCACTGTAGACTTGCTTTTATTATTATTGCTCGTACAGATCAACGTGCTAATCAAATTATTGTACTCTCAGTCATGACTAGCCAATTCTGCTTGGGTGCTCCCCAGCCCGCAATTAATCCAGCGTACGTCTAGATGGATGATCTCACCACGGTGTATGAAAACACAATGTTCACAAGGGAAGAGGGCCGACAGCCGCTAGGGTGGACTGACGGTTTTTCCCTGAAGACAGGACATGGTGAATTACAAATTAAACCCTTGATGAAAACATTAACACGTGTGATTACTTGGCATCACTAACGCAAACTTGTCTGGGCTCGCCCGCCAGCACGTGGGTAGTGTGGTGAAAATCTGTACACAGAGCTGGCTAGGACGGAAGTAATATCACCGTACACAAATTACAAAATTACATAAATACCCTTGAAAGATGATGGGGCATGAGATGAGTAGTCACAATAAACACACACATGTGTGAAAACAAGTGCTGGATGAAGTTTGTAGCGGACCACGTGTTGCAGGTTGAATTGCAGTATTTCTTTGTGAAAATGGTAAATTAAATTCCAACAAAATATTATTCTGATAGCGAATATTATTCGCTTTACGATTGAAGTGATTACAGGCTTCTAGCGTACCTAATGATGGAAAAAGCAAACATTAAAGTGACCACGTGGTCAAACACAAAAGCATCAATTTACGTGAAAATTACCCGGAACCCTGACAAAATTTAACATAGAACCCTGAATAAAAATATTGCACACATGATATTACATAAATAGCTCTCAAAATGCAATGATGTCGTAGACATAGACTTGGTGTCGGCTAGCCTCGTGCTTGTACGTGATGTTGCCGAAAAATATTCAAACATGGAAAATCCCCTTAAATACATATATGAAAACAAGGCCCTTAAGATTGCACGCAGCAATAATACAGAAATTACACTGAAACGCCTTTAGCATAGGCGGATGGCGCTTGATTCAAGTTGCGTGACCTCTCCGACATATTTCTCCTCGATTATGTTGAAAAGTCACAAGGGCGAAATAAATTAGTTAAGCTGTAGCATAATGCTGGGGAAATGTCTGACTAACGTACGCGAAGCAAAGGTTGAAGTGTTATTGAAATCTACATCAGTGAATAAAAAGTTGTAGTGTGTACGTGACAGTGTCTTACCTCGCCAACTCGCCTCGACAGACTGTCCAGAGGTAAGCGTCGCATGGACCTACCATGGTCGCCTACGGAGTGCACATAAGCAGAAGTGCTATGCAGGCTGAGTAAAATATTTTATTATTGAAATAAAAGTGGCATGTATAAATTAAATATTGTTTTACATTTTATAATTTTCTTATCAATTTTCTGTATTAATTCAGTGTGTCTTTATTACTGCGTTCACGCTGGAATATCAGTGTCCTTAATCTTGGTGCCGCAGGCACTTCGAATTTCATAACCAAACATTTTCAAAATAACAACAAACACTTTAAAAGATTTTAGGACATTTCAAACCCTGATAAAATAAAAAAATACAAGCCACATTTTACACTGCAAAATAATATTTATGTGAAAGTTCGAAATATTGGCCTCTTTGCGCACGTGCAGGTACACGTGACACGCGTATGGTGAGCGCTGTCATGGGCTCTAGCACCGCTGGCTGTTAGCTGGCATCTACATATATATACATAATCTTCCGTCTTCATTGTCTGCCTTTAGCCGTGCTTTACTCCACCACAATTCACACTGACAGGACATCCTGCATACAACCAAATATACTGTAGGGATTACAGATATTTTTTACAGATGGTAGTGCGTTGTGCCACGTTCATTCAAATTCTGCCGTATAGATTACTTACAGCTGAACCTACTACATGATGTTCCGGGATATGTTTAGGGTTATACAAATATTCAGTACATGGAAAGTTGTAACGAAAAGAAAATCCTAGACTTTTATGAATAGTCGAGTGTTTAATGAATGTTCATTTAGTACACTTGAAACAAAATTTTTTGGTCAAATATATATATATATTTTTTCGTTTTTATTATTTTATAACTAAAATAACTACATAAAATGGTAAAATACTCCATATATTACAAACTCTTGATTAAGTTTTGCAACAAATATATTTTTCATTCTAACTTGCTAAATGTTAAGAAATTAGTTTTCATTTTTGTTTCAATTTCACAAAAGTTCATAACATATTTTTAGGTTTCATTTCATGAGAAAAAATTCATTTGTACAACCCTACAAATATGGTAGTAAAATTGTGTTTATTTTTGGGTTTACATTTTACAACGTACCCTTGTTAAAAAACTTAAAAATAATATCATTAGTACGGCACAGTTCTCTTCCTTCCCCTTGGAGTGAAATGGTAATGCAATGATAGTCTGTAGGTGTAGTAATAATATTTTTTTATTTGTATTACAATAGAATGTCTAGTCCAGTAAAGAATAGTAGTAGCCAAAATATTCAATATGCTAAATCATAGTCAACATTTTAATTCTTTAACATTTTTAAAACCACACATGCCTATTAATGCGAACATCATTACTAAAAACTCCCAAATTTAAGGCCCCTGAACATTTGTATGAAAGAGGTTTCACGCATGTGGTTGTACGCGTGGTTTTTTTCCAGGAGCTGATAGTAGAGCAGATACGAGGAGCACCGGTGCATATCACTGTGATCCACAACCTGCAGAAGGCAAAGCTGTACAGAAAAGCAGAGGTAACTCTCCCTCTCAGGGGGTTTGTAGTGCAGTTGATTTTGTATTATTCTGAACAGAGTATGCAAACTCAACTCCCATACAATATTTAAAAATGTACTGATGCATCCAAACATTTTAAGTTGCATAATGGTGTTGTATGAAGCCTAGGCCTGGTGCACAAATCTAGAATAATTTCTTCCTCCCGCTATTGAAAGGAATGTACGATTCTTTTGCAGTTGGCTGTATGCCACACCACCACTTTTTGACATTGCACTGGGAGTTTAAGAACACCATTTGTTGATATTAGAGGTGGGACAATACCACACTTTCGATACTCAATACTTTTTTAAGCACGATACCGTTAGTAAAAAATAACAGTAAAGTTTCAATGATGTACTCAAATTCAGAAACAATTCTTTACAATTTGAAGTTATAATAAAGTTGAAAATAAAAACATTAAGAAAAAAATATTTATCATCTTGGGCTTAGCCAAAAATGAACAGTTATAGCAATAATTCATCATATGGGCTTAAAAATTTTTTAAGCTGAAGTGATTGTAATGTAAATGACTTCTCAGTCATGAACCACTGTGAATAATGGCAGAAACGAAATAAACGTTAACGAAAGTGTTCAATTCAGCATTGCCAACTGTGACCGAATTTAGTTTGTGTAGCATGTAGCAGAATAGAAGTAGCCTAATAAAGTTTCAATCTTAGTAGCCATTTTGTCATACAGTAAATTTTGTATTTTTATATTTTCTCTTTATTGCAAAAAAAGTGTGAGAGTACAAATTACGCATTGTATTTGCATCCGTTATCAAATGTGGGGAAAATGACCGATAGCGCCCTACAACGAGCATGGCCGGCCGTAAAATGAGCAGTTATGAACATTAGTGTGGTAATATCAATTACTATAGTAGTGCGTAATTTGTTAAAATTTAGAGCGTAGCCAAATTTTGTTATTTGTGACCTAATTTTTGAAATGATGTAATATGCTCATTCAGAACGGATGAAGGCGACTTGCTAGTCAGCAGATTGGCAACACTGGTTGTTATCAATTATATGGCAGCTGCCTTTGTTTACTTCAGAGCTTGGCTGCTGGTCGATCATATATTTTATGTGACAGAGTAATACTAATCAGTGCTCAAATTACTATTATGGAGATGCTAACGTTATTGCTGCTTTTATTGTTACTTTACGTCAATATGAACATTTCCCAGTAAAAGTGAACAAGAGTTTCGCCCATTGAAGACACGCTAACTTATGAACGAATGGAAGTTGCATCATGAAAAAACTGTGTTAAAGAATTAAAGAGAATAAATCACTCCTAATGATGGGGTTTTATTATTATTTTTTATTTTAATTGTACATGTTTTCATTATTTGTTGTATTTCATGATGTTCTTTTTGAACAGCACTGTACTAGAGCCAACATCATGACATGTTCGGAATGTGAAATTTTAAGTATTCTTTCACTGATGGAAAGCACGAAAGAAGTGTTTAATTCTCCAATGTAATTGTTCCTGTTACCAGTATTTTGCATTTTTCTGAAGCTTGCCATGTTCTTTGGATCTGCTAGTCAGATTATATAGACTTAAGGTTGTGGGACCAGTTCACAGTGAACTGCCATGATTCTGGTATCCACTGCAGTATTTCAAAGGCCCTAAGTGTGATGATTGAACACGATGGCTAGGTAGACGGGTGGCTAGTATGTACTGAAGGGACATATCAGCGGTGCATAGAGATGGAATTTTTTTGACAGTTCCTGAAAATTACTTCAAAATCACTACCTTTGTAAAGCCACGAGTCTGCTAAAGTAAAGGTTTTCAGGAACCATTAAAAAAATCCCAAAAATGTATAAAAAGAGTAAAAATAACCATGCTAAAATAGAGCAAATAGCAACGAAAACAATAAAGTACTAGTGATGGGTCGGTTTGGTTCTTCAGTTCCCCGGTTCTTGACCGAACCTAGTTTCGGTTCTGAAAATCCTGTTTCGATGCAGAATATTCATCACTAAGATAAGGTTAAATTGTCAACTATACTTGGTAACAACATTAAAAAAAATCCAACAACAGAGGGTTTACGTTTTATACATATTTACTTGCATAATTCTCGCACCTTTTTACAGGGTTTTAGTGCAAAAAATTAGGGTGCGTGAATTATGCAAGAAATCGCCAAGACACGTGGCATGTACACATTAAAATGAGGTCTACTATACTTATATGTTGTGTCCGATATCTGGCTGCTTCCTCTATGTCATCAGTTGAAATAATTACGGGAACAAAATTTAGAACTAAAGGGCAACCATTAATATTACTGCACATTGTTTTTATTTTACCATGTCGTGCAGCTAAAGGTAAAATAGGCGTGTGCAAACACGGAATGGCAATGTAGTAATTGTTTCCAACATGGTGGCTTAGTAGGAAAAACAAAAATATTTAAGCTACGCACATTTCAAAACATGCTGCAAGACCAAAAGGTAATAAATATGTCTGTGTTTATATAAACATTGTTCGAAAATTTAACTCCACACGTAAAAATACAGTAAAACCAACAATTTATAAACTTTTAACGATAACGAAACCTGATCCGCACGCTGCAGGCACAGTGTCTTAAGAAGTTTCGACGAAACCTAAACTGCACGCCACGATATGTTCCACGTATGTTCAACCAATCATCTGCAATATCATCATACGGTATGCCTGTGCATAGGTTATGGTCTTTCGTACACACAAAATAAAAACTAGTTCTGCAACCTGTGGCAATAATAATTGATGTACGACATATGGTAGTGTGTTTAACTTTCTACTTTTGCTGCCATAGTGCTTACAGTAAAAAACATTTTCTTAAATTCAGTATTGCCAAGTTACGAAAAGTGGCATGGAAAATTTTAGAATCTTAAGATAGAATCATGAAATAAAAGATACAAACAAAAATCTAACTCTATACAGCACAAATTTGAATTCCCATCAATATTTCAACCATATTTAGTTACATAATTTGGAAAGGTTAGTTATTCTCAATTGAACCCAGAGATTAGAGAAGTTCCTTTATCTGTGATGGAACCTAAAACAAAACAGCGCGAATAGTGGTATTTGTGTTGTAATTCTCTGAAGTTGGTAACGTGGCAATCAAATAAATAAACAATAAAATAAAACACTCGGTTAGAAATTTTTGGAAACGTAATACATGCTATATAAGAATTTAAACATTTTTATAGCCAATAGGGAGTATGTATTGAAAATATTTTATTTTGGAGTGTATAAAATGAAAGTTTTTGTTCCAAGTTTAACAAACTCTAGTTTATGTACTGTAGTTCACAATAAAACATGGGCATCTGAAACTGATTTTACAGTTTCCATGCTGGCTAATATGTGTTATTTTATACTGTGATTTATGATTGCATTTATAGCCTGTTATAATTCATTTTTTTAAGACATCAGTAGTTTGGAACCACTTCAGCATTGATGCTGATGAGAATTATGCCATATGCACGCATTGCGGCGTTAGAATTACTAGAGGAGCATTCAAGTCTACTTTCAATTTAATGAATCATTTGCGCAGTAAAACATGACGACAAAATTTCACTGGTTAACCAAAATAAGCGTAAAATTGTTGAGCCATAGCAGTCAGTTTTGAAATTATTTAAGCCTACAGAAAAAAGCACAGCCTCCACTGCACAGGAAGCTAATAAACCACAATCCAGCGAAGAACTTCCAGGTAGGTTAGGCAGCATGTTTAATTCCGGTCCAGGAATCAGTGCATCGCCAAGTGTTAGTTCATTGGTGGGCGAGTCTTCAAAATTTGTGCCTAGCGGCATAGACTCAAAAAAGGTGTATTCGTGTCCCAGGCAACCAACTTTAAAATACAGTTTCGATAAAATTACATAATTTCATCCCGGAGATAAACGACAATCTTCAATTGTTCACCTGATTGGCAAAATGGTCTGTATTGATGGTCAGCAGTTCAGTATAGTGGAGAATAAGGGTTTCAACGGCCTCGTCAAGCATTTGGAGCCATGTTTCTCTATGCCATCACGAAAGCATTTAGCGAAAGAAATTATACCGACCATGTACAGTGAAGTTATGGGCAGAATCAAAGAAGAACTGCACAATGTGGAGTTTGTGTGCATTCCAACAGACATCTGAACATCACTTTCAAATGATCATTACCTCAGTCTGACCATCCACTATTTGGACACAAGTTTTGGTTTACCCCACTGTTGTCTTGAGGTTGTTCCATTCCCAGACGTCAGACACAAAGCACAAAATATCTGTTAGTTTTTGACTAAACTTGTGAGTGACTGGGATGTGTCACAAAAAGTTGTGGCTGTCATAAGAGACAATGATCGCAACATCACAGCTGGCTTGGAAATGTCTTCACGTGAACATATACCTTGCCTAGCACAATCTTGGCAATTAGTCTTGACGGACGGGTTACTGAGTAGCAAACTAGTAACAAACTTACTTTCTCAGTGTAGGAGGCTGGTGGGGCGTTTTAAACATTCTGCTCATGACACTAAAATTTTGAAGAAATGTCAAATGACAACTGGAGTGCCCCTGCATCGACTCATACAAGATGAGCCAACAAGGTGGAATAGTTCTCTCCACATGCAGAAAAGACTCGAGGAACAGAAGATTGCTATTCTATTAGTTGGCGGGGAACTTGACATCTGAACTGAACTGAGTGGACAGCAGTGGATTCTGATTGACAAACTAATTCCTATATTCAATATATTTGATTCTACTACACTCCAAGTGAGCTCAACAAATGTCACTGCTTCAGAGGTATGTGCAACAAACTAACTTTACTTTAAAGAAATATAAGTTAGCAATGTTTAAGTAGGCCTACTTACTGGTTATGACTTTCTAAAAAAATTAATAAAATATTGTTCTTAGGTGTCAACCAAAGTTGCTTGATCATTCCTCAATACCGTTTTTTAATTCAGTCCACATCATGAAGAGATTTGTAAAGATCAGCATAGTGAGATTAAATCGTAATAAGAACAAACAACTCTACCTAAACCTAAAAAAAAAAATACAACTTTCCAACAAAACTTGGGCCTACGTCAAAAACATTTTAGTGTAATTATAAAAAGCAGAAACAACTTAACTATGTGAAGTCTTAATTAAGTTAGCTATTCCCTATCAAAGGAATGACAATAGATTTTAAAAAAATTTAAAATGGAAATTCACAACCACACTTGATCTAACGCAGGTTCACCTATGGTGTGCATACTAAGTTAACCGAAAGAATCATCTGAACTGACGTAATCTTAATTGAGAAATAAGTATCTGTATAGTAGTGTACCTCTTCGTATGAAGTCCTGGATGGTCTCCATGTTACAGATCATACCTTTAGTTCAAGTGATCGAGCATGAACTTGAAAAATCAGCCGTACTAAGCTCTGGTATTCAGGGACTAAAAAAATGACCTCTTGGCTTCAATGAAAATATGATTTTCTTCTACAGAAGAAATTAATATATTTGTACTTGCAACCCTGCTGGATCCACGCTTCAAAATGACACCATTTTGAAAGACAGAGTGAGTGGAAAATGCTAAAGCACAGCTTGTCCTGGAGATAACACAAATACTGCTAACTTGTGTAAGTGTGTCTGATATTTTCTTTACATTTGTTTTAGGATGACATTAAACCTACAAGAGATGAAGCTGTTAAGGATGTACATATACCCAGTGGTGATACGAACATGTCTTACTACAGCAATCTGTTCAAGCAATCTTTGGAGACAAATCACCAAGACGATTTTGTTAAAAAATGAATTCAACCTTTATTTTTCAGAGGACGATCTGGCTCCCACTGACAATATTTTTGACTACTGGAAATCTAAGAATGAATGTAAATTGTTGAAAGTTCTTGCAAAAAAGTATCTTTGTGTTCCACGTGCAAGTGTATGCAGTGAATGTCTTTTTTTAGCAATGCAGGGTTTATCTGTGACAGAAAGCATAACAGACTCGGTCCAGAGAGAGTTAAAATGCTTGTTTTCCTTAATAAAAATTTGTAGGCTTACATCAGTATGTACATATGCTTTGTTGTAAAATCAACCATTATAGTCAGTTATTTCTATACAAACTGATTATGGAGTAGGTAGGCATTTTATTTTTCATTCCTGGAATCGAAATCGGAACTGAACCAGTACCGAATCTTGAGAACCGAAAAATAATGGAATCGACCCTTTACTATAAAGTACATTGACTGCCCCATAACAATAAAATGTAGGTATTTCTCAGTAGTTATCTTTAAACCACCTGCTAAAACACAAAAAAAAAGTTAAAATCCATTTAAAATGACGGCGGCTGTGATTTGGATTGACCGCATGCACACCTAGGGAGTTAAACTTTGCGCGACACCACACCATGAACGGCTCCTTTGTTCTTCACCCCTCCTTACGTGCCTAGCTGCCATCCAACCACACACGCATAGCAACAGCGGTAGCCAATAGAGTGAGGGTTACAGATCTTCCCCCAGTCATCCCTTGAGCATGTTTTATCTTGTGACCATGCCACACACCATTTTGATAAATTTTTCAATTGTGCAGTTATAACTTGGATTTTTACCCTTGGATTGGAATTTACTGCATTGCCTGTGAATTACCTGCATACGCTATTTTTTAAAGGAATACAATTTTATTTACAGTTTTGTATACAACCCATTACAGTACGTCAACCCGCCTCGCTTCTCTGTCACATCCTTCGCAACCAGCTGTGTGCATGCCTGTTGGCTGACTGTGCGTGCATTTGGCAACTGCTGTCACCTCCTTAATTGACAGAGTGGATACTTAGCTACAGAAAATGGCCACGGACATAGCAGAAGCACTATAGAGCGATGAACAGTTTCCACTATGAGCCATGGCATAAAAATGTTAAGCAACAGTTCTCACAAGACAAAAAAGCTGTGCTGATTCAAATAGGCTTCTGCTGAATTTGCAGATAATATTCAGCTAATTTGACAAACATAAAACGTTGCAGCGACATTGGCAAAAAGGGTCAGTCGGGGGGGGGGGGGGGGATTTGTTTCACAGCAGCGCCCATCAACAAAAAGGTATTGGTGAGGGGGCATGTTCGACAAGCAAGTCACAATTTGGGTGTCTTGTCACCCCAATCCTTCTAGTCCATGTTATGGAGATAAAATACCCAGCAACCATCATTCTGAGTGGGAAGGGATGGACAGAGGAAACAGCTGCGCCTGCACATCGGCACACGACATAACCTCACCTTACTTTACATATGCTGCTACAGTCCGTCAGTGTGTTAGCTAAATAAAGGCATGATTGTGGCGCAGCATGCAAAAAATTGTTTGTTTATTTATCTATTAAATTTTAGTGAGAAAGGTGGCCTTCGCACTGGGAAAAAATACATCCATAGTAGGAGCCACACTATTAGGTTTTTGTGGCGGTAAGAGGAGGTCCATGGCCTTAAGGGCTGTATATTTCTGTTTATTGCAATAAATTTGTGTTTAGTTAATATATTGTCTAATTCTTGTACAAAAATGGCTTTTGGAATTGGATAGCCCACTTGTTAAAAGTTAGGCGGTGCACAATGTTTAAACTTTTATTTTGTTATTACAGATCGTCTATGGTCTTTTTGGGTACTATTTCATTTTCAGAACATCTGCTTAGTGAATTACCTTAGTATTTAATTAAAATAAGTGTTATTTAGCACCATCAATGATGAAACACTGTCTCAGAGGTGCCAAGCTCCAATCACATCCATCAGTAATGACAGTTATATGAAAAGAATACGTATAAATAATGAAAGATAAAATTTTCCTCCAAAATCCAGATACAGTAGAACCCCTGTATTATACCCCCTGATTTTACACACACTTCTTTTGGTCCCGATGTCTGTTTTTATAACATAAGTTTCCCTCATTTTAAACTTTCCTGCATTTTACAACATTTATTCCCAGAAAAGTAGAAAAATGTAAGATATGGGTTTCACTGTACTCACAAAATGAAACAGACACAATAATGCATGCATTAAATAACAAAATTAGGGTTGTGCGAATGTAACTTTTTTCTCACAAAACGAAAATGAAAGACATGTTATGAACTTTCGTGAAACTGAAACAAAAATGAAAAATAATATAAGGCTCAGCCGCAATGAAAGCAAAACCAATTTCCTAACTTATAGTAGGTTAGTCACTATAATAACTTTGCTGAAAAATCAAACTAAAAATATGTAGGTTACGGAGTATTTACCTAAAAGGAGGGGGGGCGTGGTTCTACATTTAAATTTTCATTTGATGTTATTTCAGTTATAAAATAATGAAATCAAACCAGACTATTTACAGGCAAAAATTTTCTTTGCTGGTGCACTAAATGAATATTCATTAAACACCCGAAAATTCATTGGAATTGAGAATTTTCGTTTCGTTGACTTTCGATAATCATATTTCTTACCACAACGAAAATGAAAGCTGTCATTTTTTGTTCCATTATACCGAATATTCGCACAAGCTTAAACAAAATACGTGCAAATGAATGAATCAGGAAAAACAATTGAAACAATATAATACTCACCTGGCTACATTGAAAACATAGATAAGATATGTTCGTACCTTCTTACTGGAAATGTCGCACCTTCAATTTCAATATTTAAGTATCAGATAACTATTTAAAAACACTTCATTTTCCATTTGTTTCATTCATTCTTGTAACTTGCTGCACTTTTCTCAGCTGTTTTTCTGAAAATTTCTTGCTGAAACGCACTTCTCCACTTGACCCGCTTTTAATTTTTTTTAGCTATGTCAAAATATAAATTTTTCTCAACTCCGATTCTCGATTCCAACTGCAACACCGTTCACTCGATTCCACCTCAATTACAATACTATAAATTAAGATATAGTGATTATCAACATGTGCCTACAGTTCATGTATCCTTTTGAAATTTTGTTTTATAAGTCAAATTAGACAGACACAAACATGAAGACAATTACAGGAAAGACTCTGGTCTGCTAAGCGAAGTGAATTTCCTATATTTATGTAACATTCAGACTTATCTAATTAGGCCTAACAAGTTCATATAATTATTTTTGATTGATGTGATTTATTTGAAATGAATATAGACACAGTATTATATAAAAAGTTAAACAAAAGTTCTCAATACAATATTTTAGGTCAACTTATGAAGCTAACCAATATATACACAAATATTGATGCTATTCAGTGATGAAACTGAGTAATGCAAAATGAGTAATTTGCATAATTTATGTCAACTGAAAAATAATTCCACACATTGCTTGAAATTTTCTTCATGTCTATGTAAATAAAATCGTCAGTACATTGAAAACTTTAATACTACCTATTTTTAGAAAAAAAGAGGCGAATATTTTAGGTAAAGGTAAACACGAAAAAAAAAAAAATTGCTTTCAATTTCGACATCAAAAACGAAAATGTCACAAACAGAGAATATGTATGGTGCGAAAAATGTACCTGTTCTTTACCTAATATATCATTAAATAATTGGTTAACAAAATCAAAAATCCCAAAAATTATAATCAGGAATCCTGGTCCAGGATACTTTTGCTCCCACTACTAACAACTATCGCGCAACAGACTAAAAGCCAATGCATGTTCTGCATCAGCGACCTGGAACTCTAGGAGCTTGCCGCTAGCAAGGGTTCTTATCTACAAACCACATCTGGTTGCAGACCGACACCACCGACTTCCGGGCGTGCAACTTATCAAGTAACGCTGATTACAGCACTTATGAACAACAAAGTGCTATCTCCATCAGTATCCATGTGTGCGGCGGAGGTCTTTCATCCGTGGCTGACAGTTTGTTTTAGTGTTTTGTCTATGCAGACATTTACAGATTTAGATATTGTGGCATAGATTTCCACGTGCGTTTGTAGCATTCTTGCAACAGTATACACGCAGTACTGAATCACATCAGGAAGTGCGCCAAAAAAAAAAAAAAAGTGCAGTGTTCCCATTAAAGCCGCGCCACACATAGAGTAACGTCGGAGCGAAATGACGCAGCCACATGGAAGCCATCAAGATAAAAACGACTTGTTTACCCGCGAGTTTCGATTATACGACTATTAGGTGATATGAACAGACTTGCACAACAATTGCTCAATGTTTTTCTTTGATAAATGCACTTACTCCTTTGTACCAATCATATTGTTGGCATTATCACATGCAAATGCTACACAATTTTCCCATGAAATGTCAACACATTCAAATTCCTGATTCAGCACCAAGAAAATACCATGTCCAGTGTTGACCGTACTTTCAAGTAGGGACAAAAGTAAAGTGCAAACTTGCCCTTGCGTTTGATTTAAAAAAATGAGACAACTGACGGTTACATCTCCATTGCATTAAAATCAACACTTCCGTTGGTAGTCGAAGAAAATTACCCAGTTTGCAAAGATTCAGTAATTTCACTTTTAGTTTCACCAACCATGTACTGCATTAAGGCAGGTGTTTTTTTGTTTTTGCACAGCCCTATTTCTGAGCAATTTCAGAGTCCAGAAACATTACTGTAAACAAATTACTGGAATGATCTACTACTGTTAATGGTACATTGTGTTCAACCAGGAAACTTGTAATCAATAACTTGGCATTTGTTACACTTGTTTCTACGGATGTTGCAAAAAATGATACAGGTTTATTGTTCGTCCTGACTTTGAAATATTTCGTGTGTTTCTTTGAGTCAATATGCCATCTACTCTCATCCCTGCCACCCTGTGCAAGCAATTGAAAAATCACACGTGCATACATTACAGAACACGTGGCGGTACATCTTACAGATATACATGGTAAATACCACTGGATAGAGATGGGAATGAGTACAGGTATGTTAAAAGAGCATTTATGAACACATCTTATGACATTAATTTTGTGGTTTTTAGCATTTTTATAGTGTGTGATATGTAGCGTTTTGTATCATATATAGAAAAACTGGGAAAATAGTATTAAAAAACTTTTTTTCCTTGTGTTATTCTTAACCCGTGCCAGATTAAACTTGACTCGATAGTCTAGGTTTTTGACTGCTAGACCAAAAGCATATCAACTGGGCTTAGATAGCTGGGGTGAGATGAAGGGCGTTGGCTAGAACTCACTCTTGCTCCTGGATGTTGTAGTCGAGGTAGGTATGGCTTTAGGCAGGACAAAGTTGGTCGATTCCTGAATGGATGTGCCACAGACTAGCTTCTTTAGACCAGAAGATGAGATTGTCCCAGCCTAGACGTACTTCAGTACCCATCAGTGGTCCGTTGACAACCGGATGACACGTGGTGTGGATGCGGACACACGGTGGAAAGTCAATTACTAGAACTGCAGCAGGTGCGACTGCTTGTCATCTCAGTTCGGCGGCAAGGTCCTGTTCCACCTGTCTATCCTGTTTAGGATAGGGTAGTGCTATCCTCGGCCTGACAGCGGGGTGAGACAGGTATTGCTCCCTGCGTTTTCTAACACTCCTCTCGTGAGGCATAGGGTAACAGTTCTCTAGCTTACGTAGTGCATCTTCAACAGAAAGAATAACAGTGTAACCCAATAGTGACTTGCCGGCTCGAGCTCGATAAGAGTCCCCACTGAGCCCCCACAGTAGGCGGGCTGATCAGGGGCGTGGACCGCCAAGCATCTACTAGTTGTGCGTTCACACTAGGATGCCCGTCAAAACTACAGGCCACATCACCATGCACTAACTAGTGCGGATGGTGAGAAGCAACCTGAGTGTGTCATGCCTCCTGTTGTGAAGGTGTTGCTGGTGGTTGTGGCATCAGTGTTTCTCCCTCACAAGCACTAATAGTGCTGTATGTTTGATGGGAAGAAACAGGTAGCCATCTAATATGTATGTCTTATAATTCGATTTAATTACATTACCGATTTCTGTTGGCAGTGCACAGTGTAGTCTACCTTCAACTGTGGATACACACAAATACCCTGGAAATAAAAGCAGAAAGAGAGAGCAATGTGTGTTTATTGAAAGTTCACTAAACATGTGACCTGTGCTACCTCCTACCAAGTCGAGGATAGCTGAAGGTAACTGTGTGGTTCTAAGTAAAAGGGAAAAGCTGGTTCTAGATGACTAAAGTGAGTTAAAGTTAAACTCCTAATAAAAGGTGTCTAGAGGAAAAGAAGTAAAGTTAAAAGAAAAGGTTCATGTTTGTATGTCATCGGGTTGACTGGTCGTCGACGTACGTAGTAAGTAGCTGCGGGGACGTACTTGTAAGGTAACAAACTTCTCCAAAGATCCCGAGCACTAGTAGTGCTGTCGGAGATTGCTAGAGATGCGAAAGAATGACTGCCGAGGCCGAGAGGTCAGGACTTACATAGTGGAAGCTTGTAGGCTGCCGACACAGGTTGCGGGTAAGGCGTGACATTCTCCGGCCCTGGGTGGTGTTAGAATCCTCCCATCAGCGATTCTGCTTCATGCCTCGTGAGAGTCGCTCGGCCGTGCCCGAGGTCTGGGCAGCTTGTAGGCTTCGAGCGTGGAGAAAAGGGGCGGGGGGGGGGGGGCATGCCTGCCAGGTTGTGTATCTTTCATGTGAGAAGGAATTGCTTATAAGTTCCTGTTGCCTGTAGGGTATGCAATGTGTTGCTCAAGTCTGTAGAGATGGAAGAGGTAGTCTAGGTGACGAGTCGTAATCATATTGGAATAGATGTGTAAGTGGCACACATCATCCTTGTTGAGTGTCAACATTTTATTAGTGGCATTTTCACTGAAATTATTTTTATTGCTACATCGACAATTTAAATAGATTTCGGCATGTACAGGCCGCACATTTTTACAAAAAGTGGGGTACAGCATATTTGTGAGATATTGGCATTTAAAAAAATATTACCCCCAAGACACGTTTCAAAATTTTTCAAAATACAGTACTTTCTAATGTTTTAACTTAGTTTCTAAGAAAGTAAAATAAGAACAAATGAATAATTGTCACTCGTGCAATCATGTATAATTGTCACTCGTGCAATCATGTAACAAGTTGTATTGAATGTGCACCACATATTTAACAGAGTTTTCACAGCCTGTTTATGGGTTTTGAAGGGGGAGGAAAGAGGAAGCAGTAGTGAAAATATGAGACGGCTAGTACCACACAACCTCGTAGGGAAGAGAAAAGGGGGGGGGGGGGGGAAGAGAGTAGGACAAAGAAAAAGGGGCTGCTTATTGTGGTGATGAGGAATGACTTCTGGCCGAACGGAATGCAAAATACCACTGAGTTTCACTTCAAACACCAGAGTTCGCCATTGTGCACAATGGTGGGCAATTAAAAAAAAAAACCCATTTGGTCACAGTTAAAAATAATTGCATGCACACAAGGTTAACCCAACAAAAAAATCTAAGAAAAAAGAACTGTATCCAAATTACTGTAAGCCCAGATACACAACCTAACAATGACTCTGTGTAAAAAGTCTCTATGGTATATTATTATTATGCACCTCTAGCAGAACAAGACACTGTGGTGACACGTGTAGCAGCCTCTCAACACTTAAAGATGTGGAATCGTCTATAATGGAATATTATTTGTACTTCATTGAAACGGAAATTTCTCATAATTTATAGATGGCCAGAGTCAAACCTTTCCCTTCAAATTCTGTATAGTATTGGCAGTGTTTCCCCTGCCAGCACGTGACAGTGTGTTCCTCTGCCAACAGCTGTCGCTGCAGGTAACGGTGAACCTGTACCAGCGGCAGGGAGATGGCTTCACCAAAGTTAGTAATGTCATCCTCGACCTGGGCTACCCTCTCATCACCTCCGCTGACCTCTGGCTCGAGGCCTCGTCCTGCAGCTGCAAGACGTGCAATGCCCAACGCACTGCGAAGTAACACTGCTCAGCAGTGATATACTGGACCACATGATGAGCAATCGTACTCACAATTTTTACAAGTAAAACATGGTTACTGAAATAATATTCCCAGATGACCAGTTCAAAAGCCCGAACCTAGTGTTCAACACGTGAAACAGATTCAAGCTTATCACAGCTACGGCTATAGGCTGTCCGCAGTAATGTGAGCACTTTTGAAAGGCCTTGTACTTGGAGTAATAGTCAATAAATATATTTTATTTTAACCATAAACAGTAACTCCCAAACATGCTGTGTTTATTACTTGCACTGCAATATTTATTTAAAAAGGTGGTTAAAGTGTAAAAATGGTTAAAAGAAAAAATTAACTCCGGCCTCGAAAGTGCTCAATTTACCGTGAACAGCCTGTAGGAATCTTGTTCTCAGATATAAAATATATTTGCATTGCATAATTGGAACATTATTATTGTTGGCAAAAGTTTCATTTACAACCAGTAGCTTTATGTTATATTATTTATCAGAATCAGTCTTCCATGTTGTAATATTTGTGTACGGTTTATTGTTGTTACTGCTCTCAAATTAGAACTACAAAATAAAATTTTTGATAAAAAATGGTTTTCTAGTTATATGTACACACCTTACAGATACATGTCGAAAGGGCACAAGGAGACAGCTTGACTGCAAACTCTTGCGTACAGGTATATTACCTATAAAATGTCTTGAAGGAGGTTGCAGTACATAAATTTGCTTAAATGGTGAATACATGATGATTAAAAATATGAATTTACAGTATGAACATTTTCGTACATGCACGACTCTTTTATAATCAGCAAAAAAAACAATAACACTAAGTTATGATCAACTAAGTACCCGCATAGGTGGCTTAGTTCACTATGGCTTCTTCCACATCCCTGCAAAAGTGGTATGCTGACTCTCATTTTTAAAACTATAATAACTTCAGGGACCAAGCACACCTGGAGATTAATCCATAAATTAGATTGCAAGATCTATGAAGGAAATTATACCACAAATGAGTAACTCAAGTGCAGGTACTATTTTGGTGAGTTTTCTTCATACACAATGTACACAGCTCTCAATCACAGCATGTAATAAAGGGAATGACTAGCTAGCTGAGAGTCTCCGAGGGGCGAAAGTGGTTGGCGACATTGATGGTCCACTGGTCTTGTACGCTGCGGGTGTACTCGCGCAGGAAGCGGTAGTTGCAGATAAACAGCTTGTCCTGGTACTCTGGCAGCAGCCCCATGTTGAGGGGAGGGTTGATGCTTTGCTCACGGAGCTCCTTCAGGCCACGGAGCACATGATAGCACATTGTTATCTCCACGTACCTCCGCTGGTCTGCAGCACACATACAAACACCTCTGTTATACTCAGTCCACGCACCACAGGTATCTACTGAGTAATCATGAATTAGTAGGTTTTCTGACTGGGTCACAAAAACTAACAATACAACTGTTAAAAGACAGAAATCATAAACACAATGGTGTAAATAAAAAAACTTCTGAACCTAAGAAACAGTCGAGGAACACGGAAATTTGTGACCAACAGTTACAAGAATTGTTTCCAGAGATAACGCAACAGTAATAAATATGTTTTGAATTTTCAACCTACCTGCCCTTTTACGTGAATAAAATACTTAGACTAACTTGAATACAATCTAGTTGCATTAATACTATGTTAGGAACTGTGATTATCTTATGCTGAGGCCTGGCGGCTGCCTGTATTTAGTTATAAATTAGTGAGCTAATTCCCAGCGTCTGAGCTATTGCTTGAAGGTGGTAGGGCTCTCACAACTCTGGTACTGTAGCAGGAATCAGAATCTTTGTTGCATGTGCTGCAACTGGTTTTTCTTTTAGTCGCAATCGCACAACCATGTGGAAAATGTATCCTTCTGTATGTGTGTGTGTGCCTGCCTACAAGTACTACACTGTGAGAACTTAAATTCCTGTCCTAGGTTAGAGGAAGTGTAGACACATCTCGAAACACTTATTCATACAGTATTCTAACAGCAAATCCTATCCACAATTGTTTACGTAGTGCTATTGGCAAAAAAGCACTTTCGTTGCCTGCTGTGCAGCCTGTAGTAAAACAACTTTGAAATAATTTGTATTTGTTCAGTTGCCAATGTTTTGAAACCAGACTTTCATAATGGAGATCCTATCATGACAATTTTTTTTCTTGCTGGGAAATAATGGCAGATGCCTATAAATAAAAAAGCAGGAATAATGTTATTGTGGTGAAGTATAGACTACTGGTATGTACTGTAATAATTAGCATGGCACTGCAGCGAAATTATTCTGGACTATTTAACATGACTGGGAATTACTTTCAATACTGTAGTTTCTCTGACCATCATGGATGTCATAAAAACACACGAATCAAAACACAAACAGTGTAAACTAAAAATAAAAATCAATAATTTGCTGCATTTTAAACATCATGTTAAGAAAAGAAGATTGTAACACGGCATCTACTAAATTCAATGTATATAAAGTCTGGTACTTTATTATGTCAGAAAACTTTTTCAAAAATAATTCAACGAAAAAAGCGTGTGTAATGTGGCACATTACAAGTATAACATAACAACCAAATTGAATAAATATGGTTCATAATGTTTAGTTTCCCAGAGGTAATAAGATTAAAATGAAATTTAATTAGTTAAATAATTAGTGCCAGTGGTATTTGTCTCAGTAACAAAAGGTAAACGTGATTAGATATCTCTCCAGTTAAATAAATTTAACTATAGTTTGCTGGAGAAGTATGTAAGTAAATTAATAAAACTGTATTGGTGAACTCCAAGTATACTTCCCATTTAGTAACAAAAAATTGACTATCAAATGGAGAACAAACTTAAGATTACATCACTATAAACAAAAAAGAATTTTAGAACTTTGCTTATCAATAAGATTATTTTATAGACTGCTCTTATCAGAAGGCAAAAGTTAAAATGAGGTCCCCCCCCCCCCCATACAATTGATAGTTCAGTTAATAAATCAACATTATTTATTAATTTTTTGACGTTAGTGCCTTTCTGAATTTGCCTTGCAAACGAAATGAAAGAGACTGTTGTGCAACTAAAATGTGACATAAAAACTGTGTATAATGATATCTGCATTTTGGTTCCATTGATCCTGCCCTCAAAAGTATGCCACTGCAGTTGCAGCAATGCACTGCTGCCATGATCTGTGATGAGCGCACACACATACTAGTTGGTTACAGACGTAGTACAGCAGAGAATAGTAGAACTTGCAAAATGGTTGAAAATTACAGCAAAACTGAACAGAAGAATAAATAAACACACTAATTCACGAGAAATTACTACTTATCCTAGATCCGGTAGCACGAGAAAAATAAAATATATGAGTAAACTTACCCAATTGGAGGGTAGCCAACATGCTAATGTATGCACATTCTTGCACTCACTGAAGCTGAGATCATCACAAACACAAAATGAATAAAAGGAAATTAAAATGCTACTTTATCTTACACTACATCTTTTACTGTAAAAACTACATTGTAGCTAGATAAAGATGCTTCCGGCCAACTACATATTTCGCTGTAGCAGAGTCTGGAAAGTGGTGCTCATACGATGCATGGTTCTCTCGTCCGACGGAGTTTTAGGAATGCAGTGTGGAAAATGGCCTCGGATCAGAGATCTGCTAGCACTTCAGCACCGGGCGGCGATAAAATGAACAACCAAACCTAGTTAATGGCGGGCCATTAGGTGGCACTGGCATGCTCTAAACCCGCTTTCAGGCGGTGGATAGGACATTTTTCCACAACTTTAAGAGTGACAAACAGTATTTTCAGCAAGAATTTACCGCGTGGGTAGGCGAAGGTTGCAAAGTTCAGGCACTCTAGAAATACAACACGGAGACGTGACTTTCAACACAGCAATAGCATCTGGTCGTCAGATAACAGCATGGGATGTGACCAACGCTGCACGTGCAGCAAACAATCCTGCCAGTCTATCTACTCTGCCTAAGATTAACTGCGACAGAAACTAACTCGCTAAGTGCCAAGACAAAATTAAATATTTGAGTTAACACCAATTACCTAAGTTAACATGACTTTTAAAATTCCCAAAATACTACTCATTAACTAACTGAATTTCAAGTAAACATAAACTAAAATAATATTTTTAATTACCTTTCGTAAATTCTCACTAAATCATAAACTAAAATAAAATTAATTTCCAACATGAGCCTACAAAACAAAATAAAGGCTTTCTAAAATACCAGAACAAGCTCAATATCAAAATACAATGATGATGTCCTAAATTTTATGAAAATACTGGACTTAATAATTGTACCAAAAAAAAATATCAAAATCGGTCAAATTTGAAACTATGTGCAATTCTACAATGGCACAAGATTGCTTGCCGAGCTTATATATTTTGCAAATTGCCTAGGAACATATGCACAATCTGACCCATTTTTAGAAGTTTTACTAGTTAGCTAGCCAGCGTTTTAAAGTCCCCTCAGAAAAATGTCATAACTGGGCGTTCCCTCCTGTGAAAATTTTAACATTCAGGATGAAAACATGTTACCAGGTGTGCCAGCTGAACTGAAAGAATACATTGGGCATGTTCAGTGTGTAGGGTGAGACAACACACCTTTGTCGTTGAACATGATGCCAACTTGATGCGGGAAGCAGAAGTACATGTCCTCCGCGGACAGCGCCAGCTCAAGCCGCTGCTGCAGGGAGAACTGGGAGATGCTGGCGCGCAGCTCGCGGGCAGCATCTGTGGTGACTAGTCCTTCCAGGCCGTCAAAGTCAGCCTCGGACAGCCGCTGCGACACCACCTCCACTGCCTGCAACATGCAAACTGTGTCAAAAGGCTGCACTACTTGCTTCTGTGCTTTGTGGTACATGCTAGCCACCGGTGGAGTTCCACCTACTCAACCATTTATCAATACAGTGGATTCTTTTCGTTTTTCAGTGGACCAACAAGAAAAAAACTAAGTATGCGGACTTGGATTAGACCTGAGAAATACATATTGTACATAACCATAACCTTATTAAAACAACTTATTCAAGTCAATTTATGATTCATATTAACTGTAAACTAACAAATTCAATTTTTGAAATCGAGAGAAATTTAATTTTTATTTATATTAATATTTTGGTTCAGTGTTCCTTCATCGGCCGGGCCATGCTCAATCCCTCGGTTAAAATTACCACAACAGATTTATTTGCAATAATTATAGCCAATCATTATTTGCCAAGTCTTTTTCAATCCTTTACAATTCTAACAAACACACAAGCGATAGTTTCCAATAATAATCACACACAACCGATAGTTTCCAATAATAATCACACAACTGATAGTTTCCAATAATAATCACGCCCCTTAAATTACCTCCGCGGCTCTAACCTCATTCCAAATTACGTTTACATTAACAAGGCCATAAATCATTGAATACAATGCAGAGATCGTGTGGTTTGTTCTCACTGCTGCCAACTTAAGAGTGCAGTAAACACATAAGAAGAATAGAATTTTGATATGGTTTCTCATAGTCGTCAAACTACGAATGTAGTAAAGACGTAGGAAGATGAAGAAAAACTGTTATGGAATGTAAACAATACTATCAATAGTAGCAGTTATTGATTTTCCATGTTGTTATGCATTCACACAGCATTTAAAAACCAATGATACGCGCAATCTTTGGCGAATGTTCCAAAGAGAAATACGGTAAAACATAAATAACTGGATTGAATCAATGAAAACCCACCGTATTTCATAACTAAACGATTCTTCCAGCTAAATTTTGGCTTTTGGGCAGAATATCTGATTGACGGATGTGGGAAATTTATGTTTTAATAGTCGCAGCATGCGGGTTTATTTAACACTGTTTATATAGACAGTTGTCGGGACAAAAAATAGTTACGGGAAAGCTAAATAAATGGGATCACAGTAACGAGGTTTCACTGTACACAAAAATCTATTTACAACTTGTTCCAAGCAGCACATGTTTGTAAGTATGTGATGATGCACACAAACTCGTCGGTAAGCGACTCTGCAAGGAAATTACTAATGTTAACAATTTTACGAAAAATTCAAGCCATGGGTGAAATGTTGACTTGCATTATCATTTCACAGCATTCTTTTGCCAGTTTAAAACACCAGCAGCAACATCAGTCAACGTGTACAGCAGACTCATGACTTTACAAAGGTAGTGATTTTGAGGTAGTTTTAAGGAATTGTCAAAAAAAAATTCTACGAAATAAAGATATCTTGGCAAAAATTTACGAAGTTGGATTTAAAAGTATGTTTGTTAGAAATAAAATATAGGTATTGTACTGTTGTTGCTTTTAATAAGCATGTCACAATGTACAAAAAAAAACTTTGTGAGAATTATTTAAAAACTGCAGCCAACATACAGTAGTTTGGAGCGAGCAACATCATATTACAACATGTGCGGTTTGAAGAAGGGAGGGGAGATGTTGAAACAGCGCAGGCCTCAAGGAGATGCAGCTTGACACAACAACCGTCCCTCCACAAGTCCCTTTCACCTCCACCCACTGGCCATGTGAGGCTGGGCGCGAGGATGCCAAGTGGACTGCTAGGTGTGGAGTGCGTACACGCTGGGAGAGTTGCATAACACTGTCGTTTCATTTAGCAGACTTCTACCTTTTGGAGTGACTGAAAATATTTCATTTAAAAAAAAACTGATTTTTGAGACAGAAGTGGATGAATATGGTCATTGGGGTTTGTTTCTTTGGAATTTTCAATAATTAATACATCAAAACTACATCCTTTCATTTCCCCATAAGATCCCACTTGTACCTGCCATGAGTTATGCAATGTTCTGGCTTTGTGCTTATGAATTACATTGTGGCAAAAGGCTGTCATATGTGTGCTTTCAGAACATCAGTGTATTCAGGCAATGTCTGCTGTATTGGATTAAATTAATATTTTATTTAGGGCATTGATACAGGACGTCTTTTCAACAATGTATAAACGTATGTCTCATCAGTGAGCAAGCCTTGTCGCCTGATTTTCAACTGAGTTTTTATTATTGTTGACCACACATCAAGAGATGTTATAAGATTCTACTGTCCACCACGTCAAGAACAGATGTTCCAATCAAAGATTGTATTATTCACCGGCCACCGAGACTATGCATCCAAGGCACCGAGTACCACAGCACGCCAGTACAATTTGCAGCATCTCGATTCTCCAAGATGGCCGGTGATGTCATGCCTTGGGGAAACCATACTACAGCCATCCCCTCTCCAGCGCCACCCCTATCCAGCTGACCGATAGGGGAAAACCAGCCAGAGTGTAAATAGCAGGTCGCACCCCGCCTCGTGACAAGTCTTCAGTTTCTCCACCAAACTTTGCCGGAGATCTTGACCAATCTGCTCGCCTAATCCAGCCTACTTCACTCCTACCTCTACCTGCTCTTCCTTCACCGCTTTCGTGCCAAAGTAACTTCCGTTCTGTATCTCCACTGCAGTTTGCCACCAGAGATACCCTTCTCAACCTGCTTAGTCTTCTCCACATCCTGCCTATCTTCACTGCATTCATGCTGAAGATCAACCTATGGCAACATCGCCTACACACCCAGACACTGCAGCCCCTTCTGGGCAACACATGCGTAGTAGTACTGGTTCAAGTTAGTATCATAACGCTCATCTATCATGCCATTGTTAGCTTAGGACCAGGTTCCATCCACCTGGCTCGGTGTAGGTTAAGCTTCTCTAAACTCTTGCCAACACTAGGAGGTAGTGCAACACCACTCTGTTTAGTTTCCGTCAAATGGAATAAATAGATGTTTTTACCAGCTCAAGGGTATCATTTCCCCAAGTAGTAATTCCTCTCCTAGTGGACCTCAACACCGTTCAAGGGATCGCAGGCGACCGAGGGAATTTTCACACAAGCCAAAAACACCAATTGAGTACCCCGCACGCACATTGGATGGCCACCCTTTTTGTACTCCACGGAGTACAGAACGGTAGAGTCCCGACACTAGGTACTCAGTCTCAGCGGCTACTCTGTCCACCGCGCTAGCGGGTGCCAGGAGTTAGTATTCTCTGAGTCTAGGGAGAGAGACTGTCCTTCCAGAGACACTCACCCATGTGCAGGACTGTTAACCAGCGAGACCTCAATCTGACACAGTGTGTTGGGATAGGGATTGTGCCCTCAGAGAACAGACAGTGCACGTGGCTTTCCTTCAGGTAGAACAACACGTTGCCTGCAGTCACTTCGCAGACGTGAGACATGATTCAATCCAGATGCCTCCTGGCGGAGTGGTATCTGAGAGAAGGTCAGACAGGTGTTTAGTGCCTCTGGGTGTTTGCAGGAGCTTACCTCCCTCCTCTTGGCAACACTCGCACAGCTGTCACCAAGGAATCAAGCACCTCTTCAAAGACCCCATTCGCCACAATGAGAAAACACACTCCTTGTTAGCAGCATATCTGAGAGTTGCGACCCACACCACCTTCGAGCCCCTGCCAGTTAACCAACCTAGCTCACCCTTACGCCAGCCGGAGGAGTCAGGCTAGACAGAAGACTCAGGTTACGTGTCACCCAGGTATCCTGCAAAGAACCACTTCTCTGAAATGCAAGATCACACTCACAGATCCCTACTTTGTACCCTGCCGTAAAGCTACCAGGCCAGTACTCTAAACTGGACATGTATCAGTACTATGTAGAGACTAAGTAAAACTGAACCACTAGCCACCGGGTAAACCTAACCTAGCACCCAAACAAAAACCCTTCTTGTATGTGGTGATGACCCTTAGCTGCCCCAAGGCATCACACGTCAGCATGATGGTTTTACAACTTTTCCCATTTCAATACCATTTTTATATTTGTTACGGGTCAAATTTGTTCAGTTGTGATTTTACAATGTTAGCAATTCTATGAATTTATTCTCACGCACCATGGCACCTCGTAAAATGAAGAGAGTACTTTAGCTTGAGTTATCATAATGTTCAGATATATTCTGAATGTTCTGTTTAAAGCACTTTATTTGAAAGGACCTTATGCATGATGATATTACAAACATAAAATTTATATCATGCAAGGATTGTATTGTCAAATCGTAAAGTGTTTCGTAATTGTACATGTGCAGTGTAATATTGTGTATTTATTTATTTATTCATGTTTTATGTAGGGTTCATGTTCTTTTATGTGTGCAACTGTTTCA
This sequence comes from Dryococelus australis, assembly GCA_029891345.1. NCBI lineage: Eukaryota > Metazoa > Arthropoda > Insecta > Phasmatodea > Phasmatidae > Dryococelus > Dryococelus australis. Next base: position 115,526,244 of record CM057002.1, read on the forward strand.
GTTCAACAGAAAGTAATGCAGGGCGAGCAGCGTGCCGCCCTGGTCTGTGCCTCGCGAGTTCGCGATATTCATTCGTGATCTCAATGAGTCTGTCGCATAGCGTGTGCACTCCAGGTGAACTCACCTTTTGTACACCATTAATGAAATTTGCAATAATAACAAAATCTATCAGAACCTTTTTATTTCATTTTCATCCGGAGGCACCACCCCTTCTTCCTCAGGACTTGCATCACCTGGGGAGGCTTAAACTAACCGTAATTCCTCAATGGCCATTCACGCTGTTTTCAGTTTAGCACATCTGACGGGCCGCAGGCCAGAACCAATTTTAAGTTCTCACCCGAGACTGATGTAAAGCTTTGTGCAAGAGTATTTACAGGCAAGTTTTCAGACTTAGTGATTTTCATTTTAAGCACTATCTTTGGGCATTTCAGGGTCCAGTCCCCCTATAACCCATTTTCACAGTAATGTACCTTAATAACCAGCATGCTCAACACCCATATTTTATCAGTATAAGGCGTGTGGGTTAGCCTGAGTAGGCCACTTCTGGTTCTCTCGTCCACAGGGGGTCATCCAACCATTTCACCGAGGGACTGCATACATCCGGGCGAACAGCCCACCGTACCCCGAGATCATTATCAGCAGTAGCAGCAGCGATTGACACCACCTGCCAACAGTGTCTTGCGCCTAGTCGGATATCCAACTCCAAAACCCACCTAACAATGTTTTTTCACCGCCCCTCAAAATTTTCATTAACTCTGCACCACCCAGCCTAAAGGCGTTAAGCTAGTGCCAGAGCAGAATATTAAATGAACTCTGAGGAGTTAATTATGTTGAGAACGAGTTAGAAGAAAGTGAGATTTTTTGTAGGAGAAAATCTAAAATTGTGTGAATATCAAACTTTTGAAACATTACAATTTTGTCTTTTGGAGCTTTTGAAGTAACTTAATAAGTTCAGTTACGTGAGGCAACCTTTAATTAAAATTTTCTGACAATTTTTAGTACTAATTACAGGGAAGCAGCATTAATTTAGTATTCATAATATTTTTTTTTTTTTAAATTTAATCTTAAATCATTATTCTAAGGATGGTGATGACTGCAATTATACTCCAACTTAAAGTGATTTAAATTTTCTTTCCTACACACAATATTAACATTTTTTTTTTCAGCCAGCATATAAATTTCAATTAGTCAGAATAATTAAAACAAGAAGTAAAGGTACAGTAAAACCCCACCACTACGACCACCTCTCTATTACGACCCAATCCCGAGGAACCATGAAATGTTTAGGACGAAAAAGTCGGAAATTTGAGGCACGTCTAAAAATTGATACAGTAATCCCTCGCTAACCGTGGTATCTTGAACCGCGGTTTGATTATGCGCGGATTTGTTTTGTAGACGATTTCTCCAAGGGCGGTACTAGTTTCTATTATCCACAGTTTTCAGTCTATGGAAAACTAGCCCTTACTAACGTTAGTGGTCGCTCATTTCTCAAGCTATAGGCTGTTCACTGTAAAGTGAGCACTTTTGACGGCCTGGTTACTTTTTCCTTTCAGCCATTTTTTTTATCCTTAATCATATTTTAAAATAAATATTCCCATGTAAGTAATAAACACAGTGTGTATATTCCATCACACTCGGAAGTTAAGGTATAAGGTTAAATGAAACCATACTTATTGACTATTGTTCCAAATGAGAGGGCTTTCAAAAGTGCTCACTTTACAGTGAATGGGCTTTACCGTCATAGACTTTGTCATTGGTTGTCCCAAGCAGCGTGAAGCAATGAATGACTTAATACCAGAAGGGGACACTGGTGTATTGTCAGTGTTTGCAAGAGGGGGGGGGGGGGGGGAAGTTGCAGGCCGGGTCACTAAGGATTCTTTGTCCTAGTCAGGCCGCCACCTCCGTCTTACCCTCCCTGTTTTTTTTCGCTTCCATTATACCGCCTCTTTTGCTGTAAAAACAGCAGCACATTACACAGTGTATGTATAACTTCAAATTTAATTCAATTACTTTTTTTAAATTATTATTTTTACATTTATATGCGCCCACACCTACGTAATATGCTAATTTTTTTATGGTGAGGAATGGTTTTTTTTCCTTGTAAAGTCGATATTATGTGTAAAGTGAATAAAAATAAGTGTGTGCAAATAAAATTTGTTCTTATTTTACCAGTACCATATTATGGCGAGTGAGGCCGTGTGCGTGTACAGGCAAAGTCAAAATTTTTAGATGAATGGTTAATTATCCCGAATATTTCAAGTAGATTGCACTAAATATTTATATTCCCGTAAACATTGCCGCACCTCATCGTGCTAATGCAGAGGCCAACACGTCGCCTACATTTCGTATAAATTCAACACATTGACATGAATCGCATCTATCAGTATGTTTTCCCAACACCGGACCGCTGTAAGGAAGTGAACCCAGTATTTGGTGAACCGGCCCTGTAAAGACAGTAGTGGCGGAGGGCGGGTAGCCGCCGCCCACCACCTTATAGCGACCGACAGCTGCTCGGCCTGAGGATCTAGGGCCGAGTTTCAGCAGCGAACCACCACACCCACGGCCGGCCGCACTGTAGAGGATCTAGGCGCTCACCCAGTTACGTACACGGCCAGATCAAAGCGAGAGCACGGCGCACACACACGTATTGCGCAACACCACCTAAACTTTTTAATCACTGCGTGCCTCACAGCAATGTATGACCCACGAGACCTGCATAACAGATCTTTAATATAACTTTATATTTTAATAATACATAGTCTAATCTTTTCACACACTTTCAATGGCCTTCTTTTTTATGATAGGGTATCAAAATAATCAGGAGACGTTCAGCTATTAAAATATACATATTTATATTATATTTGAAAAAGTAATTTTTTATGCGCTAGAGACGATTGAATATACTTCATGCCAAAAATGGCAAGTTTGGGGCCATAGGGGTTAGAGGTGAGTCAAAATCGGCCCAAAATACAAAATTTTTATTACGACCCCCCGCCCCCCCCCCCCTTCCCCTCTATTATGACCCTATTCTCGGGAACCATGACGGGTCGTAATAGAGAGGTTCTACTGTAATAGTTTTTAAAATAAAATATTACAACACACATTAATTTTGAGTTATTTACATTATTTAATATACACAGTTGAATCAAATTACAGTCGACTCTCAATGCATCGTTATCGCATGCATCAATAAACTTCATCCACCAATAATTTTTTTTGTGGTCCCGATGAAATCCCTATGTAAATAATATTATCATAAACCGCTTGTATCGTTTATCGCATGGAGCATTGATCAAAGTATATTAAGGGTCCCTTCACCTAATATTTCCCACAACTATAGTTTTTAAGCTGGTTTTTTATGCAAACGTCTAGTAACTGGATGTGACATACGTCACGTGCGCAGCCATTTATACCTGCTCTGCAGCGCGGCACTTTGTCTGCATCTTCCCAACATGTCTACCTGACACTGCGACGTGGTGCAATGTGCGAGTCTGGCTTGCTACTTCCCCTACACGCCTCAGACAGAGGAAGTGGTTACCTATAGCAACGAGCATGGCGACCTAGCTACTTCTTCTCTCTCGCAGCGGCACACCTTCCTTCCTACCCTCAAATGCCACAAATCACGAGAGGGGAAACTGGTATCTAGCAAAAGGAAAAAAAAAAAAAAAAAAAAAAAAAACAAGTCACTCGGCTGCGCCGTGCGGGCTAGCCAAGAGCAAATGTGTGCCTGGCGAACGTAGATATTTTATCAAGAATATGCGTTGCTCAAAACAGTTGCAACTATCATCACTTGTATTTCAAAGCAAATGGTTTCGCTTGAAAATGTTACGCAAAACATTTTAACGAGGAATTATTTGTAAAGATGTGTTTTTTGTGAATAATGGTCATTTTTTCCCGCAAGGTTGGTGTTTCATTATATCTGATTTTAAAACATAATATTAATTTATTCAAGGGGCAGCATCTTTGCGAATAAAATTATATGCCCAAAAGCATACACTGGCCTCCCCTTGTCTCCAAAAATGGTTTGTACATCGAGCGACTTGCATTATAAGTGTAACGTTCATTTTTAGTAACTTTTTGTGGGGAAATCAAAGGATTTATATTAATTAATTTATAGACACACGTCTTTTGAATAAATCGATAAAATGTAAGGACCTATTCGACACCTTTTGCCGTCTAATAACGGGGAGGTAAGCACTGAGCCGAGTGCAGTGAAACTCGCGACAGGGAAAATCAGAGGACGAGGTTTTGAATGATTAAAGACAGTGAAGAAACCAATTATAATCACCATGTGTATTCATTTCTGTCTCAAAACTACAAGTTTTCTTTGCAGAGAAATATAATTAACTACTTTAAAAGACAGACACTTGTCACACGTGCAAGGTGTCGCCATCAACTAGCAGCTTTGAGAGGTAATTCCCGCCTCCCCCCAACATCCAAAATGACACTACCCGATCAATAACTTCTCTGCGCGCTCTGAGCTGATAGTGCATGAAGGAAATTGAAAATTTGGATTGCATTCATTGCCATATTTTTTCATTTTCAGAGGGTTTGAAAGTTTTAGGTCAGCTTGCATTTGGTGTCGGATTACAATCAATTATATATGGTATTGTGATATTTTATTTTCTTTATTTAAACAAGTTTAGGTCAAATGTTTTTAATGTATTAATCAAGGCCTACAATAATACACGGTCCAGCAGAAATAATGGCCACATTTGAAAACTAAATTAGAATATAATGGCTAGTGATACACAAAAAGTAACATCGGTACTGGAAAGCACATACGATAGAGGTTTGGGTCAGGTGGTTTTGAAAATAATGTCACATAAGTGGCAATCCTCGTAGTCGTTCTCTGAAGTGTCGCATAACCTTCCTGGTGATCTGTTGTGGAATGGCAGCGATTTCTTGTTGTATTGCATCCTTTACATCTTCAATTGTCCGCGGACGATCTCCGTACACACTTGCTTTGAGGTAACCCCACAGAAAAAAGTCAGATCGGGTGACCGGGCTGCCCACCCAATGTCGCCACACAAAGAGATCAGATGACCAGGTGGTTTTCTATTGAGGGAAGACCCAGTGGCCCGAAAGTTTGAAACCCATCGCAATATAGTTTTGCACTCGGGAATGGTGGCATTACCACCAAGCGCAAAGTGTCTATGGAATGCTCTCCATGTCGTGGTCACAGATTAGTTTTTAATGAAGGTTTCCTGCATGTTCGTCATTACATATCCCACCGAGCATCAACAATATTATCACTGCCATAACACAGTTGTCTGCATTCCACCCTGGATGATCATGATCGTTATGCTAAATATCACTGTACGAATATCGCAATGTCTCACCACTGACTTGCGTGCAACAATATTCATGTCTGACTGAAACAAAACTGTATCGTATGTGCTTTTCATTACAGTTGTTACTTTCCATGTATCACTAGCCATTATATTCTAATTCAGTTTTTAAATGTGGCCATTATTTCTTCAGCACCCTGCACTTTTTCTAAAATTCTTATTGTTATTGTGTTTATTAGCTAATCTTTATTCACAGATAATGTACAACTCTTACTTCACTCAACATAAAGTTTTATAAGGAAACAAGTTGCATTTTATTGAAGTACATGTTAGAAATTGCATGAACTGAAATCCCGCATGTATGGACATTTTTTGGCAGTCCCCTGAATAACGACAGATCGACAGTCAACTGTATTATGACCACCTACTAGTAGTGTGACATCTGCCACGCGTAGCCCATGACGTATAGTCTGTAATGTGGGCTGGTGAAGAGGGTATATATTGCGACAACAGGCTGACTATACAGTATGCTTCCTGCTGTCATGAGTAAGGAAAGTGATTTTTCTGAGTTGCCAAAAGGAAAGGGATGATCATCAGCTTTTGGACTAAGGGGGAGGCATTTTGCAAACAGCGATGTTTGTGAACTCTTCACGTGCCACTCTGGTAAAGGTGTTTCGTGAGTGGACGAAGGGAAATGACTATCGTGGAAACTGCGAGGTAAATGTCAACGACGACGGCACATGAAAGCCAACCGATAGGCTACAGTGAAACAGCGCATCATCAAAATGAACCAGGGGTCAACCAGACACGTGTCTACCTTCTGCGAACGGGTCTCCAGAGTAGACGGAGGGTGACAGGACCCATGCTAACACAGGTTCATCAACAAAAACAACTGGAATTTGCTCGACAGTATGGAGACGGGACCGCTGACTGATTGACAACGGGTAGTCTTCTCCGACACATCACGTTTTTAGCTGCATATAAGAGATGGACATCAGGGTGTACTGCAAGAAACGTCTGAGAACCGGGACTCTGCAATCATTGCTGGATGAACACAAGGCTGTGGGAGCAGTGTTATGGTCTGGAGAATGTTCTTGTGGTATTCTCTAGGTCTCATCATCCGCGTGGAAGGCACTCTTCATCTTGATGGGATCTTCCAACATGATAATGCACCTTGCACACGGCTAGAAGTGCCGCTTGTCTGGAAGAGCATGGTGAACACTTCAAAGTTCTCCCCCCCCCCCCTCAAAACAGCCTCCATCTCAATTACTGTATTTACTGGCATAATTCACGCACCCAAATTTTATGGTGCCGTATTAGGGGGAAAAAATATTTCACGCAGCATATTTCTCTCAAAAGGCATGTAATGCTAATGGACGGGCGCTGCGCACACTTTGTTCGACAGCGCCAGGTCGCTTACACTTCAATGTCACTGGTCCCGTTATCAATTTCTGGCTGCGCACTCACGCTGTAAACATGTAAACAAAATCAGTCGCAGAGTTTATTTGTATGCGGGTGGTGTTTTTAATGCAAAGGGAATAGTTTACATTAATATTAATTTTTGTTTAGTACAAATGCATAATGGGTAAATATTCCAGTCAAACTGCTGCATTTATACTTCAGGTAATTGCGTGAGCAGAGGATCATGGCAATAGAGAAGCAGGCTGAAAATTCACTGTTTCTGAGTTTAACGTGCATGTCATGTTTTCCAATACCGGGCCGCTGTTTTAACAAAGTGAACCGGACACCTGTAAAGACGACAGTGGCGCCGCCCGCCAGCGTAATCTTGTAGTGACTGACCGAACTGACTAACAGCTGCCCTGCCCGAGGATCTAGGGCCTAGCGACAGCGGCAAGATGCTGCGCTACAGAGGATCTAGGCGCTCACCAAGCTACGTGCACACTGCAATGTTTTCGCTGCTAGCCCCAGCACACAAGTGATTTAATTTTGAAAATGTATCTTCATATCTATTATCAATAAATAAAGTGCTGTTTTTAAAAAACGTATCCCCCGCAGTTGGCGACGGATTACTTACAGTAGACTACATTTTAATATTTACATGTACATGTCTTGGCAACTCCTTGCATGACTCACGCACCTTAATTTTTTTGCACTAAAATCCTGTAAAATACATGCGAGAATTATGCCAGTAAATACGGTAAACTGAACGTCTGTGGGACCAACTCAATGTTGTGTTCACCATCTGTCTCCTCTGCCATGCACCCTTAAGACGTTGTGGGACGCACTGCAGACAGCATGGCTCCAGATACCCGTGGAGACCTATCAGCACCCGACTGAGTCACTGCCAGCTCGTCTAGCTGCCAAGGGCAATTACTCTGGATACTGGCAGGTGGTCATAATAATGTGATTCGACTGTGTATTATCTACCATCATACTTACAATTGGAATTTTATTTTCTGCAAAATAAAGTATTTATTTTCCTTCCTTACAAATTGGTACCAGCAAAGCTCGCACGTGTTTTATTAACCATAGCTAGCCGAGAATTCAGCTATACTGCTTCGTACAACAAATTGTAAGAATAAAGGTTGTAATCGCCAAGACAAATGAAGAAGAAATAAATAAAGTATTTCTCCTTTATCTCCTTTCTTTGCCCACACATGCAACACATTCTCCTTATCACACACAAAATACATTAAAAAAAATTTTCCATTCAAAATAAACACACAATTATTGTATTTGTTTGCCGCCCAGTTCTCACACTGTGCACCACAGCCTGTCATGCGTCAATATGACTGTGTTGATATTTGTGAACGACAAATGGAGGCTGTAAGTGTCAGTTTTCAGAGGTCGTGGATCGGATATGCATTCAGAAACTTGATATCACCCTGTAAGCTGACCACTTATTTTCAAATAGTCGTTGGATCATGGTATTTTGTAGTACAAATATGACTAGGACACGACACATTTTCAGTTGTCGGCAGTCTGTTGAGACTGTGGTGGAAATAAATTACAACGAAAGTGCAGCATGAATACAGGAATTACTTTAACCTTTTGAACCAGGAGTATTTTGTATGCATATTCTTATAGGTCTCTGTTCAAAAGTTCAATAATTTTACCACTAGCACAAGAATGAGAATGTAAATAGGTTTTTCACATCTGTATCTAAAGATAACAAAATAATTTGGAAGGATAGGGGTTTTTCTGAAAGAAAAATCTTGAAGAGTGGTATAACTCCACCCTACTAATTACACAGAACACAAATTTACTAGCGGCAACAATATATCAGCAATACAAACCCCAGAAATTATAGTGGAGAGCATTATGAAGATTGTGGGGTAAACAAATAAAAAATATGTACAATTTCACTATTTCCTTCCTCACTATTGTATTTGTTATTTGTGTTGGTACAATTGTCAATTCAGATGTTCTTCAGTTAGGTCTTTATAAAATTTAATGCATTTACATGATTGAATATTATGTTAATGTACATATTTTTCACTTGTTTTACCACACAATTACCACAGCCACATACAATACTACACACTTCATTTCAGAATATAATTACTTTGTTATCTAATATTGAAAATTTATCACCCAATCAATACATCATACATGATTAGCGATGACACAAGATGTATTCAATCCAACGACTCTCTATACACACTCAAAATACTGCTCAAATATTATATTACAACTTTTGCCATTATTTTTTATAACACACACACACACATTAATATTTTGGCACAAGTATTCATTTAACACATCAAACAACATGAATTGCAATAAAACATGTATTCAATATGTATAAATATATTGGGCTTAGATTATACGTCTTTAACTGTATAAACACAGTGATCTTGATAACCCTTCTACCACATTTTATTTTTGCAACAAACTAGATGGAGGCCCTCCAAAATTCCTAGTAATTATTATTACTAATAATCATATCTAACGTATCCAGGTATTATTCTCCCGATCTTGGAAAAAGCCCCTATTCTTCAGAATAACCCATTGTTGTAGTGTAATTTATCGTGACGTACAGAATGGGTATTTCTAGACAACTAGTTTGTACACGTGTTGTTGTCTGAGAGAACACGTTAACTGTTGCACGGCCCTAAGTCTGATTCTGGTCATTTCAACTACAGCATGGCCTAATATGACTTTTCTACTGGAAAAAAACAAAACGCAACTGTAAATATAAGACTCGTGTTGACGATATTAGGTACCTTCTTTGATCCCTCTGCGAACTCTGCGAGGCTGAAGTCTCGGTCGAAATACGGCGCTACAATCAACCGAGCCAGTATCCAGTTCTTAATAGTTTTGATGGGGCTTGGCCACACTATCGGAGGGAAATCCATGAGCTCAAACTTGCTCTTCTCTGGTCCATCGCTGCTGTAACATCGCTGCTGGAAGCCCACACTCACTATGTTATTGACCAGCTGAGGATGAACTGTGCAGAACGTGAGCGCGCTTATACGAACTGTATTTTCGCCTCTGTGAGCTCTGTTTACGTTCAGCAGCGAGTCGTTCCTATGGTTGTCGCAAGTGATACTAGCTGTGGAAATATTGTACGTCTTCCTCGCCTTCAGCAGTTTACGTCTCTGAATGTGAATTACAATTTTCATGTGACACGAACTCCCGAAACGTCTTACTTTCAAACACTGATCTTTAATGTTGTTTCCCCACATAGTCGCCGCCATTTTCAGCAGAAAAGCCGGCACGTTCTCGCCAACTAAATAATTTCTAAAGTCATTTTGCGGGTGAGATCGCAGGACAGACGAGATCACGTCTGTGATCTACACTAACCAGTGATCAGACACATAGATTTAGTTTGATTAACCCGGCTGAGCTTAGCTCGCATCCAGAAATATTAAATCAGTTATCACACTGGGTATGTTGGCAGTGATCTAACTGAAAATTTGTAAGCAGCTAACCTAATATTATTAGGTAATAGTAATGTTTAACTTAAGGTTATAGAGTATAAACATGTTTATTTTATATATATATATAAAATACACATGCAGAGACAAAATCATTATTAAATTGAAAATACATCTATAAAAATATAATTGTTGACAGTCAAGAAAAGGAATTATCTTGTATTGTCACTCAGTGTGGGGTTTGAAGCACACTATTATCATTGCCTTTAGTTACCTAAGTCTTTCTTCTCAATAATTATTGTTTGTTATGCATTCTGAGCACAAAATACAAGAAAATATTACTCGCACAATAACTAGGACAAAATATAAAATCAACTGCAGTAAGATGTAGGTGAATACAGCAGTGATGGGAAATATAGTTTACTAGAATGAACTACTACGTTCTGAACTAGTTACAATAGTAAAGAGATATAGATGTAGAAAGGCCACTCCTGATACACTGTTTGCAGCGCTCGGTGGCTGCCTACAAAACTATGGGTGAGTGGCGGGAATTTCGAATATGTTTAGTTCAAAAGTGCTCCATTTACCTGCCTTTCAGTATCCCAAATATATATTTGTTTATACATGTATAAATGTATATTTATATATTTATAAATATATATTTATATATGTATAACTATATATTTATATATGTAAAACACATGTTAGTAAATATAATATAAATTTCTTTAATTTGTAATGTTTATTGGAAAAATTGAAATTTAAGTTGTGTTTTTCTCTTTGTATATATATATATATATATATATATATATATATATATATATATATATATATATATATATATATATATATATATATATATATATATTTATTTATATATATATATGTGTGTGTGTGTGTGTGTGTGTGTGTGTGTGTGTGTGTGTTCACGCACAAAAGTTTTCCAGACACAGGGATTTTTTTAAAAACAATTTACCCTTTTATTCTAAAGCACGAAACTTCTAAATAATATATGTTAAGTACGAGTTAAAAGACATGCAAGATGTTTAAAACACTTGCCATTAAGACATTCTCTGCAATATAAGCTTCAATAAAACTAAAATAACTTAACAGACCCATGAACTGCAATTACAATAAAATTACATAAGTTAACTCAATTTCGAAATAGTAGTTTCTACTGGACATTTTGTGGAATGCCATTTCACTGTTAAAGGATTGCAACTTACTGAAAACAGTGTTGAGCAATACGGACATTGAAATCATTATTTGTAATGTACTGTAAAAATTAATTAAACTGAAATAATTTCCAGTAAATAGATGAACTGAACATCCACAGCTGCAGTAACTATACACCTAAGTTATTAGCATACATGTTGAATTGGGAACACCATGTTAATTAAAACACCAACATTGGTTGTCAAATATTTATTCATACACTACACTCAGAATTCATACAAGTATATATATGTTTGCACATTTTGAATACAATGTCTACTGAAAGGCAGGATGGGCTAATATCCAAAAAATTTACTTATTTCTTGTCAAAATTTCCTTGGTTGTGTGTATGATGTCTTATTTATAGTACTGCTTGGAATTAGTAATAAATTTTACCTGCTGTATTAGGCGTAGCAAAACACACATTTCCAGCATTTGTAAATGTTACATTTTAGCCAAACAATTTCCTCTATCATTATACAGTTCCAATAATATTTGTCTTCTTGAAGAATGAAAAAAGTATAAACCTACTTCTGTAGTCTCTAAAATCCATTCATTAAAAATGTTCAGCTGTGGTCTTTTACATTACCATTTTCCCAACTTGGGGTAAATCATTAATTTTACATTCTTAAATATTAATGGAATGGGAAAGGTATGAATTACTGCAGATTACCTCACAATTAATATGTTCCAGGAAAAGGGGGTGGGGGGATAATATCTTTTCAATGTATGTCCTACATCAACAAAGCCAGTTTACACAAGCAAGGTGTCCAGTTCCGTATTACTGGTGATATTGGTAGACATGTTGGTTAATTCTGGGAACTAGAACCAGTGCTATATATGTTACCATACATGATTTTTACAACTCCATTCCTCCATATCCCATGTACAAAATGAACAACATACTGGGAAGATAGTATTATACAGTATATGAACATTAACAAATACAAATATTGGCCATGCCACTGCTTGCCAAAACTCAGCTCATTATAATACAGTTTGTTGGTGTATGTTCATTTGGTTATCAACAACTACAATCTGCATAAAAAGGAAACAATGTAGTTCAGAAAGGATACCATCCAGGCCACTGAAAACCAAACAGATGTAACAGTACACACTACTGTAAAATAGTTGAAATTTCAAAGGAGAAAAAAAACCATTGAAATTTCTATTATTTTTCAGTTGTCATCTCCACTGTCGTTATTTCACTAAGGCTTCTTTAGTAATGCAATTACCTAAAAATTGCCTGCCAGAGAAAAGTTAACAGTACTTTCTACAAGAGATGATGATTACATTAGGCCTACTTACCCTGGCTGGCCACTTGTGCACTGTGTGACGGAAATGATAATGAATTTACTTCTGATGGTTCTTCAGTAAAACCTGTAATTAAAATTAATTCATGTAAAAATATTTCTTAGATTTTGAAACTACACATGTACACTGTCTTTATATTAAAATGCAAATAAATGTAAGGGTTAAAAACTTCATGCAAATTTATTGCCCAGTAAGTTATAGCCCAAGCACCATGTTTTTGATAACATTTTATACTAGGCCAAGCTAAGAATGAAGTCAACATTGAGCTAACACAAACCTTTCATGGGCTGAAAATATGTATTTCTTGTGAAATTTTTCTCTTGCATGTTCTATGTCCTAATTGTCCTTCATGTGCTTATGGGTCAAAAAGTGTGCATTAAAATAAATAAATAAAACCCAATCCAGAAAGTGCATATTAAATCAACCTACAGAAGGCATATTAGGAAAACCATCGTATTTGTGATTAAACTGCAATATGATTGTAGAGAAGCCACTTTTTTAGTATTTTCAGTAATGAAAATGATTTCATAACAATTTGGGATTTATTCATATTCGTTTAATTAAAGGTTTTAATTTTACAATTGGTAAACTAGCCAAATATAAATTAAACAAACCATGGACTAAAATTTACTTACAAATAATTATATTACTTCCATAAAGTTGTTTTCTGTTTGTATCCAGAAACCTAACCAAGTAAAGTATACCCCAACAAGGAAATAATTTTTAAGTATTTAATTTCTGTATCTAAACATACACGAACTTACAAAACTATTTACACGTCATAAATTAATTATATTTCTACAGTTGAAACTACTTACCCAGTAAATCAACTGTTGGAAGAGAATAATGTTTGAGTCTCTTGGAAACTGATATTGTGTATGCAAGTAAAAAGTGTCGGCCACAAACGTAAAACGACTTATACACATCTAATGGCTGCTTACTTTCCAGTTTATCACTCTTAATTCTTGCGATGCAGTTATTAAAGACATCTTCTTCATAAACTGGAAAGTGATGTCGCATTGACACCACATCAGTGCAACCCGGAACACAACACTTTAAAATACGACCCATTATTTCTTTACCTAAAATTCAATAGACCAGTAGATATAGAGCTACAATCCATGGGTCACAAATATATAAAATCACATTTCACTAATTACATTATTCAAACTAACCGTACGTAGCTTCTCAACATATGTGCCATTTTTACATGCTTTCATGTAGGTTGACACATACGTCATCAGATGTTTACCATACTACTAGCGCCTCGTGGCTGCCAACAGAGTTTCAATGCGGGTTCAGCCATCATGGATAGAGTGCCTACCCCATGCTAGTCACATTTGAGAACAGTTCATTGGGAACCATTCTTTTGAACTATATAGGTCACAGTCGGATGATCACGCATACTGGCGAACTGCAGAGCACAAGTGTAACCTCGGTCCGAGAACTAGATAGGCCTTTCTCTGTACCTCAGTCCAAGAACTAAAGTCCATTCCCCATTGGAAGCAACTTTATCGGAGCCCTTCTAAATATCTACTTGCAGGCCCTTTTTGTATCCTTTTGCCAAATGTAAACAAACACTGCCATGTGACTGCCATGCAGCATCTGTCAAAATCAATGTTTACTTACCATTGTGTCTGTACATGTGTTCGTAGACTTTCGCTACACCTAAAAATAAACATTGAAATGTGACTTCTACTTTTATACCTGTCAAATGTGTTGTTTACTATACACAGCTTTTCAAAGAATTCTGTCTTAGGTCTATTTCAAAAACCATTTCGTACGAATATTTACAGTTTACACCTATAACATTATTTAGGTCAACTTTATGACGTTAGAATGCCTGAATTAACGATAGTTCTTACAGGTACGTTACATTAACGTATTTGTTTTCCACAACATAGCACATTACATGTAATGCATGTTAATATTTTGCCGCGACTGTGTTAAACACTGTTACAACTGTGGGGTAATGAACTGTAGTACTGAACTTTTTGTAATTGATATGTGTTCTTTCTTAAAATATTTCTTTAAAAGGACGGCATCAGTTAGAATAATGAAGGAATAGCTAGTCCAAAGAAAAAGCGACATTAAAATCAAGTATGCAACTAGTGTCGCTCATTTTTTGTCATACTAACTTAAAATATAGCGTTGAACATGCACACAAATAAGTCTACCATAACTTATATTTCTCTCATATTAATATGTATTGCTACTTACTGTGTATTAAGTTTATTGAAATTTATTGGGGCTGGGCTTGGTTATTTTGTTGGGATTGGTGGTAAATCACGTTACATGATGGTGTTTCAAACACTCAGGGCAAAGGTACAACATTGCAATAAATAAACAGACGTGGATGTAAATAAATAACTTCGTCATAAAACAGTTCACATTTAAAACTTATAAATAGTTCACACCAAATATTTGAAATCACGTACACACACAGATCCAGCGTAACGATCACCACGCAGCCACACCATGTTATTTCGTACACAGAGGTTAATGACACATACCGTAATGGTCTATTTATTACTGCCGTGGAAACACAGATTTATCACAACCTTATAACTTGCCTAGGTAGGTTTAACAAACACAATGTTTACAAACGTGATGTAATTTGAGGTATTTTTCGGAATAAGTATAATTTATGCTTTGTTCGGTAAAACAGCAACACGCCAAGTCATGACTCGCCACGGCTGCCAACTTCACTTTGTTTCTAACCCGCCATCATATTTAAATCTATTAAAATAAGTATTGAATTATAATCTCTTGTCAGTTGTAAATTTCAAGTTTTGCTGTAATAAGTATGAAAATGCTACAATTGAAAATGTGTACAATTTTATCGCGTACTAGTGAAGTGAAACTTCCCGAGTGTGAAAGAGACAAAGACAGAGACAGGGCGACAAGCCTCGTTCAGCAGACAGTTGTTTAAAAGTTGCCCTTGCTCGATAAAACAACACCGTACCACTACGGCCTACTCACAATATTTTCCGCTGTTATTTTAAACTGTAAAAATGAGATATGTTGCAATCGGGGCAACCTAAATATTTAAATAGGCGCCTTTTAATTTACAAATATTATACTATAAAACTAGGTTAAAATAATATTTTAACTCTGAACTATTCTTTACCGGCCGTTGGCAACACGTTGCTGCTCTCGCCATTGATAATTCATATTTAAAAAGAAGTAAATATTACAAGTTATGCAAGATATTAAGGCAAAGTTTCGTTTATTCAACAATACAGTACTCTAAAGTTAACCACAGTGTTATATATTTGTAGAATACAGGTTATTGAAAGAAACTGTTTTTTTTCAAAGGTTGATTTTCATAAGTCGCTTCCAATCGGGAATGGACTATAGCTAGGTCTTTCTCTTTTTCCTCTTTCACAGTTCCATTTCCCCTCTCCAGAAGAATCTAAGCAAGCGTGAAATGGAAAGAGAAGTAAATAAGTGATGTTTGTAAATTAATTGCTAGAGAATTATGGCATTATTGTGTGTAGATGAAATTACTCCTTTTTTTATATAGAAGTATGATAAATGAGTAGTGAAAATATCTTTACACTGTGTTATCCCCGACTATGTTGTGTAATATAATGCCAAATTACTTTTTAAGCTGATAGAAACGACCACAAAAATATTATATTAGGTTGTGTTGCGAGACAACCAGGTGTAAAATTAATTTTTCCAAGTCGGGCGTGTACAAACTCAACAATATGGTTCCGACACACTGGATTTATTCGTACCAGTTATAGATACTTTTTAACAGAATTTTAATTACAAAAATAACTTAATTTTAATATAATGCGAATATTGTCAAAAAATTTATCCGAAGTATTGAGTGAATATTCTAGGAAATAGCAGTTTTTCACGGTTTTATATATTTTACTGTCGTAGCTATACTCGTATTAGTGCAGCTATCAGATGTATTTTCTTACGGATACGGGCATTTCCATATGTCTAGCAACATCGTAATTATAGTACGAGTGAGTGAGAGGGTTTCACGACACCGCAGCAGCGAGGTCTTTAGTGCTGATGATGATGAAGCAAGTTACATGGACGACACAAACATCCATACCCTGACTGGGTTTCGAACCCATAACCCCTCGCACCACAGACAGGTGTGCAACCGACTACGGAATTGGGGTTGGCACGACAAAGTAAGAAAGAACGAAAGATCGCTGCACGGCCATAGGTCTGCCAACTGTCTCATGCTGTGTGTCCTGCAGTTCCCTACTGATTTGCGACTCATGTCACTATTGAACTAGATAGGTCTGCGACCCCTACAGTTCGAGGCAGTACTGAACGAGCGAAAACAAAGATACTGATAGACAGAGGCAGATAGATAAGAAGTATGCATGTTGCGATGTGGCCAGTCACGGAGGGGATGATAGTTGGCCGAGGCGGTAAGGGTGAAGGGGGGAACTGCAGGGAGCGACGAACAATGGATTATCTGAGCATGCGCAGCAGTGCACTGAGGCGCACCTGGCGTAGTTACTGGTACTGAATGACTGACCAATATCACAAGAGACTAGTTATTTTATATCGCGGTGAACTATGCACCTGGTTCTTTTTCAAGACCAGTTCAAAATGAACTGGTAGTTCGTGAACTACCCATCACTATAATACAGTAATACATAGCTATGGTCAGTAATTGGTGTGTTACAAATTACAGTGTTTGAAGTTAAAAATTCTTTTCATTCATAGTTGTTCATAATTTTTTAATAATTCATTTTACTTGCTATTATTTTGACTACACTCTCGGAATACAATACAAAAATATTCCTTGCACAAAAACTTGAAGCGCTTTTCACAGCAATGCTGTGTTATTCTGTATTTTCCTTCGCACTCCTGACATCTTCGCTTTTTCCCTTTCTGTGGTTTATAGTTTTTGAGTTATTTCCTTACATACATTTTTGCACGATCCTTCATTTGACTTGACATGTTTTCAGAAACAGTTAGTGAATTGATGAGGTATGTTACAAGTTCAGTAGCCAATTTCTTGTTGAATTCTATTCTGGAAATCTAAAGGTTGTCATTCCCGCTGTGAATCACTAATGCAGTGATGCCAGCTACATTTAGCATGCTGTAAAAAAAAACTACCATTGGCCAATGCCGAGTGTTTCTCGCACTGATGTATGTGATGCACGTCTCATTCACTACATCAATACCTCCTTTTGTCAAGTTATAAAATGTTATAATTTAAGGCTTTTGGAGGTCTCCTGAACTACGATCTATTTTTTTATTATCATGCAGAAATAAGCAGAACCTCCTTACGTTTCTTCGCGAGATACGAAACAAGAGTACATTTGTCCTGAAATCCAAATAGAGAAGAATTCAGTGACCTTCCATTTGTGTTGACAAATTCTAGTGGAATTTGCCATTTGTTTTTTCGTAAAATTCCAACAATGTTATGCTTGTGTTTGGTCAAAAATTTTTCTGAAAGTTAGCTGCTAGTGAACCAGTTATAAACATTAATACATCACCCAGTTCCGGAAACTGGGGTAGAAATACGCTCGGCAATGTCTCCAGGACTGTTGCTTACTTTGTATGGACCATCCGGCTTATTTCCTGCATGCACTTCCATATTACACGTGTAAAATATACGAGCATCAACCATAGCAACAATTTTTACTCCATACTTGCCGGCTTACTCGGAATGTACTGTCTGAATACACATCGAACTCGGAACCCCTCAAGATCTTCATCAATTGAATAGTTACCCGAATGCTGATCTAACCCACAAAGACACATATTGCTTACAATAGCAAAAAAACACTTTCGAGATGTAAGGAGCATAACTTTCTGCAAAAACGATGTAAGGCTTTATAACTGTATATCATACAAAACCCCTCATGTTCAATATTACTTGTATTCACTTTTAAGTATTGACTTACAGCTTAACAAAATGAATTTCAGTGGAAAAATAATCTAAACAGCACAAATCGAACATTGATCTAACCTACAAATCATTACAAACAAATGTAGAAACACTAAGGAAAACATTAAATTATTAATTATTACTGTACCAATGTCTCTTATGGTTTCAGTACTATTAACTGAAACAAGAAAACCATTCGATTATTATTCATTATTGGCAAATGTCATGTATGATTACAATAATGATTCAACTGTACATAGACATTCGTAGAAGTCACAATATTGAATGGGAAGGAACCTGCACATTTTTAGCAAGTCTGTTTTTTTTTTTTTTTTTTCCTTATTGCTATAGCTTCTTCATAGAGCTGGGGAAGTATAGTTGGGAGTGGACGTATATGTTCCCTTACTCTGGGTAATGGCCGTGTTACATAGCTGTGTCAATGTTGTAGGGTGTTATGACTGATTCGCATTCCAACAGTATTTGGTTCTTCTGATGAGAACTGAATCCAATGAAAAGATGTTATCTTGAAATCGGGCTGCTTTTTAAACATTCCTTCAATGGCAGACAAGTAAATGAAGTCTTCTTTGTCCATGTAGTATGCACTAAATGCCGGACTTGCATTAACATTAACTTCAAGCCACTGCTTTGGATGATATACTGTAGATTTTTTTTTCTTCTTTCAATCAGAGAAAAGTCCCTATCGTAGGGAGGAAAACTGTGGCCGCTGACTAAGAACTTCTGGTCAATGGTTGTGAAATATTTTTTCACAATCAGATAATGATATAGTGCAATACACGACCAGTAATGGTTTTGTGCGAATCAACGATCTGACCAAACAACTAATCTCCTGATCTCATTTACTTTGAGTGCTTCACAATGCAGTTCAATGTATTTCAGAATGCATGAAGTAACTTCAGAAGAACCACATTTTGCCACCAACCCATTCCACTCAAACATATATGGTTTTTCAGTTCCCATGTTGTGGACACCTTGGTTATACGTTGAGAACTGCCTTTGATAAAACATAGATGAATGATGAAGTGTTGGACAGTACAATACCTGTTGCATATCTGTGCAAAGTACAACATATGTAGGGTTCGATTTTGACATTACAACATCCCCGTGAAGAACTTTATAAGTAGTCTCAGCCTTTCTGTGATGAAGTGTACTTTGCATAGTAATCCTATTCTGCTCAACTTCGGTCTCAGCTGCTACTAGATGAATCTAAAGTTCATCACAATATTAACAAGAGTCTGAGTGTGAAGGACCAAATATAAGCTTGAATTCACTTCTGAATATGTTCCCATACAAACAACGCGAGCATTTAATATTAGGATGACTTTCCTTGAAAACATCATACATTCTTTCCACAAACAGTTATAAACTAAGATAAAGCTTGCTGGAGGTGGATCTTGAATAGTGGCTCTCTTGTGCAGGCATAGAGCTGATATGATCCTTTACCAGTTCTTTGACATCAAAGGACACAGCACGTGGACGATTATGATGTGTCCCTCTTTTGTCAGATATGTCAAGGTTAAATTTCATTTTTTTCTGAAACGTTTGCACGTATCAAGAGGAAATTTGAAAAACATCGAGTACAGTTTTCTTGTAAACATTGTATGATTTGCCATTTACAGGAAGGTGGTATTTGAAAGTTGTCTGCCTCCAGGAGATACCTTCCACTACATTTCTTCGTTTTACGTCTTACAGTGCCATACAACATTGGACAAAAAAAATGTAGACTGTTCATTATATGTTCGTTTGTATAAATCTTGAAATAACTTTGTCTTCATATCTTTGGAAATCTTGTCGCATTCACACATACACCGGCACACAGTAACCTGAAACAAACAAACTCACCTTTTGTTGATGGTGTCGAATTTGCCAAATCATGTTAAATACAAACCATTAAAGACTAGTTTTATCAGTAAGGCCAAGTAACCAACAAATATGTATTGTTATTATATCAAATACTTTTCCCCTCCATACAGGACACTCTGCTTATTTACATGGCGAAACCTGCAAACTGTTTTACTACCATATTTCATTATGAGTAGTGTAACATAATTGTGGTTTTAGGCAAATTTTCTGAAACTGCTACAGCTATTATTGAAAATAGACTATGAGCTTTTTATGGAATTTGTAGCAGATTGTGCAAAACATTACATTTTTCGTATAATAAAAATGTTGACTTATTTTGTTAGGTTAGATCACTATTTCACTCACCTTTCAGATGCACATTTCCCTGGTACAAATACCCCTTTCCTGTTTCTATATGGCTTGCCAGCATTTCTCAAAGTTTCATTCTTGTTGTTCTTCCATTCTGGCAGCCGTATCTTTCTCCTATGTCCTTAATTTAATTGCTTTTCCGCTCTACCACTAAGCAGCAACGTCTCCTCGTCAGCCATCTTGTTGCAGTTAGATCTGCATTCCCTGGAATGCCAACTTTGCAAAGAAAGAATTCTCCTTGGGATAGAACTATTGCCTGTGTGGAACAGTGGCATTGTGATGTGCTGTGGATAGATCATTATTCCGCTGTGATTGCAACTTTCTCATTTTTGTGGGTTAAAGCCCTATTCGGGGTGACTATTCAATCGTAGAATATTCAGAAATAGTGTTTACTATTCGACAATTCGTTAGAAACATGTCAAACAGTTGTCTTACTGGAGCAAGTTGGTCCGTTTTCATTCTTTCAGAGTTCACACTCTTATCATAGAATCTAATGCACTGCAGTAAAAATTTGAACCTAGAGAGTTGTATCACTGTGCGAAAAATTTCTACACCTGTCCCACCTGTAGCCCACAAACCATACATATTTTGTCTCCCATTGTGCAAAATACCAGATGAATAAAGGAGTCCTATAAATGCCTGGATTTCAACATATGTGGTTTCCTTAACACCCTGTTCTCTACTACACTTTTCTTTTATACCTGCAGTGAACCTGTTTGTATTTACCACTATCAGTTCTAGCATATCATTACTGACCTGCAATTTCCAGCATTCTAAATGTGATTTAGCCTCCATTGCTATACCCTTTACCCCAGGAAGGTGAGATACAATATTGTGATACCTGGTTCTAACATTTGTTACAAGATTTGTTTTCCTCTATTTTGTTACCTTATCTTTCCCGACGTAATATGTAGCATCTGCCCTAAAATCGTGAGCAGTATCATCTTCACAACTAATATCTTGTTCTGTCTGTTAATCACTTTATCTTACCTCAACGTAATCTTCGTCACCTGCACAGAAACCACGGGCTTCACGTTCTATGTCATCTTCTGACAATGGCTCTTGTGAGATTTTCATAACTTCTTCCACATATTTCTCGCAGTACAGATTTCAGACAGCAAAAGAAGAAAGAAAATAATTTTTCCGATCTTACGAATGTGTGTAAAAGAAATATAGTTCAGGAAATAGAAGACATATGTAAGGCAGCATAGAGATAGTCATGCAGGTAAAAAATATTATATATATTCTTGGTATAAGCAATCAAATATTGTGGGCCTAGTTCATTCATACTCAAAAGCCATTTGAAGAAAATGTTAGAAAACTAAAGATTTCTAATGAAAAATGAATAGTGCTTTCCTCAAACCAAATATCAAACACTTAATTTTTTGGAATAAATTATTGCACTGGGTATATGAAACTCAGCCCTACACTTCACAAAAGAATTACCCTTTTTTTTATTTAGAAAAGAAAAATGAAACAAATATACCAACAACAGCTAGAAGGCTAGAAAGAAATTTACTGAAATGCATGAAGTTGAAGCTATTCCCATATTTATGGCCAACTTATATACAAAAAGCAAATTGTTTAATTTCGTGGCCAGCTTTTTGTTGTTCAATATTCTGGCAGTGTAGGCTTATAATTATGTTGCTATTGTGCATAAAATGTGTATTAAAATACACACAGTTAAACCTTATGTTCATAATTATAATTCCTTTTGATACACCTCTCCCTGAAATTTCATCAGAGTAGGTGGTTTTTTCCTTTACGAAAGTGGCCACCAGTATTTGAATGATATAATCTCTTCAGTAGACACCTGACGAATTGATATGCGACTGACTGTGCTTGCTTTCACCATGGGTTGCACGTACTGTTCAGGAGTGTATATTCAGTCAATTTTCCTCAAAAGTCGTTTGATCGATTCAAAATCCCTATCGCACGGGATGAACGAGTGGCCATGCAACGAAGTAAGTGTTGACCACATCCAACCTCCCTGTGTTACATTAATTTAACAGACACCGCGCAACTGTGTGGTTTTTGTTTTGTCCAGCTGCTCCATCACTCAACAACAGAAGCTTCTTTACCGAACTTGATATTTCATTCTGAATATAAGGTAATAAGAAAGAGCACACTTCATTTGAAGACTTGTTTACCTCTCCTTCATGATGTACATAGAGTTTTTCTTTGTTCGATTTTAAATGAAAATTCATACACCCACAGCTGGCGCAAATAAAACACCTCCTGCATAGGTATTAAAGGTACGGGTAAATTTTGCATGTTATCTACACAAAGCAAAACAGTGTCTGTATCCTGGTTTTCACTTGCACTTTTGAATGTCGTATAAAATTTCTTGGCCCTTCTTTTGTGTGTTATAATCTCCGCTGCAACAATCCATTTGGCATTCTCACTTAATTGTGGGTCTTTCATTACGACACTCAGGTTTTTACATTGGCTGCAAACATCAATTTGTGGCCTGCCAAAAGCATACCCAAAGTTTTCCTTAAGATAGTGATAATATAAATTATATTTCAACACACTTTGCAACTCTGGATGGTCGCTCACTAACATTTGACACATGGTAACAACATTGAGTCAAGCATCCAAATACTTATTACGTAGTCCTCTATAATGTGTGTACTTCACATCAAACTTAGATATACGTTCATGTATTTTAACACAAACATCTCACTGAGTCATATTCCCCACTACATTTCTTGCCCCACGTGTCATAAGGACTTTTATGATCAACTAGAAGGTTACAAAGTCGACATACTCTGTCAGCTGAAACACAATGCACTCGCAGGAAGATGTTTTTACGAATATGTTGAAGCATGCCATTCACTCTCAGGTTATATGTAAATTAATGATTTTTCTTGAAAGTGGGTTGACTTTTCTGGTCATCTGCTTCTGCACCATCCTGTCCCTCACTTTTTTTCATGAGAAAGTTTGTTTTGTGTGCCCCTACGTTGGACGTCTCTAACTTCAATCAAATTTTGAAGATGCACATCTTGAGCATCTTTGTTGCTCAGTGAGTAGAAGTGATTCCAAATTTCATATATGTTCTCTTCATTTAAATGTAAATAACATTTAGCTGTGCTCTTGCATGTCACTGAATCAGGAGCGGTCTCGTTGTCTACATGTTTGCCTCTATACATTGTATAAATTTCACCTTTCACAATAGTTGTATGTATTACATTACATTGATAGGTTTCTTCAAGTGTAATCCATTTTCTCCATTTCGAAATAAGTTCCTCTTTTGAGCTGCTACTCATTATGTTTTATTTATGCCTATTAATATTAAAACATAACCAATAACAAATTGGACAATGCCCAGTGGACAACACAACAGTACACACAGATATGCTATTAATATCAACAGTCATCTACACCTATCATAGCACAATACAACCAACTTGATAAAAATACTTTTATGTCTGCCAACTTGTTAACTGTATGTGTTTAGTGCAGAAACACTATATATTATGACGGTTAAGGGATTTCTGTTCAAAACAGGGGTTTCAAGGTGTTGTAAGAAGTCCTTAGAGAATCTCAGACATAGGTTTTCTGCACTAACCGATGCGTCTATATACAAGTAAAATTAACATACCGATATCTCAATTTGGCATATTTTGGACGATGAAGAGTTTCTAAAATAAGCGATTCAATTGGTATTAACATTTGTGTTTGTGAGTCACGAAAACAAAGTATAAGAAATTCGTATTTTATTGAATTAGACTCCAAACAAACCATTATTAATAAGTACAATAATTTCTACCCATCTCTCTATTCTTGTAAGAAAATTATATTTTGTACAAGTGTTTAGAGAAGGTTTGTAGTTTCGTGAAACCGAACTACTTGTAACAACTCAAAAACTCACTTGTAACTTGTAGAAATTGACTTGTAAATACTAGTAATGCTTGTAGGTTTGTGAAACACAATTTTTTTATTACTCACGAGTTACAAGTCTTTTCATCTCTAACTTGCAGACTTGTAGTTTTGTGAAACAGTTCCCAGGTGGTGGTGTTTTGCTTAGGTATATGCATGTTGGTTTTGGAGGTTTTTTTTTAAAAATAAGAATGGAAGTTTTCTGCTATTTCGAGTGTTATGTATAATATTTCTGCAAAATTCAACTAAACCCGGCGAATGTCGATAACGACACAGAAGAGTAGCTGTGGAAATGGTACGTTTTTTTGTGTTGTGTTTGGGATTTGAATTTTTTATGCAGTTGCAGTTTTTTTGTGTATTCCTTTATTTTATTGATTTTGTTTATCTTTGTTTTAGAAGTATTCACTGAAGTATGACTATCATCACCTGAGGAAAGGAAGTAACTGAAAATTAGTATATGTGGAATGTGGTGCCATAATAAGTAATATTATTAATGGTCGGCAAATGTCAGTTTTTAAATTAATAATTATTAATTTGTTGATTTCTAAATTAATAATTCTTGACTGTGTATATTGTTCCTAGGAACGAGTCCATTAAGGTGGACTCATAGGACATGTAATTTAAAAATTTAAATGAATAAATAAAATATAAAAAAATTGGGGAAAAAATATTGGCACTAGGCTTAATGTCATTGTGAGGAATCAGATGCCTTGAAATATGTGAAATAACATATTTTCCCTTTTCAGTCTCCAAATATTAAAAAAACATAATAAAGAAATGTAGGCACTAACCTCAATCTTAAATGGTAAAAAATGAGTCACACACATTGTGATAACCCGCCATGAAGTTAAGCAAGCTGTGCGAGGGTTGACAGTAATAATTACAAACAAATGTTGTTTACCTGGGCTTATAAAGCCAGTGCTTCATAGCTGGAAATGCGGTTCAGAGTTTTTATTTAATTTGTTTTGGCTAAAGAAGCATTAACACAATTATATTATTCAAAACACATCTCGCACTAACTACTGATAACTTAACATAAGCCATAACACAAAAAATATAGTGACTTTACACAGTAACATACCAAAGCATTGGACAACTTGTCTTAAGAATAACTTAACTAATGGAATATCTATCATACATATAGCTTATCTATGGAATAGCGATTCCATACATTTATCTAAAGGTCGTAATACAAGCCCTAACAATGATTGTTTAGTAATTTTGAGATGACGGAGTAGGAGATAGAAATGGAAATTAGGGGTTTGAAGAGCAGTAAAGCAATGGGACCAAGCGGGATATGGAATGCAGCACTAAAGTTTGGTGGGAGAGAGATGGTAAAATATTTGGAGGTGTTGTTTAAGATGTCCTTAAGTGATGGTAAGTTACCACAAGGTTGGAAGGTGTCGCGAGTCAAATTGTCGGAAGGCTGTAGGAATTCGCCACAAGCTTGGGCAAGCCAATTGATGGTGCAGACAGTATGAGACATGATCAAATTGGCCTTAGGAAGCAGTAAAGATTCTGCCACAGGTTCGGGGAGTCATTTGACGTTTTGCGGTGGTGGGCAGAGGAGCCCGTTTAGTTGGTGAAATCAGGTTTCAGGGAAATCTGAAGAATTTTGGATATATTTACCCGGGCACCAGGCATCACTAGGATTATGCCATACTCTGGTAGTCTTGGAGTCATTCAGCCGACGACCAAGGCGAAATCCTTCCGACATGTTGGTACTCCTCATAGAATAATAATGGTAATACTAATATTGTGCTATGTAGTGGCCTACTCGGGCTAGCCACACACACCAGTTACACTTGAAAAATGGTACGACGAATTAAAGCACATGAGCAAACAATTTGCACTGATATACAATTGTTACACTTTGGCGGGAAATTAGGGCCCGTGCCCTTAAAAGTTTGTAGACTGACCTGAAATAATACGCAAAGATTCCTTGACGTAAGATTTATTTCATGTTTCACTTACATGTCCTTTTAGGAGACCACTTTACGAATATGTACTAAGCTTAGGTCTGCCAGTTAGGCTACACTGGCAAAAGACACATGGCCAATAAAACTTAATCAAATGTAAAGCTTCCATAGGTGATGCAAGCACTGGGGAAGTGGAGAAAAGGTTTCCAGAACAGCTAAATGGAACCACTCCAGAAGTTAAAATCTATTGCATGTTAAACGATTGAGATGAGAGTTGGTGTGCTGCTTGTGCGCAGAAATGCAAGACGTGCAGGCATGCAACCTACTCCTCCGGAAACTCAGCTCTGACTAATATAGCAGACGTGACGCGCTGGCCGGCTTGGCGCGCCGACGAGTCACATGGAATTACTTTCCAGTATAAGTAACATTTCACTTTAACTTACCACACTTAATGTTACCAAATATATGTTATATTAGACACCTATAACATTCTAAATAATAACACAAGAACGAACAAGGTGAGTCAGATGTGGATGAAACACAGGAGATGAACAAAACATAAAATAACGGTATACACATTGCACTGTGTTTAAGAATAAAATGGGTGACTTTATTGAGTGTCTTTTCGAGTCCATTGACTGTGCATCAATTGGCATCATACTTAAAGCCTTTTAGTTCCCCTTGAAAATAAAAAGAGATCTGGAGGGTTCGTATCCCTCCACACCATGCAGCTCGTGGTCTCTGTGGCCAGGCGCTGCACTAGATGGCATTTCACCACTTATACTTCATTGCACCTCCTGCGTGATGTCACATACACGCACACACACACACACACTGGTCGCACGAGTAGAGTGCAGATGGATGCTACACTCTTGGAGTGCTGAGCAGTGGGCAAACTGTCTTAAGAGGGGAACACAGCACACATCAAAGGGTGCGATGTTGTTGCCTTATACATGACGAGGAAGAAGATAGGCGGAGGCCTGGTAGCTACAGATCAGTGAGTCTCTTATTGAGTAAGGGAAAGGTGATGGAGAGGCTGTTGGTTCAGTATGTGGTGAGGGTTACGAACAAGATGAATTGGTTAGATGAAACACAGCCTTGTTTCAGGAAGGGATATTCATGCGAGACTCAGCTTGTTGGGCTGTTAGAGGATCTAGTGCAGGTAGTTGATGAGGGGAAGCAGGCAGATGCCTTCTTCATAGATTTTGAGAACGCATTTGAAAAGGTACCCCATGGGACATCGATGAAGAAAGTGGAGAGCTGATGCCAGACAAAAGGGTAGTGGAATGCAGCACGGGGACTTCCTCAGGGGGCCAAGGCAGAGGGTGAAAGTGGGGGAGGCAATATCGGAGTAGGAGGTTACATCAGGGGTGCTGCAGCGAAGCATGCTGGGTACTCTGTTGTTTACCTTAATGGTAAATGACATGGGTTTGGGGATTAAAGGAAAAATAAGACTGTTTACAGATGATTGTGTTGTGTATGAAGAAGTGGGAGGGAGGAAACTTTCAGGCAGACATCGGCAGGATGAAGATGATGTGCATGGAATTCCAGGGATGCTGCTTTCGTCCCATCTGACTCCTCAGGCAGGGCAAAGTGGTTAGTTTGCTGGAACTAGCCCTAAACGTAGAGCAAATGGGGGTCGTCGGCCGACGGCCCATGTGGATCCCTGGTGTTTCCGCCAATGCTGATGCTTTTTAGGTGTCAATATGTGCACTTACTGACACTGGAGTTAAGGTGGTAGTTTGTACTACCACGAGAGTGTAGGATGTAGCCCCCGACACTCCTTTTTACTGACACTGAAGTTACTCTGTCTAGGGGACAGGACTCACAATACATAACACACCTGAAAAACACTGTAGTTAAATACTTCGGCCTTAAGGATGCAGTGCCCATAGTTACCTCAAGGTAAAGACATAATAAAAAATTGGAATTTCTCACAGAATTTTATTGATGCTACTAACTAACCACTTACAACCATGGTTGAATTGGCACAAGTGATGCGGACTCGTCACTCCAGGGCCTGCCGACATCCCAATGTGGTAAATGTGGCAGAGGCCCTTAATGGTTAAAATGAAAAGTTATGTTTCCATGTGTGGGAAGATAGCGAGTTGAGCCCTCTGTACTAGAATGAAAGATGTTCCAGTTTTACTTGCATCTATTGCAGATTGAACATTACAAAAATGCCTAAATGCTGTATACTGAGGGTTGTCACAGAGCGGACCTGCCACACTACAGTCGTCTTTGAGTGCCAAGCCAAAGGTGCCAATATGGCCACGGCAGCGGTGCCAAGGGCCCATGCCAGAGTCAAACTGTTATCTACATGATAATGAAATGCATGCCCTCTTAAATCTAACACTACGTATGGTGTACACTGAATTTATAATACATACTGGTGACATCCCCACGAGTAAACAAGTGTTTGTTTAGCTGCTCAACACAACATGTGCTGGAATTTCATCACACTTTCGCAATTAATAATAATGTAAAAGGCTGTGTTGGATAATTCATTGCAATTGACATTTATGCTGTAGGTGCCAGACATTGCTCAAGGCAGCATCAATGATGATGGTGATTTTGGAACATGAAGACTCTGGGCTTTCTCGGGGTGCTGCTGGCCGATTCACCCATGATCCCCATCGTGCTGTTTGCAGTTCTTTTAATGCAGCATTTTATGTAGTAAAAATCAACTTCCTAAACGAGGAACTATTCAGGCTGTCTCTATGCCTTGTAACTGACATAACAAATTATTAATGGCTGATGAATTTATATTAAGAATTTTATTCACCCTATGCAATAGATCATTCTGGTTATTCACAAGCCCATGAACTATGTGATGCAGTACTCAGTACACACAAAAGAGCTCTAAAAAATACACCAAACGCTTGCAGGAAAATTGGCAGTATTGTAATGGCCCATACCCTGAAATGCTTTGCAGCTTCTGAAATATAATAACACATGCTCTGTCCGATGTTGCATATATTAGGCAGATCACTACATGTTTTCCCCACAAACAACTTTACACTGTTTTGCCAAGGTTTAACCATTCGGCAGGGGTGACACTGAAAAAAGCTATAAGGTATAATATTTAATGTGCTGTTTAAACTTCCCCAGGCAATGCTGGCACTGAGGAAGAAAAGGGGCGTTGTCCTGGGCAGCAGAAATAAAATGGTTCCAGTTAATTAATGTATATTGCAATACTAAATGAGACGTTTCAAAAGATGCTGGCTGCCCAGGTGCAGGAATATGTGGAACACGATCACATGCAACTGACCCCTTAAGATACTCGATGCTTACTAAAGGGCCTGCGTGCCTCTGTCGCAGGCATTGGTGGCAAATGCTTCATGTGGCACTATGTTCTGACACACTTTGTTTAAGATCTTGTTTATCTGCTTGCTTGCTCAAAAATAATACAATATAAAATTACAAACATTAACTGAAAATACACTAGTACTGAAAACAGTTTAAGGGACATGAATCTTTATTACACCCGTAACGTAGCTATAATTTGCATGCCTCAAAAACCTTTCCATAACATTTCATGCCATTTTTATCCTAGTGCATATCACTCCGCATAGCAGAGTTCGTGGCTGCTCGGACCAGACAAAGGTACTCGAAGCGCTGTACTAGTTCTGCTCTAGCTTGCTCTACTCTGTTCTGAACACCCAACTATGCACTCTGCACGCATTACATACTCACTCCCGCACTGGTGCACCAACATAGAGGGTGGATGTCTGCTGCGGTACCATCGGAATATTCGACCTGAAAAATGGGTTAGGAAGGGGACAGGAGCACACTTAAAAGGCTCCATTCCTTTTGAGACAGTTTGTGGGCCGAACTTGCAACAGCTGGGATTCCTCAGAGTCTTCCGAGGATGCAGGAAGTACACACTTCCTGGTTAGGTGGTACTCCCTTTTGCTGCCTGCTGATCGCTGGTGGTGTGGTGGCTCGTCGTGCGGCAGGTGGCTTTGGGGCACCCATGCTGTTAGCACTGTTACCATTGTTGGTAAGGAGGTTTTTTTGGAAAACCCCACCACTGGAAAAGTCCTAACTAAGTACTCAGACAATGTTGGGTGTTCTCGCACTACTGACCAGATAGGCCTTGACCAATTTTAAGACATTGTTTGATCATGATCAAAAATCTCTTCCCTCCTGCAGTCCTAGGGTAGGGTCCCATGATATCCAGGCACACAGTCTCAAATGGTTTTCGTGATACTCGTAGCTGCTGTTGTTGCCTGCCTTTGGCCCTGCGAGCATTGAACAAGTTGCACTTGGCACACATGCATGTAGTGATGCACCTGTTGCATGAGTTCTGGCCAGAAAAATATATTCCAGCACATTACGCATTGTTTGCTCTACTCTGGGATGTCCTGCCATGCTGTGTAAATGGGCTAACACCTGACCCAGCAAACAGGTGGGGACAAACACCCTCCAATTTCCGGGTTTCTGCAATGAACATGTTTCTAGACGCCTATCAACAAAACGCCATCCTGCTATCTCTTGTTGCCTGCTTACGTGGTGTCGTGTAGTCAGATGAGGATTGAGGCTAGGTCAGATGAGCCGTATATATTAAATGTTGAAAATGGAAGTTTAGGATTTTTGCAACCTGGGGTGCGAGAAATTATTCTCCAGAATAATACCAGCGATGTCTGTAGAGCCGACTCATTCTCGTCAGGGTCATTCTGTCGATGACCACGGCGTAATCCCTCCAGGGATTGGTAGTACTCCTCTGAAAATTATTATCTGTTTTTTCTTGCGGCACTGTGGGATATCAGGGCTTCCCATACACCCGCACGACACTTTACTTACGTTGCTGTTACATGTGACCATTAAAAACACTCATTGCAGTGTCTGTATGTTTACCATAAAAATGGCGGGAGAAGGCCCTACCATAAACGCCTTGCGGTTACCTGAAATAAATACTAGCAGTATTTTGTGTCACTGTGTAATTTATTAGGCATTACTCTACACACCTTAGTTGAGGTAACATACACTTGCTTGCTGTGTCAACACGTCAGCATAGGCTAAACAGAATAAAAAGATACGTGGTCACAATGGTTACTTTGTACGTATAAAATCCACCCAGGTGATGAGAACTCTGGGTGGTACGAGGGACGGAGTCTCAGGTGGCAAGTGAACAACAGTTCACTTGCCACGCAAGACAAGTTATGACTAACTTGGAATATATGGTGTACTGGTCAGCTTGGCGGGCTAGCACTCCACGTGGAACTACTTTATAACACACTTGCATTAATATACTGTTCCATATGCCTTTGGAGGATCCCACACTTTGCCAAAATTAACCCTTGCAAAATGAAAGAACATACATGCACTTTGACACAATATGGGATGAGGATGGTTATACATGAGAATGAAAAATATGGTACATAAAGAAAAACACTTCAGAAGAATATACTAGGGTATTAAGGCATTTCATTTGGGTGTTTAATGGCATATGTGTCCTTGTGTAACAATTGCTTGACAGTTAAGTCCTTCAGAAACATTAAACATAAAATTTGAGATTTACTTTTATATCACTGTGCTTGGGCGCTCACTGCACAGCAAGGCTCACATGCCACTACTAATGCGCTGCACTTGTGCTGCGTGCGGCATAGAGTGCATTGCTTGAAGTCCTTGCCGATTTGGTGCAGCAGGCAAATGGACTTCTGGAAGGGGGTACATGGCAAGTGTCAAATCCAACCCTTTTTTCACCTGAGTGGCCATTTGCAGCCACACACGACACTTGCAGTAGAGGCATACCTTGGCATCTGCTCGTCATTGATGTAATGCATAAGGGCTTCTTAGCAGCCCCTTATGCCCTGGAACCACCAGTTGCTGCCGATGTCCCCAGCGGTCATGCACTCGAAGTGATGTTGGAATGCCCGCAGATGTCCTACATCCTGTCAGCGGCTGTCTCTTCTGTCATGACCGCTGAAAGTAGCCACACGTCAACTGACCTGCTGTCTCTGCTGTCGCTGCTGCTGCCATCTTTGTGCACATGCTGTTGTCACCACCGGTAGCTACCCGGACAGCCTACTATTGGGGGTAATAGGCCACCCTCGCTCGACTTCCCAGCTGTTGTTGGCACTGCTTCTCCGCTTGCTGGCGTGCTTTCCCCATCGACTGTTTGGGTCGTGACAATGGGCATTCTATGGCCGGATGGGGTAACCTTCCCAGAAGTTCTGCACTGGGTCCGAGTTCCAGGTTTTCAAGGAGGGCCATTGTAGTCGCTATAGCATCAGACACCTCGGTATCGGACTCACAACGCTCGCGCTCCGGCTCCATATTGCTGAACGATATCATGCTTCCTGCACCTGCTGTAGTTGTTCCTGGAGGAGATGCTGACACACACTCCTCACTTGTGCTATCCTCCAGGAGCTCCTTCCCAATATCGCCATTGTAGGGCTCTGGTCTACTTGCAAACTCCTCACCACATGCTTCCTGTTCGTCACGGTGGGCTTATTGCTCCTCACTAAGTGCTTGCTACAGGTATTGGGAACTCGGTTTCCACTGCATTTCAGCCATTCCCATCGCCTGTGTCCGCGTTCGCCTGACACCTGGTGAATGTGGCCTCATCTGGCGTCGATGTTGCTTTGGCATCGCGTGAGTGCACTCCTGAGGGAGGTGCTGCACCATATTCCTCCTCTCTCACATGTGTTCCTTGCTCGGCAGATTGTGTGCTGTCGTAGGGTGTTTGGGCTCTGTGTGCATCTTCGCCGCAGATATCTCCGGGGGAAAAACGGATTGCATCCCGATGTGGCCTTATGAATTTCCTTCCCACTCGGATCAACTAAGTGCTGAACCCGATGCTTTTCATGACCTGGTGCGATCCCGTCCAGTGTTCAGCGAGTCCAGTGCAGAAATTCTGTCACACCGGGAACTACGGGTGCACTTTCAGGTACATCTGTTGACCTGGTCGCAGTGTTGGTGGCGGCTTGGTACTCGTGGAGAACCACCTCTCGATGAATGCTTCTGATGTTCTACCTGTTCCTTGATGTTTTGGCGGTGTTTTTCGTGCCATGCTATGCTGCCTCTATTACTCTCGTCACTTGCATCTTCCGGGCAATTTCTTTCACTGGGTACTGTTAGATTGTGACCTAACAGTGCATCTGCTGGCACACGCATCCTGTTGCAGCATTCACATGCTGTCGGAGGGTGAAGAGGGCTGACAGCAGGTTTTCGGCCCAACTTATGTGTAACTCATCCACACAGAGCTGCAGTTGCGCCTTCAGATCTTGATTGCGGCACTCTTTGGGGTAAGCTCTGGGATGGTACATCACCGTCTTCAAATGGTACATGCACGACTAGGTGCACATTTCCTGCCACTTGCGTCTGGATAATTGTGTTCCGTTATCAGTGAGCACCTGTTTAGGGTACCTCCAGCATGCGAAAAGCTCTCATTCTAACATTTTCACATTTCTTGCCAATCATGCGCTGCTCATTGCGCAATATTCAAACCACCAGGAAAAATTACCCGTTACCACCAGAATAAATCTTCCCCCCACCACCAAGATGTTCTGTACACCCCATTAAGTCGAGACTGACGGTTTCGAAGGGTTATCTGGGCAAGCGTGGCAGTTGCTGCTGAATCCTATCATTCCTATGTGATTTAAAAGTTTTACAAGTCACGCAGTTTAGTACGTATCTCCTTGCATCACGTGACAGACCGGGTTGGAAAAAGTGCAGTTTCACATTCCTGAGTGTTTGTTCCGTTCCCGGGTATCACGCTACATGACTGGTGCGTGCGTGATCTAAAACTTTTCCCCTCCAGTTTGGTGGTATGTACAGTCTCCATTTCGTTGGAACCTTCGCTGAGTAATTTTCCAATCGATTGTAAATACTCGCCATTGTTCTACTGCTTGTGTCTCACACAGTGGTTTTTTCTCCATCGCCAGTGCACAGCTGTCTTGTGCTAGCACTATCTCACAGTACAATACACTGACTAACACATGCGTGTTTACAACCTGCTGTGATTTTACATTTATCTCGCGAAACATTTCTTTTAAATCTGGTGGTAACACGTCGTTTCATTCTGCCTCACCTGTGATGATCGTGCTTGTATGTGGCATGTGCGATAAAACATCCGCTGATTTTCCTTCCCAGGGACATGCTCCACAGTGAATTCATACAACCGTAGGAACAACGCCCACCAGTTCAGCTTACTTCTGGCCTCTTTCATTGCGTGCAGCCATACTAGACATCTCTTGTCTGTTCTGAGAATAAAATACTGGTGTTCCAGTTAGGGTATGTATTTCTTGACGGCCCATATAACTGCTAACATTTCTCTCTCGTTAAAATTGTAGCAGCGTCTTTCTACCTGTCCTAATTTCACGCTTGCAATGTCAATTATGCACCTCTCTTGCCATCTTCTGAGCATCGGTACAGTATGGCGCCCAGTCCCTCCTGGCTGGCATCCATCTATAAATACAAATACTCTCCTGGACTGTATCTTGCAAGTTTAGGGCAGGAGTGGAAACGTATTTTGATCCTGTTGAACGCCTTTTCTTCTGAGTTACCGCACACAAATTGCTTCTGAGGTGAAAGTAGGTCCTTGAGGGGTGCGGTCACTACCAGAAAATCTTTGATAATCTCCCTTAGCCAATTAACTAGTCCGAAAAATCGGCGCAGTTGTTTGCTAGTGCATGGTGTTGTGTAATTCTCAATTAGTTGTGAGTTCTCCTGGTTTGGTGTATTTCTGTCCTCGTCTAAAACATGCCCTAGGAACTCTAGCTTGCTCCTTCCTTCATGAAACTTGTTCACCGCATAGATTAGGCCATTTATAGCGAGTCGTTCTAGCACTATTGACTTGTGATGGATGTGGTCTTCCCAGCTACTGGACCATATGATCATGTCGTCCAAGTAGGCTAACGTAAAATCGCAAATGAGTCTGTCCAGGACATGGACCATCATTGATTGGAACATTGCTGGCGCCCCCTTTAAACCAAACAGCTTTGCACAAAAATTATACCTACGCCCATCTGGGGTGGTGAATGCTGTCTTTTCATGGTCTTCTGGCTTTACAGGGATCTGCCAATAGCCACTACGGAGATCGAGTGATGTCATCACAGTAGCTTTCCGTAACGAAGTAAGGGCATCCTTGACACTTATGTAAGGTGGTGGGGTATCACAGGTCACTTTGTTGATGGGGTGAAAGTCGATGGAAAAAACACCAGCTTCCATATTTCTTCGGTGCCAATATTATCGCCGAGTTAAATCTGCTACCCATGGGCTCGATTACTCCGTCCGCTAACAATTCATTCACCTGCTTGTGTATGAACTTAGTCTGGTGCGGCATATAACTCTGTGGGCCAGCATAAATTGCTCCCTCCTGCTTGAGTTTTATTTCGTGCTCGGCCACAGTCGTTCTTCGGAGTGCATGTATATCCCTATGCTCATCCAGTATTCTTTGAAATGCTGCCTGATGTTTTGGCAGAACGTCATGATCGAACTATGAGAGTGAAAATGGGGCTCGGTCGTCTGCAAAAGGTTATCAATATTGTACAAAATTATGCGATGCAGCTGTATCGATCGGTGCAGGGCAGGGCAGGGCAGGCTGTTTACATACACAAGAACTCTGATAAATCGTGCGTGGCTCCCACTCACCTGATGCAATAGTGCTTGTTGTGGGACCCTACACCCGGTTTACCTGTGGCTTGGATGTGGGTTCTCTGTAGCTGCCTAAGTGCAGGTTGTTGTGGCACCTACTGTGCCAATGGAAGACCTCTGCCGGCCTACAGTATCGGCAGGGTGTTGCTGGAGGTTCGCTCTTGTCCAGCCTGACTCACACTTGCCCGACATCCCGTTTCGCATTTTCTCCCACTGGCTTATCACCATGGTGCGGACTGTTCACTCTACTGTTACACGCACTGTTCATTCTCTGTTGCTGTCCAGAATGTCCTGGGTAGCGATCTACCCGTACCTGTTGCACATTCCTGTCTTCCGTTCGCGGCTAGTGACGCCATCGAGTGGTAGCACTCTTGCGGCAAGTTGGGCCAGCATTGTGTTCCATGATGATCGCTGCTTTTAACACCTCCTCCAGTGTGCTTTTGAGAAAGGGGTAATGCTGCACGATACTGAGGAAATGCTGTCTCTGCCACAAACTCCAATGCTTCCTTCTCTGGCAATTGGGGGTGAAAGCGCTTGATTAAATGAGTCTTCTAGGTGATGAAGGTGGGCAGTTGCTTACATGGCCATTGTTCCTGCCGAAGCAGCTTACTTTGTGATTGCAGAGACGAGAATACACTGCTGTATCTGCACTGAAACAAATGCACTAATTCCCCCTATTCCATTCCATTGTGATTTGTAGCAGTCCACCATTTGCTCGCCTCTCCCTGCATTTGGTTTCCAATTTAGGTGGCCCACTCGTCCTCCCACACACCATAGCATTTTAAGTGGGACATGCATTCTTTGAGGAAGGCACTTGGGTCCTCACTTGCGGTGCTGGTAAACATTGGCAGGTTTTGGATACGTGTCTGAGTTCGTTTCAGGCTGCCTTCTATTCTTGCTTGTTGGTTGGTTTTCTGTCCCTCTGTTGCTCTTTGTCTGCTGGCCAACTTGGAGCTGTGTTGATTCCGTAGTTGGGCTCGGGAAATTAAGTGAGTGGTGTTGATGTGGGAAAAGATGCCGGGATAATTTGCGGTAATACTTGCGGATAAATTTGTTGGCTAGGATAGACTGAGAATAGCTGTAAGTATGGATTTATTAGCTGGAGTGGTGGAAGTAATTGTGGAAGGGTTGGCATTGGTCGTAAACACCATTCCTTGGGTGCTGGACTGTTGTCAGTTGTCACAGATACACCTCGGAGATGCATAAGCAAAGGATGCAGAAGCGCAGTAGTGCTGATACGCGATGCTGGAGAATCGCGCCCGGGGGGAGGGTGGGGGATTTCTGCGTAGCATGGGCAATGGTCTATGGACGGCGGGCTCTCAGCTGTATCGCATGGCGCATGGAGGAGAGCATGGGGGAGGAGCGGCCAGCTGTATCTCCTGCTTCTTGTTTCTCCTTCTCCCTCCTTGCAGCATGGCATAACACTGGTGGATGGGGTGGTTGGCGCGCTCGACTCACAATGTGTCTTTTGTCCTACTGCGGTGACATTATGCAACTGTCAAAATATGGCGGCTGCTCGCCACTTTTTCGCCACTACCCTCTTGTGCTGAAGTAATAGTGGCACAAAGCTGTTCTGGTGCGCTTTTCTCACGTGGCCATGTGCGTCCTCCCGGTGTGTCCTGGACATCTGTAGGCGTCATGATGCTGCCACAGAATTCTCTCATTGCCTGGTTGACGATGCATCACCCTCGTTGTGGGTATTGCAGGATTATTGAGGAATAATTTGGAAAAAAATTGGAAATTTAAGATTTCTGTAGATAAATTTCGAGGAAAAGAATTTTGCGGAGATTCCTGGAGAGATACACCCCTAAGTTGGGCACCATTTTGATGTGGTGTCATTTGGTCAGATGAGGATTGAGATAAGGCTAGAGGAGTGGTAAATATAAAATGTTAAATATGAAAGTTTAGGATTTTTGTTACCCGGGGTGCCAGAAATTATTCTCTTGAATAATGCCAGTGATGTCGGTAGAGCTGAGTCATTCTCGTCAGGGTCGTTCGGCCGACGACCACGGCGTAATCCCTCCAGGGATTGGAAGTACTACTCTGCAAATTATTATATGTTCTTGCTTGCGGCGGTGTGGGATATCAGGGCTTCCCATACACCCGCACGACACTTTACTTACGTTGCTGTTACATGTGACCATTAAAAACAATCATTGTACTCTTTGTATGATTACCATAAAAATGGCGGGGGAAGGCTCGTACCTTAAGCGCCTTGCGGCTACCTGAAATAAATACTAGCGGTATTTTGTGTCACTGTGTAATTTATTAGGTTTTACTCTACTCACCTCAGTTGAGGTAACATTCACTTGCTTGCTGAGTCAACACGTCAGCGTAGGCTAAACAGACTAAAAAGACACGTGGTCACAATGATTACTTTGTACGAATAAAATCCACCCAAGGTGATGCAAACTCTAGGTGGTACGAGGGGCGGAGTCTCGGGTGGCAAGTGAACAACAGTTTA
This sequence comes from Dryococelus australis, assembly GCA_029891345.1. Taxonomy (NCBI): domain Eukaryota; kingdom Metazoa; phylum Arthropoda; class Insecta; order Phasmatodea; family Phasmatidae; genus Dryococelus; species Dryococelus australis. Next base: position 115,564,880 of record CM057002.1, read on the forward strand.
GGTTAATTATAAAGTCGATTGCTGATTAAATGAGTAAGCAAAAAGTTGATGGTCACCCGAGTGCGCGAAATGCGAGTCCGTCATAATGCACCACACCCCTCGCAAGACAAGCTATGACTAACTTGGAAAATAATATATGCTGGCCAGCTTGGCGGGCTAGCATCCCGTGTGGAGCTACTTTATAACACACTTGCATTAATATACTGTTCCACTTGCCTTTTGATGATCCCACGCATTGCTAAAATTAACCCTTGCAAAATAAAACAACATACATGCACTTTGACACAATGATATGAGGTGAGGATGGTTATACGTGAGAATGAAAAATATGGTACATAAAGAAAAACACTTCAAAAGAATATACTAGGGTATTAAGGCATTGCGCACCATTGCACCATTGCGCTGCACCTGTGCCACTTGGGTCATAGAGTGTGCACACTTCCTGCATTGCTTAGTGCTTTGACGAATTGGGGATATATTCCTGTTCAGCATCATCCAGCATTATAATCTCAGTACTGGGAGTACGTGTTTGACAATGAAGTCATACACCTGTAAATTAAGTGCTCATCAAATGAGAGGCTTCTCATCTCGAGCATGTTGTGTGGCCATACTAGGCACCAGTTATCCATCTTTAGCATGCACCTCTTATGCTCAAGGTAGTGTCAGATTACTGCTTAGCATTCCCGCTCATTTACATCGTAGCGCCACTCTGTCTGTCTAATCTTGGTGCTAACAAAGTCTATGGCATGTTTCACCCTGCCATCGTCTACTTTGTACAACACGGCTCATATTCCTTCCTGGCTTGAATCAGTTTGTAAATAGAGTTGCCTGTTTCATCGTTTCTGGCGAGGGTTGGACACTACCTGAATTTTTCCTTAATGTCTACAATGGTGATTTCAGCTTCCGCTGTCCACTGGAAACGCCTTTGTTGTGAAAATAAGCCTTTGAGTGGTGCTGTAATTATTGCAAAACCTCGATATGTTCTCTTAACCAGTTGATTAAACTGAAAAATTTCCTCAGTTACTTTCTGGTTTTCGGCTGGGGCTATGTGTCGATTAACAGCAACTGGTCTGGTTTAGGCTTGTTCCCCTATGCGTCTACTACATGGCCGAGGAATTCAATGCTAGTTTTCGCTATGTGACACTTCTCTGTTGAGCATGTCAGGTCATTGATAGCGAAACGTTTCAAAACTACAGACAGGGGGTGTAGATGTTCTTTCCACATTCGTGACTAAACTATCACATCTTTTAGATATGAGATGGTGTACTCCCCAATCAGGCCACCTAGTATACACACCATAATGGGTTAGAAGGTTGCGGGTGCACACTTTAACCCAAAGGGCATCACGCAAAATTGAAAATTCATACCATCTGTCGCTGTGAAAGCGGTCCTTTTTTCTGTCCTCCAGTTTTACTGGCACTTGTCAACAGCCACTTTTCATATCTAGCGAAGTTAGAATTTTGACTGTCCTAGTGAACTGGGAGAATCCTTATTACGTATGTGGGCAAGGTGCTGCACATTACTTGGTTAAGGGATCTAAAATTCACATAGAATCGCCAAGTTCCATCTTTTTTTCGGCGCGAGTGTAATGGCGGAATTATATGAGCTGTCCGATCATTTAATATTTCCTGAATATGTTGTTTAATAATTAGGGCTTGATGCGATAAATTACCTCGTGGGTTGGTGCAAACTGGTCCCTCCTCCGTTAGGGGAATTTCGTTTTCTGCTACCATTGTGCAACCTAGTGCATCGTGCTTTACGAAAACATCTTTGCACTCATTCAATAAACACTTAAATGCTGCTTGCTGTTCGTGTGGAAAGTCATTATCTAAGTCCCCTAGCGCAATATCGGGTAGGCTATCTGCTGGACGGCGGTCCAAGTTGTACGCAGTTCGCCTTTCCTTTGCACCGAAATGTATTCTACATGCCGTGGGTTCCACAATAGTGTTCTGTTCGGAGAGCCATGAGTCTCCCAGAATAGCGTCCTCCTGAATCTCAGGTATTAGGATAGTGGTTGTGATAGTCTCAATATCCCGTACATGTACCATTATGGTGGCTTGCCCTGGAGCTGTACTGCACTGGTCATTAGCAGCAAGTCGAATGACATGGTTAGTTGGCGTTATATCCTGCTCGTTTACGAAATGTGAGCTTAAGAAGTTATGCGACACCGCAGTATATATTAATGTGTGACATCGCTGGCCATTCACTGTTACTAGGATCCTGGTGAACTGCGACTTACTACTACTAACCTTCTGTAGTAAAGCCTCTTGTGGTGTCGGGTCATGCGTGTTTTTTGCGGGAGCGGGGTGGCATGAGCGTCTGGCCTCCTCACCTTTGAGTACCTTTTCCCTGCTTCTTTTCAGATACTTCTTTTACACAGTCCAAGTGCGGGTTATTGGGGCACCTGCTGTGCCAGTAATACACTTCCTTAGGGCAGTAACGACACTGATATTTAGGTGGTTGGTTTTGGGCCCCAACCATGCCCTTGGTTTTCCATCCTGGAGGTTGTGATTTTTACTTCCAATTTCTGTTCACTCGCTGTTTTTGGTTTTCCAGTTCACGATGAATTAATTTGTAAATTTCCTTGGTGTTGTTCAAAAGGTTTGAAAGTTTGATTGTTCTGACTCGCACTATGTCCTTTCCCATTATATTGCTCGTTCCTTTTAGTTGCTTTTAGTAAACGATAAAACATAATAAAATATATGTTGACTGGCATGATATAACATGATATAATAAAGTTCAGTTAAACTATCAAATTCAGCACTCTTGAGTGCCTTAGCAAACCAGCTATAAACAAGGAACATTAAATTAAATGGTTTTCAGCAGAACAGCAAATTATATAATTAACTGGAAATGAAGATAACAGTTCGAAGTAAATTGATTGCTAGTATTTTAACATTACTTAAAAGGGATACCCTGCACATCAAGTCAACATGCAATTTAAGTTAAAAATCATTTATCACTTTGAATATAAATCAGAATTAAATTACACAAATGTGCATGGCAAAACAACAACAAAATAAACAGTTACAAAATGAATTAAGTAAATATTGTTATCAAAGTTGTTCAAGTTGTTAAATTTATTAAACATCACGATTAAAATGGTAAATAATCAGTATACGTATTACTTGTGCGCGACAGGACAGATATATTTAAAAAAATCAACAAGTTTGCCACTTAGCTGTCCTGATGTGTGACTTGGGTTTGGAGAGAGGCCAGGGTTGCGGAGTTGGGTGCACGAAACATTTACCTGGAAACTGAGGAAGCAGAGCTGTTTGCACATGGTCTGACCAGTATAACTCCCACAAGGAACATATGCCATCACACCAGGAAGACAGCAGAATAGGAGACTGAGTAGGTAGTCAAAGAAATACGTCGACTACATGAATGCAAATAAGTGCTTCAATTAATTAGGTTTGTGACGTAGATTCGACCCTGTCTATAAAACGAGACAGAAAATAAAATAAGTCTGCAATCAAACCATTATGTTGAAGAGGCAAATAGGGGAATTAAAGATGGTACTCATCAATAGGGAAAATGAAATATCCTTTACATGTTGCACAAGAAGAAAAATAAATAATAAATGCACTACACCACACTACATCCTGACTGCACTACAATACATGATTGTGGTATAACGCGAGTTATAGACCTAGAACTGCAAATGTCAAGTGGACAAGGCTCTCAAGAGAGAGAGCCACATGGTTGGCCATGTGCATGGAGCCCTGTGGTCTTTGTGCGTGAGGACTTTGCTAGTGTTACTTGTAACATTAGCAGGCTCAAACGCGATAACATAAGGAGAACTGTCTGTGCCATGTCCTATGCCAGGGAGGTATGGTCAATGGAGTGAACAGCCCCGAAGTATCGAGGCTGAGAGGGAAGTCTTCCTCTATAAAGCACTAATGAGAAAATCGTTGGCAATCCCAGAGGAAGTCAAAACAATTGAAATTGACTGGCCGGATGAGAAGAACATGGTGGATGCTGCTGTACAGGCCTGGTCTGCACAAGCAGATCCTAACGACCCACAATGGCTGTATAACGACCTAATCAGGGGAGCGATGTTAACCAAGTTGGAAGATCCGACGATGTTGACATCAGCTCTTGCCCTTGTCATAAGAAACATGGAGGGGGGGAGATAAGGTTATGTTTCCTAGAATGGCGACTGTTGACAGGCTTGTCGTCGCCCAGGCAGGCCTGCCGACCAATCATACAGAGTTGGTCACTCTGATAAACGAATGTTTCTGGCATAGGGGCGAAAGATTCGTAGAATCTGACGCCCTTCAGGATGCCATCTGCACATACTGGAGGCGTACTTTTGACTACAGTAAGCCCTTCAATGGGTACACTGTGGTCAGGTACTAGTCCTTAGCATCGGCTGGCATCCTATCACCAGTTTGGTCACGCCATACAGAAGTGGCATGCCTCTCCCCCTGGGAGGGGCCTGGCCAGGTGGAGGAAGGATCTGGGAGGAATGGCTCGAGTAGAAGAATCTATCGAACAGGATGGAGCAAATATGGAAAAACAAAAATGAATTCCTTCCCAATGAGCCTCCAACTGCCCGGCCAGTAGCAAGTAGCAAATACACCCGAACTAAAAACCTCGGAAAAGACGACATGCTGAGCAAAGCTCATGCATATTTTACCAGATGGACAAAGTTGAAAGCAAATGTTTGAGTTTTATTAAGATTGACAAGGCAAAGCGGAATTGCAGGCAGCGATGGAACTGAATGAGTCTGTGTGTGCATGAGTGCCGAATCGGAATGTTATTTTTGGGTTTTCGTAACAAACTCTTTGCGTCAGGGGGCGAGGTGGCGGGGGATGTTACTGGTTACCAGACATCCCCTAAAACTAAGTCCAGCACAACCCAGACACACTGAGCCGAGAAGGCAGATAAGGGAACACCGTAATGCTTAAATTTCAATCGAGTAGGATTTGTGCTGTCACGTATTCAGTTAGTGTGTGAGTGAGTAGATTAGTAGTAGTGTTCTTTTACAACTTTCGGACAGCATGACGGTTTCAAAATTGCAAAGTTCCCGGTGGTTACCTGAGATCAAAAGAGCCGATTTAGCTTTTTGTTTGTGGGGGCTAAAGTAGCTTGGCTAGAAAGAAGTGCTCCAGGTATGACCTTTTAATAGGTATCGGCCACCAGGAGGGGAGGTTTGGTGAGGCCAGCGCCGGTTCCACCGGGAACTTTGTCGCGAACTACAGTAAATGGCACACTCGTCGGAAAAGATCACCTTCCCTCGTTTCGGTGATGTATCGAACACCTGTAACATTGCCGCACATGTCTCCTTCCTTCGATCCATCTCCACATCAGATAACTCGTTAATAGGGGTAGGTCGATATGGACGCATCTTTAAGTCTCGTTTCAGGTGCTTCTGCATGGTCGACCGGGGTATGCCCAATTCCGCAGATCGTTTATGGATAGTCTTCTTGGGCGATCTCTCCACTGACTCCTCGAGGACACTGCATATTTCTCCTCTGGTTAATGGTCGGCCAGATCTTGTCATATAATTTACATCACCTGCGGAGAAGAGTTTATGCTCCCATCGCAACAGTGTTTGTTTCGGAGGAGGATTCTGTCGAAACCGCTGGCGAAAGTCAGAACGCGCCTCTTCCATACTTTTTCCTGTTTGAGTTCGTTTATGCACGCAACAATTCGCTAGAACACGTTCTTCAATAGTGTATTGAGACTTATAAACCATCGTTTACTGCATACGATCTGAAACAGTAACAAAAACATAATTGTATTATGTTTTACATAGCGGTAACGGGACTTTGTGGCCAACCTGTATATATTGGAACTGTTAAACATGGGCATATCATTTTTAAAATATGATAATTCAATACGTTTTCAAACACATTTTATTGGGACTGATTTTATTAATATGGTTAGAAGGGGTTGTGAATTTTATTGATTGAATTTCTAAATTGAAAATAGCAAGTGATATCAAGGTCCAAATGGTTTAATTTGTAGTTATAAATAAATTAGGAAATTATAATTAACTCTTTCATTTAATTAAGTCTTCTGTCCCTTAAATAACCTGGTTTAGCCTACTGAGTTTGAAAAATTGTAACACAAGGAGCCGAATAAATAGAAGTTACTATTTGTACAACACAAAATTTGCACATGCGTTGCACCAAAATGGATTTAAATATGTAAAAACAGAGGTGCTAGTAGTTGCGTACCGATGCAAAATGCTGAGAAATCTGCGCACAGGCAATTACCTTGGCGCAAGTGCAATTACTCTCGCTGCACATGCGCAGTCGACACATGTAGATAACGAGCAATATGGAAATAATTTTGTAATAGTAAAAAAATACACTAGGTTAATTGTTGTCGATGGGGAATTGTGTAAATTACAAAATTATAGTGATTTCAACAACAAATTGAAGTGGGTAGAATGTAGAAAGGATGTTTTCTGAGGGTACTTCTGGCTTAACTTTTCATATAAGATAAAACACTTTTTTTTCGCCATTAAAACAGTCCAAAAATAAAATTGTTATTAAAGTGCTTAAAATTACATTTTTTTGCTTCATACTTTGGAGGGGGATTTGTTATGGAACACAAAAAAGTCTTGTTTCATTAACTGTCGAAGGGTGCGGCGACGATTGGTGATTAAATGCTTATGACACGACATGCAACACGAATATCATTAGAAGTCTGCGAATGTAACAAAAACTACAAACACCTTACATAAAACTAAATATTCTACTTGAGCACTGAACCGATTGCATTTGTGGAGAAAATATCAGCCATATGGAAAGTCGTCATGAACTGAAATAAACCCTGAAGGATAGCATGTTTTATAAACAAAAAAAGAAGTAAACACAATATTAGGTCGGTTAAACTTCGAACACAGTCACAAATCGTATTAACGCTTATAATATACTATAATATCACCTATCTTCTTTAACATAAATAAATCAAACATACGATCTCAAACGTATCTGATATTATGTTGCATTGTTTAAATTTTAATTTCTTGTCTGCTATAAATATGTAGTTGTCCATGTATTAATCACCAATTTTCACACTTCGATCAATTAGTGAAATAAGCGGCTCTCCGCTTCCAAACATCGCAGTATAAACATAACACCTGCTGGTTGTCGTTTAGGTTATAACTACTACAAAATATCAAAGACTATTCGGTCTGGTAAAAAACATTATTCACTGCCACTTATATACACAGCAGTGCATGTAATATACTTTTCAACTTATGTATCCATGTGGCAGTGAAGACCTTGTAACAAATTATTTCATTGGCCACTGTAGTTGGGATAGTGGTAGTGAAATTATGTGGCCATAAGAGCCCCGCCCACTTGCATTAGGTGTATTTAATTGCACCTGTGGTTATGGTTTCAAGAACAGCAGAGTTTTATTTGCATTCTGTTGCACCTGTGCAAATGTCAGGTACTTCTTTTAATCAACTCCTTGGTGTTAGAAGCGCCATACCAAGATGGCCGCTCTCCTGCACGTGCTCCTCTCATTACCACATTGGCGGCTGTCCTTCAATTCCCGCGTGGTTTCTTCCGCTGACTACGTGTCGCATTTCCTGGCATCTTGCAGGCGTCTGGAAGGTGTCCCGATGCTTTTGTTGCTCGGTTGCGATGCCATGTTGCTCCCTCGTTGCAGGATCGTGCAGCAGAGGTTCGAGCGACATTGTCATGCCTGCATCGAAGTTGTGAACACGTGTTGTGAACTGAGTTATTCATACTTGCCGGACATGTACAGTGTGTATTAGTAGATTTAATCCCAGTAAGTGGCCATATTCCACTGTACTAGGCTTCCGACACCATTTCTGTTGCAACTTTCGACGCAGGCATCTCCGGACCAGTGTTCCCTTTCTCAAATGGATGCTGTTGCCCTTCTTTGCTATCTCCGAAAGTTTGTCACACAACGCTGGAACACATTCTGTACATGTGATTATATCTGATTGAAGCATGGGGTGGTGTTGTCTATAGTTCCGCTTGGGAAAGTGATGGAGCCTTCCCGCCATTTTGAAACACCAAAACATTGAAAACCTAACCTGTCAAAAATACAATACATCTATTGTACTGAAGCACGTTAATGTTCAGCTTATAAGTTTAGCCTCCGCAATTTCATTTGTTTTAAACAATACTGCAATTAAAGTTCGTTTGATACATAAATCAACTACCATATTTTCATAGTTTTGGGTGTCACAATATGACGACGGCCGAAAATGTAGCTTCCAATTCGCCGTAGCATGCCGTCTCCTGATTATTCCTTCCTCCATGACTCAAATACTGGGATGTGAGATATGTAGCTTTGATGAGAGGGCAGGCAGGCAGTTGCGTCACGAGGCTCGGGAGGGAGGGCGGGCAGTTATGCAGGGTCATGAGTGTGGCGGCAGTTGGCAGCACTTGCTGCGGTCCGCGCCAGACACGGCTCGCGCATTAGCGCGATTGGCCGCCGCCTCCTGGGTACCCTTCTCTCCCCCCCCTCCCCCCCCGAATAATTATCAACACTCCTTCTCACTCTCTCGACCCGCATCATATATTCAGCCACCCTACCTCTGTGTCCACCCACCCCCAGACCCTGTTTCTGTCTCTCTCTCGCCGCCGTTGTCGAATGAAACATCGATTGTAGCTCGAAACTTCCCCCCCCCCCCCGCCCCTTGGCAGATCCATTTTCGGAACACGGTCGTGATTGCGTGCGCGGTGCAGCCTAGTCCCGGGACACTCGCCATCTACTTGATGGGCCGAGCTGGCTCAGCTACTCCGTCCTACAGCAACATCACGATGCCAAATTATGCGCACAAAAATTATAACGTGTATTGTCGTTTACTTTTATTGTATCAGAGTGAAGATAAACTATGTATTAAAGAGAACACAAATTCTAAGAAAAATAAAAATAAAATTTATTCGCATCTTTACATGAATGTGCATATCAGCGTATATTTAGCATACTCTGAAATACAGTATCGTCAAAGCTTTCCCAATAGTTAAAAAAATTAGAAGGATATAAATTAATTTATGTAAATATACACGCACATAAAATAGTGCAGCACTTTACTGGAATGTAATAAAATTCAATACTCAAACTTCTAAGGGCATTAGAAGAAATCAAAGCATGTTTGATAATCGAGTTACATTTTGAAGTGATCGAGAACGGTAATGGAAACATTACATTTCAAATGAATTGAAATCATTTAGAAAAACTGTTCGAAAATGACGCGGCCTTGTTCAATAGGAGCTCTGGAATGAAGTGCCGTTGTCTATAGTACACTTTCAGATACGAATAATGTGCATGGAGCTCTTGTCGCTGGAGTACTGGCAGCTGCAGCTTGTGATCTCCACGTAACATACCTGGGTCTTTAAGCATGTACACCCATGTACAACAGGCATTGACAAAGCTTGTATTGGAAAAGCAGGCAGCACTTTCGAATAGTTATTTTTTTTTGTAAATGATTACAATTACATTGAAATGTAATCGTTACATTCTCATTCTCCATCACGTCAAGCAGCATTTCAATAATCAATTTCAGACATATTTTGCTATAGGCTGTTCACTGTAAAATGACCACTTTAGAAAGTCGTGCTTAAAATCTACTTGTATGCACGTTGTGTATTCTTCCGCCTTACGTGAAATTAACATTGTCGTGGGCCTCGTCACTTTATTCATACGTCGGTCAAGTGAAACTATGAAATTATTTCAAAATAAAATATGTAAAAAATCTGTTCATTTTTACACTTCGATGCATTAAAAAATAAACTGAAAGAAAAGGAAATAATTTAAGTAATAAGAAATGATTACCTAACACTTTTGATTCTACGTTATCGCATTTTCAAAGCTTGCCTGTGGAGTTTCCTTAAATGGCAAGAGAAAAGTACAAAGATACGGACATAGTTTAATATGTGGGCTTTCATAGCGTGTAATAAAACCCCACAGTTACAGATCTAATTTGCACAGTAGAGCGTCACGACGGAAACACTGCACTCCTTGCGCGTAGGAGCGATGAGGCACTAGGCGTGCGTGGTAGTGTCGCCCGTATCGCTCCTTCGCTTCTTGACCTTGGACGCGCAGCTCCAACTAACTCTTAAGATACGGAACTACTTCCCATCCATCGTTACCAACTTAAGACAGTGAAACTGTCACTGGGAGGATACAGGTTCGATTCATGGTCTGTCCATCCTGATTTCGGTGTCCTATGGTTTCCCGAAACATCACCGGGAGAGAGCTGGGGCCGCGGTGGCGTAGAGGTCAGAATACTCGCCTCCCACCAAGGCGAACCAGGTTCCACAATCCCCGGCCGGGCCACTCTCGGATTTTCTCAAGTGGAAATTGTGCTGGGCGATGCCGCTGGTCGGCGGGTTTCCTCGGGGATCTCCCGTTCCCCCGCCCTTGCGTTCCAGCACTGCTCCGCACTCACCTCACTTCAGCCTCATCGGTTCTCAAGATCTCGATGTTCACAGCTTCTCATATCTCTCCATTCTACTCCACTCCACCTGTTCCTCCTATATTCTTGCCTATATGAGTGGTTCATTTCATTCCTGCTCCCAGACATAGGGCAACACACTCGCAATGTTACGTAGAGAAGTAATTACGTTTATTCTTAAGTGGTTTTCACAATACGCTGTTGTGTCGTCTGCTAGTTCGTTACAAGTACGCATGTCATCCTGGAGTCATACAACTTTTGTTGACATTGAATAGCCTTGCGAGTGCACATTCCCGAGAGTTTATACGTGACTGTGATTAATTATAATTTTCCTTTTCAAAATAATGTAACTTTTATACAACGAAACATCACTTCAATATTCTTGCATATCTTTCCTTTTACGAACCTTTCTACTCCTGTTCAATATATTTTATTCCAAACAAACATTTTTTTTTTTTTTTTTAAACAGTCACATCAGTCGCCCTTAACAACCAGTGTTTATTAATTCTGCGAGCATGGTGCATGTTCAGCCATAGACAAATACATTACCAAAACATTAAATCATCTCCAAGGAATATTATAATACTTTTAAAACCTATCTGAATATCATAAATTAGCATAGTACAAAAAAAGGAAATATTTAAATTGAAATTAAATCATACTTTGAAACCGAGCAAAGAAAACCCAGTTGTTACAACACACAAACCCAAACAGAAATAGTTGTCAGCAGGTACATGAAGACACAGAATCCTGCAGAAAGAATAGTTGTCAGCAGGTACATGAAGACACAGAATCCTGCAGAAAGAATAGTTGTCAGCAGGTACATGAAGAGACAGAATCCTGCAGAAAGAATAGTTGTCAGCAGGTACATGAAGACACAGAATCCTGCAGAAAGAATAGTTGTCAGCAGGTACATGAAGACACAGAATCCTGCAGAAAGAATAGTTGTCAGCAGGTTCATGAAGAGACAGAATCCTGCAGAAAGAATAGTTGTCAGCAGGTACATGAAGAGACAGAATCCTGCAGAAAGAATAGATGTCAGCAGGTACATGAAGACACAGAATCCTGCAGAAAGAATAGTTGTCAGCAGGTACATGAAGACACAGAATCCTGCAGAAAGAATAGTTGTCAGCAGGTACATGAAGACACAGAATCCTGCAGAAAGAATAGTTGTCAGCAGGTACATGAAGACACAGAATCCTGCAGAAAGAATAGTTACTTACAAGAAGACCACTGTGTTTGTCTGTTTTTGTTGTGTACATCATATGTTCTTTGTTTAGTTAATTTACTACTTACTAAATTAATTCCTTCTACAGAGTTCTCTGTGTTCTTCATGTAGGCCTACCATTTGGAAACTATTCATGGTTGTTTCTCTGTGTCTGTATGTTCGTATGTGTAATTCTAGTTGCCTGTGATATGAGCTCTGCTGCAAAGGCACATTTCCAATACAATTTTCATTTAATATATAATATTCATATATGCCTACATGAATTATAAAGCATAAGCAATTTTACCTTTAAGGGGAATCTGTTTACAAGATTGAGTGTTTTTAGTTAAATAATCATAAATCATAGCAATAGTTTGTGGAACGGAAACATGTGAACACTGCGATATCTCGCACGTATAACAATCCCAATTTTAATAGCTCTCCCAAGTAAGCAGTGATTACCCTCATTTACATATCGAAAATGACAGAAACACTGGATTAATAAGCTGGTTCCATAGTCATCCAATTTAAAAGAAACCAATTTATTTTTAACATCTTTTCCAATAAGAAACTAACTTTTACAAATACTTCATTAAGTGGCCCTGCAGTAGTCCGGGAATATACATTTTATATGTCAACTGCGAATTCTATTGGTGATACATGTCACGAAAATTAATGTAAACAAACATGGATTGAACGACCTGAAGTAAAAACGTGTTTGCAAACACTACATATTTGCAAAGGTGAAAATTAACACTATCAAGTACTCCTTAAATACTTTGTTTCTCACACGACAGATTTGTTTCTGGAAATGTTTCTTACAGATAAAATATAGAACTGCACAAAGTCGTCGTATAAGGTAAACACAGCAGAATATCGATTGTGTCTCTCCAATGCCATGGTTGCTAGGCAACGAAGGCGGAAATGACGTCGACTTCAACAGCGTATAGAGCGTTGCAATGCGATGCGAAATACGAATATTGGTTTTGCCGTTCGTCGCCAGCGTCGGGGAATAAGAATAATAATATTTCTTTACTTGGAAATAAATAAACTGGCGAGAAGTTGAGATAAAGAACTGAAAACATACGTAAACGGTTTGCAGATATACTAATTAGAGCCCAAGTTTATATCAATTCTAATTACCTTTAGGAAAACAAAGGTATGTTTTCCGATGCCTGAAGAGTTGTTCATGTTCTATACTTAACATAATTTTGAATTTTAATGTATCCTTTATTAAAGAAAAGTGTAGGGCCTATATCAGAAAAAAAAAAAAACTAACAAAATGGCATGAACCCTCACTGAATTACGTTCCTTTTAGCATTTTATTGCAAGCTTCCTTGCAGAATAACAGAAGGCAGCATGGTCTGTGTCGCCGGCGCTGCTTTTTAAATAATGATGGAAAACCACAAAGTCGTAAATAACTAATAGACCATCCCGAATACGGTTTCAGTAAACCTAAAAGATTTAAAGAATGGGGATGAAACACCCAAGACATATTCCGACATGACAGAAACTCTTGTTTTTGAGAGTGGCCGAGTCCAACTATTTTATTACGTGGGTAGGTACTGCAGTAGTAGTGACCACAATTCGCTACAGGTTGGCGTTTATTTGTCGCGTGTTGGGGAATTCTGACTTGAATTTCGTTGTAGCCGACACATTTCTGATACTATTTAAAAAAAAAAATATATATAAAGAAAAACTCTTAATATTATTATTTCCGTTACACCGTCTGGGGACCACATGTCATTTCAATTCCTCATAATTTGTTCTTTTCTTTTTTTACAATATTTTTTAAATTTTTCTCACTGTTTCTTTATCCGGACCATTTTAAGCTTGTTTTTCATTTCTCTCCGATCTCGGTGTTCTCCCATTTTTTTCCTTAACAACTTTTATTACTGTAGCTTTTTGTGTTATTATTTTGTTTCTTTCCAAATCTTTCTTGATTTCTTGACTAGAGCTTGTTGACTTTTTTCGGAAGATATTTGAAGATCTGTTTTGTTAATTCTATTTCCACCCATTTTGTACAAATGTCCAAGAAATACCAGTCATCTTTTTATTATTGTTTCTGTTATATTTTCTGTGATTCGATATATTTCGATATTACTTTTCAAATTCTATCCTGTATTTTCCGTAATGATTCGTCTGTCTAATATTTCTAGTTTTTTCAAATTATAATTCACTGCTAGATATTCGCTGGTATATAGTCATTCAGGCTTTGTTATTGTATTGCAATGTCTTATTTTCGCAATCTTAAATACACATTTTTTATTGTAAACATCCTTCGTTATACCATATACTCTTTCCTTTTAATGATTCCTTTCTTTTTTTATATTATTTTTTTTAATATTTGAAGCGACAATCGCACGTACTCCGTCGAGTCTTTCTTCGTCTTGATTGCTGTGTTAGTATTTGTGTTTTCTACCGAGTTCCTAGCACACCTTGTCTTCCTAAGTTCTAATGAGTTCACGTTCTTGTTTGTATTTTAATATTTGAAGCGACAATCGCACGTACTCCGTCGAGTCTTTCTTCGTCTTGATTGCTGTGTTAGTAGCTGTGTTTTCTACCCAGTTCCTAGCACACCTTGTCTTCCTAAGTTCTAATGAGTTCACGTTCTTGTTTGTATTTTAATATTTGAAGCGACAATCGCACGTACTCCGTCGAGTCTTTCTTCGTCTTGATTGCTGTGTTAGTAGCTGTGTTTTCTACCCAGTTCCTAGCACACCTTGTCTTCCTAAGTTCTAATGAGTTCACGTTCTTGTTTGTATTTTAATATTTGAAGCGACAATCGCACGTACTCCGTCGAGTCTTTCTTCGTCTTGATTGCTGTGTTAGTAGCTGTGTTTTCTACCCAGTTCCTAGCACACCTTGTCTTCCTAAGTTCTAATGAGTTCACGTTCTTGTTTGTATTTTAATATTTGAAGCGACAATCGCACGTACTCCGTCGAGTCTTTCTTCGTCTTGATTGCTGTGTTAGTAGCTGTGTTTTCTACCCAGTTCCTAGCACACCTTGTCTTCCTAAGTTCTAATGAGTTCACGTTCTTGTTTGTATTTTAATATTTGAAGCGACAATCGCACGTACTCCGTCGAGTCTTTCTTCGTCTTGATTGCTGTGTTAGTAGCTGTGTTTTCTACCCAGTTCCTAGCACACCTTGTCTTCCTGTGTTCTAATGAGTTCACGTTCTTGTTTGTATTTTAATATTTGAAGCGACAATCGCACGTACTCCGTCGAGTCTTTCTTCGTCTTGAATGCTGTGTTAGTAGCTGTGTTTTCTACCGAGTTCCTAGCACACCTTGTCTTCCTAAGTTCTAATGAGTTCACGTTCTTGTTTGTATTTTAATATTTGAAGCGACAATCGCACGTACTCCGTCGAGTCTTTCTTCGTCTTGATTGCTGTGTTAGTATTTGTGTTTTCTACCCAGTTCCTAGCACACCTTGTCTTCCTGTGTTCTAATGAGTTCACGTTCTTGTTTGTATTTTAATATTTGAAGCGACAATCGCACGTACTCCGTCGAGTCTTTCTTCGTCTTGATTGCTGTGTTAGTATTTGTGTTTTCTACCCAGTTCCTAGCACACCTTGTCTTCCTAAGTTCTAATGAGTTCACGTTCTTGTTTGTATTTTAATATTTGAAGCGACAATCGCACGTACTCCGTCGAGTCTTTCTTCGTCTTGATTGCTGTGTTAGTATTTGTGTTTTCTACCCAGTTCCTAGCACACCTTGTCTTCCTAAGTTCTAATGAGTTCACGTTCTTGTTTGTATTTTAATATTTGAAGCGACAATCGCACGTACTCCGTCGAGTCTTTCTTCGTCTTGATTGCTGTGTTAGTAGCTGTGTTTTCTACCCAGTTCCTAGCACACCTTGTCTTCCTAAGTTCTAATGAGTTCACGTTCTTGTTTGTATTTTAATATTTGAAGCGACAATCGCACGTACTCCGTCGAGTCTTTCTTCGTCTTGATTGCTGTGTTAGTAGCTGTGTTTTCTACCCAGTTCCTAGCACACCTTGTCTTCCTAAGTTCTAATGAGTTCACGTTCTTGTTTGTATTTTAATATTTGAAGCGACAATCGCACGTACTCCGTCGAGTCTTTCTTCGTCTTGATTGCTGTGTTAGTATTTGTGTTTTCTACCCAGTTCCTAGCACACCTTGTCTTCCTGTGTTCTAATGAGTTCACGTTCTTGTTTGTATTTTAATATTTGAAGCGACAATCGCACGTACTCCGTCGAGTCTTTCTTCGTCTTGATTGCTGTGTTAGTATTTGTGTTTTCTACCGAGTTCCTAGCACACCTTGTCTTCCTAAGTTCTAATGAGTTCACGTTCTTGTTTGTATTTTAATATTTGAAGCGACAATCGCACGTACTCCGTCGAGTCTTTCTTCGTCTTGAATGCTGTGTTAGTAGCTGTGTTTTCTACCGAGTTCCTAGCACACCTTGTCTTCCTAAGTTCTAATGAGTTCACGTTCTTGTTTGTATTTTAATATTTGAAGCGACAATCGCACGTACTCCGTCGAGTCTTTCTTCGTCTTGATTGCTGTGTTAGTAGCTGTGTTTTCTACCGAGTTCCTAGCACACCTTGTCTTCCTAAGTTCTAATGAGTTCACGTTCTTGTTTGTATTTTAATATTTGAAGCGACAATCGCACGTACTCCGTCGAGTCTTTCTTCGTCTTGATTGCTGTGTTAGTAGCTGTGTTTTCTACCCAGTTCCTAGCATACCTTGTCTTCCTAAGTTCTAATGAGTTCACGTTCTTGTTTGTATTTTAATATTTGAAGCGACAATCGCACGTACTCCGTCGAGTCTTTCTTCGTCTTGATTGCTGTGTTAGTAGCTGTGTTTTCTACCGAGTTCCTAGCACACCTTGTCTTCCTGTGTTCTAATGAGTTCACGTTCTTGTTTGTATTTTAATATTTGAAGCGACAATCGCACGTACTCCGTCGAGTCTTTCTTCGTCTTGATTGCTGTGTTAGTATTTGTGTTTTCTACCCAGTTCCTAGCACACCTTGTCTTCCTAAGTTCTAATGAGTTCACGTTCTTGTTTGTATTTTAATATTTGAAGCGACAATCGCACGTACTCCGTCGAGTCTTTCTTCGTCTTGATTGCTGTGTTAGTAGCTGTGTTTTCTACCCAGTTCCTAGCACACCTTGTCTTCCTAAGTTCTAATGAGTTCACGTTCTTGTTTGTATTTTAATATTTGAAGCGACAATCGCACGTACTCCGTCGAGTCTTTCTTCGTCTTGATTGCTGTGTTAGTAGCTGTGTTTTCTACCCAGTTCCTAGCACACCTTGTCTTCCTAAGTTCTAATGAGTTCACGTTCTTGTTTGTATTTTAATATTTGAAGCGACAATCGCACGTACTCCGTCGAGTCTTTCTTCGTCTTGATTGCTGTGTTAGTAGCTGTGTTTTCTACCCAGTTCCTAGCACACCTTGTCTTCCTAAGTTCTAATGAGTTCACGTTCTTGTTTGTATTTTAATATTTGAAGCGACAATCGCACGTACTCCGTCGAGTCTTTCTTCGTCTTGATTGCTGTGTTAGTATTTGTGTTTTCTACCCAGTTCCTAGCACACCTTGTCTTCCTGTGTTCTAATGAGTTCACGTTCTTGTTTGTATTTTAATATTTGAAGCGACAATCGCACGTACTCCGTCGAGTCTTTCTTCGTCTTGATTGCTGTGTTAGTATTTGTGTTTTCTACCGAGTTCCTAGCACACCTTGTCTTCCTAAGTTCTAATGAGTATTTGTTACCTAGAGAAAGAATGGAGACTAAAATCTACTAGACTTGCAGCAGTTAGACTCTATCGTTAGCAGATGTATGTTATTGTTTTTTTTTTCTGTTCTTGGTGTTGTAGGGAAAACGTAGCTATTACTGGATGGCATTCTGATAATGCAAATTTCGTCTAAATTGTGAAAGTGTAAAGCGAATACAATCATGAATAGGGCCTTGATAGATAGCTGCTTAGGTATTGCTATCTACTATTAATGATATTTTCACGGAACAAACAACTTGTTACATTGCTATTCTTGTATTGGCTGTGCTATGAAATAGTTGTTTGCGCGTAAACGCCTATCTCGGTAAATAAAAGTTCTGGAAATATGACTTTTTGTCACAAAATATCAAAAAAATTATCTATTGCCGTATTTTTTACTTTTTGTCTTGGAGAATAAAATTCGTGAAAACGGTCAAATATCGCATATTCAAAACTTACGCAATGCAGCTTGCTTGAGCAGCAAGAGAAAAGTATAAAGATGCGGACGTAGTTTAATCTGTGAGCTTTAATCGAGCGTAATAAAGCTCCACTGTTACAGATCTATTTACACAGTGCAGCATCACGACACGAACACCTCACGCCTTGTTCGTAGGACCGATGAGACGCAAGGCGCCCGTATCGCTCCCTTGCTTTTTTGACCTTGGACGCGCAGTTACATAGTCTCCTTAAGTTATAGGGATATGCGTGTGAGGGATAAAGATGACAGGAACCCCTGAATGTAGTGGACCAGCTAGCCTAACGTGGTTCTTTCCCACCTAAATATGCCGTCATTACCATAGCTGTTCCACACTTAGGTGTATACCTACCTGCAAACTCATGGCCCGCGGCGGTGTTCAAATGGTAAGACTACTCGCCTACCATCTAGGCAGACCTGTTTCGATTCCCGGCGAAGTTACTCCCGGATTACCGCACGCGGGAATCGTGTCGGACGATGCCGCTGGTCGGAGGGTATTCTCGGGGATCTTCCGTTTCCCAGCCCTTGCATTCCAGCGCTGCTCCACACTCACCTCTTTCATCGGCTCTCCAAACCTCGATGTTAAGAGCCAACTAAATCTCTCCACTCCATGCAAACACGTAATTATGTTTGTCAGTAGGCACCATCTCTACGAGGTAATGCTAACCACACGTTGCTTGTTGATATGTTTCTCATCATTACTTCATGAGTGTCTTAGGCTATGTCTCAATTGGCGTAGAGAGCGCTTTCTCCTGTTTCGCTAATTCGTTGATGGAATATGTTAAGCCATGTCATTCTGCCATCACGAACCCTTTCCTTCATACTTATTGGCTGTGCCTCTGCAGACACGCTGATATAGTCCAATACAGGTTACTTCCAGAAACTCGCTGAAGCTATACTATCGCTCCGTCTCATGTTAACCAAGTCTAGAAAATTTCATCGCACTTGTATACATTCAACTCCATTACATTTTGCATGAAAACTATTTCTCACACTAGGCATTATCAACACACTTGATTTTCGTTCTGTTTTTATTTATATTTATAATTAACGAAGCCGATCTCCCGTGGCGCAGTCGGTTGGTGCGCCACCGAGCTGGGGTACTAAGTCCAGAAAGCACGGTACAAAGACCAGGTAGCACGGTACTAAGTCCAAGTAGCACGGTACTAAGTCCTTGTTTCCTCGCTGGTCAGTTACAGGCTGATGTTACAGTTTCCCCCAGACCAGGTAGTACAGTACTAAGTCCAGGTAGCACGGTACTAAATACAGGTAGCACGGTACTAAGACCAGGTAGTACGGTACTAAGACCAGGTAGCACGGTAAAAAGACCAGGTAGCATGGTACTAAGTCCAGGTAGCACGGTACTAAGACCAGGTAGCACGGTACAAAGACCAGGTAGCACGGTACTAAGACCAAGTATCACGGTACTAAGTCCAGGTAGCATGGTAGTAAGTCCAGGTAGCACGGTACTAAGACCAGGTAGCACGGTACTAAGACCAGGTAGCACGGCACTAAGACCAGGTAGCGCAGTATTAAAGACCAGGTAGAAAGGTACTAAGACCAGGTAGCACGGTACTGAGTCCAGGTAGCACGGTACTAAGTCCTTGTTTCCTCGCTGGTCAGTTACAGGCTGATGTTACAGTTTCGCCCTAGACCAGGTAGTACAGTAATAAGTCCAGGTAACAAGGAACTAAGACCAGGTAACACAGTACTAAGACCAGGTATCACGGTACTAAGTCGAGGTAGCATGGTACTAAGACCAGGTAGCACAGTACTAAGACCAGGTAGCACGGTACTAAGACCAGGTAGCACGGTATTGTGTCCAGGTAGCAATGTACTATGACCAGGTAGCATGGTACTAAGTCCAGGTAGCACGATACTATGGCCAGGTAGCATGGAACTAAGCTCAGGTAGCACAGTACTTAGTCCAGGTAGCACAGTACTAAGATAATGTAGAATTGTACTAAGACCAGGTAGCGCAGTACTAAGACCAGGTAGCAAGGTACTAAGACCAGGTAGCATGGTACTAAGTCCAGGTAGCACGGTACTAAGTCCTTGTTTCCTCGCTGGTCAGTTACAGGCTGATGCTACAGTTTTGCGCAAGTCCGGGTAGAACAGTACTAAGTCCAGGTAGCACGGTACTTAGTCCAGGTAGCATGGTACTAAGTCCTTGTTTTTTCGCTAGTCAGTTACAGACTCATGCTACAGTTTGCCCCAGACCAGGTAGTTCTGTAATAAGTCCAGGTAGCACGGTACTAAGTCCAGGTAACACGGTACTAAGTCCAGGTAGCACGGTACAAAGACCAGGTAATCCTGTTCATAGACCAGGTAGCGCAGTACTAAGACCAGGTAGCAAGGTACTTAGACCAGGAAGCATGGTAATAAGTCCAGGTAGCACAGTACTAAGTCCATGTTTCCTCGCATGTCAGTTACAGGATGATGCTACAGTTTCGCCCCCAGACCAGGTAGTACAGTAATAAGTCCAGGTAGCATGGTACTAAGTCTAGGTAGCACAGTACTAAGACCAGGAAGCACTGTACTAAGTCCAGGTATCATGGAACTAATTCGAGGTAGCATGGAACTAAGACCAGGTATCACAGTACTAAGACCAGGTAGCATGGTACTAAGACCATGTAGCTCGGTATTAAGTCCAGTTATCACGGTTCTAAGACCAGGTAGCTCAGTACTAAGACCAGATAGCAAGGTACTAAGACCAGGTAACACAATACTAAGACCTGGTAGCAATATACTAAGACTATGTAGCATGGTACTAAGTCCTTGTTTCCTCGCTGGTCAGTTACAAGCTGATGCTACAGTTTCTCTCCAGACCAGGTAGTACAGTATTAAGTCCAGGTAGCATGGTTTATACGGCCAGGATGCACGGTTACAAAGACCAGGTTGCACGGTACTAGGGCCAGGTTGCATGGTACTAAGTCCAAATATCATGGTACTAAGTCCAGGTATTCATGCTACTAAGTCCAGGTAGCAAGGTACTAAGTCCAGGTAGCACGGTTCTAAGAATAGGTAGCACGGTACTAAGACCTGGTAGCACGGTACTAAACCTCAGGTAGCACGGTACTAAGTCCATTATTACAGTTCTAAGTCCAGGTAGCAAGGTACTAAGACCATGTAGCATGGTACTAAGTCCAGGTAGCACGGTACTAAGACTAGGTAGTACGGTACTAAGACCAGGTAGAACAGTACTAAGTCCAGTGGTTTAGTACTAAGTCCAGGTAGCACAGTACTAAGGCCAGGTAGCACAGTACTAATATCATGTAGCACGTTACTATACCAGGTAGCACGGTACTAAATCCAGTAGTACAGTACTTATTCCAGGTAGCACATAATTAAGTGCAGGTTGCACGGTATTAATACCAGGTAGCACGGTACTAAATCCAGTAGTACATTACTTATTCCAGGTAGCATAGAATTAAGTCCAGGTAGCACGGTACAAAAACCATATAGCATTATACTAAGGCCAGGTAGCATGGTACTAAGTCCAGGTAGCACGATACTATGACCAGGTAGCATGGTACTAAGTCCAGGTAGCACAGTACTAAGACCAGGTAGCACAGTACTAAGATAAGGTAGAACGGTACTAAGACCGGGTATCGCATTACTAACACCAGGTAGCAAGGTACTAAGACCAGGTTGCACGGTACTAAGTCCAGGTATCACGGTACTAAGTAGAGGTAGCATGGTACTAAGACCAGGTAACACAATACTAAGACCTGGTAGCAATATACTAAGACTATGTAGCATGGTACTAAGTCCTTGTTTCCTCGCTGGTCAGTTACATACTGATGCTACAGTTTCGCCCCAGACCAGGTAGTACAGTTTAAGTCCATGTAGCTAGGTATTAAGTCCAGGTAGCATGGTACTAAGACCAGGTAGCACGGTACTAAGTCCAGGTATCACGGTACTTAGTCGAGGTAGCATGGTACTAATACCACGTAGCACAATACTTAGACCAGGTAGCATGGTACTAAGACCAGGTAGCACGGTACTAAGTCCAGGTAGCACGGTACTAATTCTATGTTTCCTCGCTAGTCAATAAAAGGCTGATGCTACAGTTTTGCGCCAGACCAGGTAGTACAGTACTATTTCCAGGTAGCACGGTAGTAAGTCCAGGTTGAATGGTTCAAATATTCGGTAGTACGGTACTAAGACCAGGTTGCACGGTACTAAGTCCAGGTAGCTTGGTACTAAGACCAGGTAGCACATTTCTAAGTCCAGGTAGCACAGTACTAAGAGCAGGTAGCACAGAAATCAGTCCAGGTAGAATGGTACTAAGACCTGGTAACGCAGTACTTAGACCAGGTAGCAAGTTACTAAGACCTGGTAGCATGGTTCTAAGTCCAGGTAGCACGGTACTAAGTCCTTTTTTCCTCGCTTGTCAGTTACAGGCTGATGCTACAGTTTTGCCCCAGACCAGGTTGTACAGTAATAAGTCCAGGTAGCACGGTACAAAGACCAGGTAGCACGGTACTAAGACCATTTATTTGACAGAGTGACAAGGGCTTAATTATAAAAAATTTGGTTTCACACCATTTATTCTTTTGTGAAACTCATATAGATGAAAAATGGTGCTCTGTTGATAATGCGATTTCATTAAAGCGATATAGTTCAGACTTTTGTCTCCATTGCTGATAAAACTTGTGTTCTGTGTCTCCCTGCGAGGGTCTGGGCAGAACTACAAGTGACTGTGCCCTTGTGTCGCTGTTGCACCCAGCCACACCGGCAGTGGAAACGCAATCAGATATTTTACTGCAGCGCAGGAAGAGCTAAATGGCAGGCGACACACAGCCTCCTGCCGTCTGTAGCAGCCACGTGTTGTTATAGCCAGCATTGAACCAGGGTATGAGAGTGATTGCAATAACACCTTTCGAAAGACAGTTGCTGAAACCCTCCTCCACCGGCCAGTAAACGGGTCTGAAAATATTAAACAACGCACCCGATATAGGCCAGCGTAACACTGGGCGGGCGCCTTTAGTCGTCGAACCATTGGAACGAAAACCACTGAAGTTGGGGATATCCGGCCATCGACTTTCGCCATCTTAATCAGCCTCCAGAATTATAAACAAGGTGCGGAATTTCCAATTATACTTTACTAAGAACGTGGCTGGTTAATCTATATAATTTAATGTAAATTAATATTTCAGTATATTTGTATAGCTCACCCGCGCACACTCAATAATATTTGTATTGGAAAAATATTATACAACCTTTATGTTAAATACACCTATTATATAGTGTTCATTACATAACACTTATAAATAACTTGCACGATGATGAACCATACAATCATATTGTAACAATCTGCAGTGAACTCCAGTTCTTTGAAATTAACACGCCCTTTAAACACTCTGAATGGAGTAGCGATTTCAGTCGCAGGGTCGTGTGAAACAGAAAGATTCCCACTCATTTTCATATTCAATACTACGAATTAACCGAAGCTTTATTTTGGTTATTTGAGACGTATCTTTGTGAGAAGGCATTTTCTTACTCCGGACTTTCGCACTCAAGAAACCTAACGTAAAAGACGAAAAAGTACCTAGCGTACAAGACGAAGAGAGAACCGATTATAGATGTAGGGCGGAAATATCGAAATAAATCGAATTTCTCTTGTCACTACTTTTGTCTTATTCATTTACCCAGATTTCACTTTCGGAAGTTCCAGTATCAGATTATAGCGAATAAAGTAACTCATCTTTAGATGAGAAAGTATCAATTTTGTGATAAGAACTGGGTCCGATAATATCAACAAAGTATGGCGCACATGTTCGTTTGTAGCAAGTCTGTTCATTTTCCGGCATATTCTGTCTCGATATCGTCCAAAATATTTGTGCCTAGGTTCCTAGGCTTCTTTGCTAAGCACTGAATATGTGCAAAGAAAATTGGATGGCATTTTTTTCATGGATCAAAACTTTCTATGACATTTACTGTTGGCAGCATTGGGTATCACTTATAGTGATCCGCATACAGTTTTGCTGTCTCCATATTTTTGATATTAATAATCTCGGGATTCACCGCAAAACCACAAGAAAGTTAGAGAAGTATAATGTTATATCTGTTAATCAGTTCTAGGATGCTCCTGTTATTTGACGGGCCCATTTCCTACGGTCTGTCGTTCCATCGTTACATGTCCTTGCTTGACTTTCCTAAGCTGCAAGCGGTTGAACCTCAACATGGGAAATCGGAACGGAGATGTTTGACTTGTGGAGAAGACAACAGACAGACTGGAGCGCAAGTGAGGTACAGCAATACGGTGTGATGTGTCTGGACATGAGCAATGTGGACATGCATGAACCATACCATGGACTAGACATTGTTCTCAGGTTTTGTAAACTTTCCTCTGACGGCTGGACATTGGCTCATAGAACTTTCGAACTTCCATATTCAACACTTCAAAGAGTACTTCCGTACAAAATTAATCGCGGGATTTGTTATGGCTTTTATGTATGAATTTACTTTGTTGAAAATCTTGAGTAAAGAAGTAGGTATAAACCAGGACAAAAAATATAGGTACATAATAAATTATAATTTAAATGGTTTATTGACTGTCTCAAGTTAAACATAAGCAATAATTTTTTATTTCAACGAAAATTCGTATACATTTTTTTATTTCAGACGCACATTAGAGCCTTCGTTAGATAGCGAATATCTGTCATTTGTAACAACTCACATTTTCCTTACTCGACGTGGTGTAGTGGTTAGATTGCTCGCCTCCCACTCAGGTGAACCGAGGTTGATTCCCGTCTGGGTCGCTCCCGGATTTTCGCACGTGGGAATCGTGCCGGACGAGGCCAATGTTCGGCGGATTTTTTTCGGGGATCTCCCGTTTCCCCCGCCCTTGCATTCCGGCTCTGTTCCTACTTACCTCACTTCATCCTGATCGGCTCTCTAGACCTCATTGTTAAGAGCCGCCTAAATATATCCACTCATCACTACCAGGTTAACTGGGTGGCGTTCCGAAACGTTACTCCGAGAGTAAAGTAGAGGAACTGAGTGTGACAGCTGAGGAAAGTTAGAGTAAATGTGGTTTTGGAACGAGAATGAGGTAAATAGCATTCTGTGTTTATACTAAGCAACTAGTTTAAATTCCAAAACACATTTGTCCCTTTCTCCAAATTCGTCCTATTATAAAATATTAGTTGCCATATTAATCATAAACATTAGGTCTAAAAATGCGAACTTCATAAAATTTAACTTTTAAATAGAAACACCAAGTTTATCAATCATTTGTAATTCTCCCTCTTGCGTCTATAAAAAGAATATCCACATTTCATTTCAATTTGTTTAATTTTACTAAACGTTTTGCAATTTACGTTTAACCTTCCGTATACTCGCTGAAATTGTGCGTGTTAAAGTTAACCTCTGGCAAGATCCTCAAAGTGACTTCTCTGCAGTCGTGGGAAACTGCCGAGAGTGAGTGAAGAGAGATGGGCGACTCTTAACAGCGAAGTCTTGAGAGCCGATGAGGGTGATTGAAGTGAGTATGAAGCGACGCTGGAATAAAGATGCAGGAGGAACGGGAGGTCAACGAGAAAACCCGCCGAACTGTGGCATCGCCCAGCATTGACGAGAGCGA
Source organism: Dryococelus australis (assembly GCA_029891345.1). NCBI lineage: Eukaryota > Metazoa > Arthropoda > Insecta > Phasmatodea > Phasmatidae > Dryococelus > Dryococelus australis. The sequence goes on from CM057002.1 coordinate 115,590,292, forward strand.
GTAAAGCATTTGCTAAAGTATTTTCGGACTACCAGGGAGGAAGTTTACTCGCAGAGTAACGACGCCCTGGAAGCCTGCAAGACAGTTGTTATGATCCTTGGTTTGAAGACCAAGCGCGCAGGATAAAAGGCGGCGAAATTGAAGAAGTAATTCAAACGAGATGGATTACTTAAATTAGAGATGGGCTAGAACCAAGATGACTAGATCTTTACATTTTACAGTTTATGAGTGGTTATGATTAGTAAGTGGCCAATGAAGTGAAGGGAAGACGTAGCAGTTCAGAGTAATTAAGCTAGTTCATATTAGAAGGCTTCACAGGGACTCGCACCCTGGATACTCTAGCTTCGCTGCTATCTGCCTGGGCCCTTGACCATGCTCCTCTCTGCTTGGTCCCTTACCACGCTGCTCTCTGCCCGGGCCCTTAACCGTGCTATCTACCTGGGCCCTTGGCCACGCTGCTCGCTGCCTGGGCCCTTGGCCGTGGTGTTATCTGGCTGGGCCCTTGACCGCGCTGCTGTCAGCCTGGGCCCATGACCATGCTGCTCGCTGCTTGGGCCCTTGGCCGCGTTGGTCGCTGCCTGGGCCCTTTACAGGGCTGCTATCTACCTGGGCCCTTGGCCACGCTGCTCGCTGCCTGGGCCCTTGAGCGCTGCTATCTGCCTGGGCCCCTGACACGCTGCTATCTGTCTGGACCCTTGACTCACTGCTCTCTGCCTGCGCCCTTGTCCACGCAGCTATCTGCCTGTGCCCTTGACAGTGCTGCTCGCTGCCTGGGCCCTTGGCCGTGCTGTTATCTGCCTGGGCCCTTGACCGCGCTGCTCTCTTCCTGGGCCCTTGACAGCGATGCTCGTTGCTTGCCCTTGACAGCACTGCTCACTGCCTGGGCCCTTGACCATGCTGCTCTCTGCTTGGTCCTTACCAAGCTGCTCTCTGCCTGGGCCCTTAACCGTGCTGTTATTACCTGGGCCCTCGACCGCGCTGCTCGCTGCTTGGGCCCTTGTCCATGCTGCTATCTGCCTGGGCCCTTGACAGTGCTGCTCGCTGCCTGGGCCCTTGACAATGCTGCTCTCTGCTTGGTCCTTACCACGCTGCTCTCTGCCTGGGCCCTTAACCGTGCTGCTATCTACCTGGGCGATTGGCCATGCTGCTCGCTGCCTGGGCCCTTGGCCGTGGTGTTATCTGGCTGGGCCCTTGATTGCGCTGCTGTCAGCCCGGGCCCATGACCATGCTGCTCGCTGTTTGGGCCCTTGGCAGCGCTGCTCACTGCCTGGGCCCTTTACCAAGCTGCTATCTACCTGGGCTCTTGGCCACGCTGCTCTCTGCCTGAGTCCTTGACAGCGTTACTCGCTACCTGGGCCCTTCACCACGCTGCTCGCTGCTTGGGCCCTTGTCCACGCTGCTATTTTCCTGGGCCCTTGACCATGCTGCTATCTGCCTGGGCACTTGACCATGCTGCTATCTGCCTGGGTCCTTGACAGCACTGCTCACTGCCTGGGCCCTTGACCATTCTGCTATCTGCTTGGTCCCTTACCACGCTGCTATCTGCCTGGGCCCTTGACCGCGCTGCTATCTGTCTTGGGCCTCTGACCACGCCGCTATCTGCCTGGACCCGTGACAGCACTGCTCTCTGCCTGGGCCCTTGTTCACGCTGCTATATGCCTGTGCTCTTGACAGTGCTGCTCGCTGTCTGGGCCCTTGGCCATGCTGTTATCTGCCTGGGCCTTTGACCGTGCTGCTCTCTGCCTGGGCCCTTGACAGCGCTGCTCGTTGCTTGGCCCTTGGCCGCGATGCTCTCTGCTTGGTCCCTTACCACGCTGCTCTCTGCCTTGGCCCTTAACCGTGCTGCTATCTAACTGGGCGCTTGGCCACGCTGCTCGCTGCCTGGGCCCTTGGCCGTGGTGTTATCTGGCTGGGCCCTTGACCGCGCTGCTGTCAGCCTGGGCCCATGACCATGCTGCTCGCTGTTTGGGCCCTTGGCCGGGCTGCTCACTGCCTGGGCCCTTTACCATGCTGCTATCTACCTGGGCCCTTGGCCACGCTGCTCTCTGCCTGAGTCCTTGACAGCGTTACTCGCTGCCTGGGCCCTTGACCGCGCTGCTCGCTACTTGGGCCCTTGTCCACGCTGCTATTTTCCTGGGCCCTTGACCATGATGCTATCTGCCTGGGCCCTTGACCATGCTGCTATCTGCCTGGGTCGTTGACAGCACTGCTCACTGCCTGGGCCCTTGACGATGCTGCTCTCTGCTTGGTCCCTTACCGCGCTGCTCTCTGACTGGGCCCTTGACCGCGCTCCTCTCTGCCTGGGCCTTTGACCGCGCTGCTCTCTACTTCATAGTTTACTTAGTTGGCCTGACCCCCATATTCTGTCGTCCTCGGTGGTTTTTTTTTTAGATAGTTTATGGATTCTATTTTTTTGGCTCTGTGTTTGACTTTTATGTTTTATAAACTGATGCGTATCCTCGTTACCTGCTCGTGGTGTGAACAGGAGCTTTTCGTAACAAGGTGCACGACGGGGCTCTTGTACCAGTGTACGGTAGCAGTTAACAGGAAGTGATATTGTCCAAATATTTACTTCAAAATAGCTTACTTTACCATGGAAATCTATATTCTCATTATGGCTAGTTCTACTCAGGTTAGGAAGTTGTTATGGTAGAGCTTGGCATAGTTAGAATCTCCTCCGCAAGGTGACCTGGTGTTCCAAACAAGTCGCTGCTAAGTTGGCCGTAAAACTTGTGTCTACGATTTCGTAGTTGTTTCTAACTGTAATATATACACACCACAGCTAAACTTATTAATTATTATTAGTAGCTTGCAATGAATTTTACAAGAGCAAACAGTAAAAATACAAATATGTTTGGCATTGAACGTTAATAAGCAAGCTTATTTCAATGTGTATTTTAGTACGAAATAAATGTAGCTGCTATAAAAGGTAGTTTGTACTTTTCTGCTCAACTCAAGAAAACTTCACAGGAAAGTCCTAAAAAATTATAAATTTTAACCATTTAACAGATTTTTTCGGTTCATTATTATATTTGAATACAATAATGTGTAAGCCCACGTTTCCATAAATACAGTTCACGACAGAATATTAAACAGAATGTAAATATTTTTCGTTACATTTCCACTCTAGTAGGAAGAACGAATTTTAATTTTTACGTTGGTTCAAACACAAACGAAATCGGAAGGTTTTTCACAATTATATGGATTTAATGGAAATAGCAAGTATTCTATTTGCTTGCACACGAAACCTGATTAGAACGAACTCCACACCCGGGCACTTGGCGCCTTCTTGCCCCAGCGCAGCGCCAAAGTTCTCTCTCAAATAATCAAAAAGTTGCGCTCGCGAGCGACTGCCTCCCCTCCTCCTCTCCGACATCTAGCGGCGCCAGACGGAACCCCCGGGTCTTCTTTCACTTTAGTTTCCCCGACTTCAAAAACAGATTCACCCTCGTACAATCCTCCACCCCCTCCCCCCTCCCACGCCTGCGCGCTCGCTGTAATGGATTCGAAAATAAGTGCGCCATTGAATACAGAGGACCGCATTATCCGGGCTAGTTTGTGCGGCGCCGCGCCAGACGAAACGCACCCAACGGGCCGGGCGTGTTAAGGACCATTTTCCCCTGCGACCCCTCATCGCACCCGCCATACAACGTCCCGAACTGCGCCTTCAGCCGGACGGGGAATATTTGTTTTTTTAAGGGCGAGGTATCTCTTTCTCCATTCCAGTCGCTGTTTTTTTTTTACATCGACCTAGGGGTAAATACGCTGGGCGACGCTCGGTATAAACAGACTGTATATATCAAGAGCCATTATCTCGAGCTGGACAATGAAACATTCTCCGACTCTTGTATGTGTCGGTATCGACTATTCGCAATTTATTTCTTTACATCCGGCTTGCCGGTGAGATGTTAGCACTTTCGTTGCACATCCGCACAAAATAGTACATATTGTACATCCGTCGTTACGTCCAACTTTTCTGAAGAGCTGATAAAGTTATGCTTTCTGGCAACTCCTTCACCTCATATGCAAGTCAAATTTCAATTCAAACCAAATTAAAATACTTATATTTTAACAGAATTATAAAGCGCTTAGAAAACATCACATATTTACGAAACAATCAAACAAGTCATAAGGAGAACCGAGGAGGTGGAGGGGGGAGAGGGGAAAGAGGGAGGCTATAGTGGAACACGTGTTAACTAGAACAAATTATAAAAGAACATTATCTTATAGTATAATATTACGCATTGTAGTATACAGAAATTTGCTTATATTTTCACAGCTAAAGGATTTTTAGTTAATTCAATAATACATTTTTTACAACGTTATGGGCAAGGGGGGATTACAACCCTTGACGCCTATTCTCCTTGCTACGTTCCTGTATGGCAATGAAGTTCACGTGGCGTTGAATACACTGGATCAGTAAGAATGCACACACACCCTCTGCAAATGCCAGATTGAGAATATCGTTGATAATAAAATTGCTCGAATCCCTATGACTAGGAATTTCTGACATATTTACCATTTCATGTTTCAAACAATGCACCGAGAAGCACAACAAGCCCATCAACGGAAAAAAATCAAACAATAAACGAAAAGTTAGAAGAGGAACAATTAGGATTACATAATTATATTAGTTCGATCTGCGCGCGCATGATTTTAGTATATTCCAAAGATAATCTAGATTAGAAGGTTTGGAATAAACTCAAGAGTACTGAGACGCTCTCGAATTACATAATTTATTTATTTTCTTTGTTGGCTTTTATACGCAGACATTCCCATGTTTATTACGGTGAAATAAGCAAGTATCATACTTTCATACATTATAGCAATGTCCGTATTTTTTCCCACAAGTGTTAACTAATGTTTGTTTTTTCACTTTTGTGTTTAATAATAATTATTACATTTTTCGATTGAATTGTTTGAAAAAAAATTGTTTAAATAACGAAACTAATACATATGCCAATTGCAGTTTTCCTATAACCCTGGTCTCATGAATAACATGGTCGAGATGCTTTTGAAATAATATTATTTGATAATGACTAGCTGTAACACGCTGGCCTCATGTCTTTAAGTTTACGGTACTGTTTTTTTTATAAACACCCTACACGTAAAAGAATACTTTCAAAATGATTAAGAACGTCCTCTGAATCCACCCAACCAATAAGCTAACGAAACGACGTCAGTTTCTGGAATAAGCAGCTTCAAGGAACGGAATGACATAATTGATAACGCCACGTAAACCAAATAATAGAATAGCGCAAGATACTTTCTAAATTAAGCGTTAATTGCTCAAGCTCTCTAAACGTTCAAAAAACTTAACTTAGTCAGACTAGCCAGTGTTAATTAATCATTGCCAACTACACCGGAATATTAATAAACTACAAAGAGATGAATAATTACATACGAAAAATTTATGTTTAGAAAAGTCATTAAGAAATTTTTTTTATAGGTTAGTACAAGTGTCAAAAGATTACAATTGTGTACTTTCTTACACTGGCGTAAACGAATGCTTCAGTAATAGTAAAAATATCCGTTATATACACAAACATGTCACATAAAAAAAATATATTTTTTCTAAACGTACTGTAATTTCATTTCCGCTTACGTAACTGTGGAGTGAGAACTTCAACTAGTACCATAAAAATAAAAATGAAGAATTCTAGTTGACACATAACATTTGACAGAAGAAAATATTTCCATATATTCATATCAAGTTAGTTGCCACATGGTGTGTTTATTAGTATTGCTGGTACTGTTAGCTCAGTACGTTAACAAGACAACAAGTGTCAAAGTCAAAACTGTGTTATTTTTGACGTACAAAATGAAGCAAAGCATTTACAGAAATTAATTAAAGGAAGCTGTATGTTATTGTATTAATTCATAAATTGTATAATGAAATTTCTTTTGTGAAAATTCTTGAACACCAAGGGGGTTCAGAGCCAGCTATCTCCCAGTCGCTCTAAACTATGTTGTTGGCAAGTTTATCAATTAGGGCGCTGCACTTACGTAATTTGTGATCGGAAATGTACTTGTATGGAAATAAACCTCGTGTACACTTCAGCACTTGTGAAGCTCGTGTACACTTCAGCAGCTGTGAAGCTCGTGTACACTTCAGCACTTGTGAAGCTCGTGTACACTTCAGCAGCTGTGAAGCTCGTGTACACTTCAGCACTTGTGAAGCTCGTGCACACTTCAGCACTTATGAAGCTCGTGCACACTTCAGCACTTGTGAAGCTCGTGCACACTTCAGCAGCTGTGAAGCTCGTGTACACTTCAGCAGCTGTGAATCTCGTGTACACTTCAGCAGCTGTGAAGCTCGTGTACACTTCAGCACTTGTGAAGCTCGTGCACACTTCAGCACTTGTGAAGCTCGTGTACACTTCAGCAGCTGTGAAGCTCGTGTACACTTCAGCAGCTGTGAAGCTCGTGCACACTTCAGCACTTGTGAAGCTCGTGTACACTTCAGCAGCTGTGAATCTCGTGTACACTTCAGCACTTGTGAAGCTCGTGTACACTTCAGCACTTGTGAAGCTCGTGCACACTTCAGCACTTGTGAAGCTCGTGTACACTTCAGCAGCTGTGAACATTTTACGCGGTGTTTGATATTATTGACTGAGTTGTCAACAAAATTATGATTTATCACATGCAGAGAGCTTTCTCAGCTTACTACTTTGTAAAGTCATATTAAATTTTTTAAATAACTGTACTTTGAAATAAACTCAGATAAAAACGTTGAAGTGTAGCCTGGCCGACAAATACATTGTAGTCTATTCTCCGTTTCTTCGCACTCTTTGAATCAAACCTTTGAAAAGTCACCCCGTGTATGTCATGCTTTGTTTGTTTCTTAAACACGTCGCCATGTTTCACAAACATATCATCATTGTGTTAACGTAAATATATATTACGTTTACTTGATTTGAACTTTTGAATATATTTTATTTGTAAGTCATAATATTTCATTTATAATGGATGCGAATACAACAGGGGGAAAATGGTGTGTTTGCAAAGCCTAGTAAGAAATAGTTCTTATACAAAATGTTGTTTCAGAGAGTGCGCACGAATTCAGTGCGTTGTCCTTTTGGTGTAACTTTCTATACTTGGTTAAGCTTTGTTAGCATGAGGCGGAGGAATATCGTGCAAGCATAACTTTAGCAGGGCTTCATAAATGTAGTATATGGAGAGGCTTGGACGCATGCGCCTGCAGGCAGTAGGTGCTGCAACCCGCGACACATGCTTGAGTTGTGATGGCGGAACGGCCTGGCTACAGGCGGAGCGAGGGGCTGGAGGGGTGACCCTCCCCCTCCATAAACACAGCTAGCCCCTGCCTGCCTCTGTTCAATCACATCATCGCACTGCAGGGGATAAAGTGGTTAGCGCCCCGGCATCTGACTGCCTTCCCCCCTCCCTCGACCCGTACAGCCACGCCAATCGCATTAAACCCAGCACCGCCAAGAGGACACTTCCGGCCAGGACTCCCTTGACACCCCCTCCACCCTCAACAAACCGCCCTCTACTAGCTACGTGCCACAGCTGTGCTGCCTACAACCGCCTCCTCGCCGTTAATTGTAAACTTCAGGGAAAAATAATCCCGCCCACAACTGCACATACTTAGATTCAACGACTGACTCACATTTCTACGACACTGCTGGCAATAAATTATAAACAGTAGTCAGGGTATATACTATTCACGGTAAAGTGAGCACTTGTGAAAGTCCTCTTATTTGGAATGATACTCAATAAATATATTTTATTTTCGCCTTAGACGTCACCTCCAGAGTGCGACGGAATATACACACCGTGTTCATTACTTAGATGACTATAATTATTTTTAAAGTTTGTTGAAGGTTAAAGTAACTATGCCTCAGAAGTGCAATATTTGGGCACATTAAATTCGTTTTTAAAAATATTAAATGGTTTATTTTATATTAATGAATTTAGATTATTTATTAATAAAAATATGATGGAAATATAATTATTAAAACCCATTAACGCTGCTGTTCGATTTAATACAAAATTAAATTTCCGTGAATAGTCTATATAAACGTTTTAAAAATAGTGACTGGAATCATTAGTTTTCCTCATATTACTGTAATAGTGACTGAAATCATTAGTTTTCCTCATATTACTGTAATAGTGACTGAAATCATTAGTTTTCCTCATATTACTGTAATAGTGACTGAAATCATTAGTTTTCCTCATATTACTGTAATAGTGACTGAAATCATTAGTTTTCCTCATATTACTGTAATAGTGACTGAAATCATTAGTTTTCCTCATATTACTGTAATTATCGTGCCACGTTTATGTTTCTGTTTGATTTACCTACGTCGCCCACACGGAGTTAAAAAATTCAATCTGGACGCTTGAAAGTAAATATATATTTCTCCTCGGCTTATTCCGATAGGAATGTTGCACATGAAAGACTAATATTGCAAATATTTCCCCCAAGGCTATACCCATCAGGATTTCGGATTTGTGATCGATATAAGGCGTAGCAGACAGAAATCAAAGAGAGCTAGCTCGTGTCTACTGGCCCCATCTCCACTTATGTAAATGTTTTATTATAAAAGTTAATTAAATTTTAGGTATTTGGATAGGCAGACTTTTGAAGCTGCAAACACCACAACTTCTCATCGGGTTCGAGTGGTATTGGATATCCACTGACCCTAATTTTTAACTCCTTTTCGACACTTGCATGTTGCAGAAAGGAAAATTATTGTATACATATTCAGCATATGGATTATTTAAACTCTGCAATTGTTTTCGGCTTTTATATATGCAATATTTAGACTGAAGATTGAGCCGACATTGTATCGGGTTTAACATATAGCAGGGATCCTATTCCGTGAAACAATTTTTTACACATTTTCCCTAACATCGTTTGAACTTCCAAAATTACGGAAATTAATATTAACCCATTTTTTTTATGTAGTACTTGGAAGCAAAACTTACGTAAATATGTAATCGTGTTTCAGACATAGCGAGGATTCTGTGTAAACACATTTGACCCCTTTTCACACCCCGAAGTGTAAAATTTTGGAAAACCTTTACATGAGGTTCCAGGCACTAATTATGAGCAGAAAAGATGTCGACTTCTGAGTTTAAGATATGAGTATTCATTTATATAGCCCATTCGCATAATCTTTACTTAATTGAAATTAATCCTCTGAAAAATCAACCCAAGTGTGGCGTATTTGATTGTTTACGAAATTTGCTATGTATCTCAAGCGTTTTGTACTTCTGTAGACATAGAAGTATAACATGTTTTGTTCAATTGAACTATCACTTATATTTTAACTATAAATCACGATATTCAAATAATAATCTATACTAATAAAACAGAGAGATTATAGACGTGTTGGTAATACTTAGTAATAATTAGTTATCATTCACAGCATTATTACAGCGAGGTCACATGATTGCGGCGTGCCATCCCTTTGATGTGATTTTCTAAACTTAGTTAAGATATTCTTGCAAGAAGTGGAGTAGTTACCTGAAATATGAATCTTTTCAGGACTTCAGGAAAGTGGAAGTAGCAATGACTTAACTATAACGTATTTTACTACAGTATATTTTACTTAATTTCACCCCATCAAGGGTTGAATTAAAAAAAATATGAAGACATAGTATCACCTGATCAAGTAAAACTGAACTCTGTTTTCATGTTTGACAATGTGGCCTGCGAGAAACATACGTGCTTGTAGCAGCATTTTTGCATGGGTAGGCATACAGTGGCTGGTTCGTTTTACATTTGCCGAACATATTTACACATACCAAAGCAGATGCTTCACGACTATTCAAACGTGATTTTTTTTCCGAACAAAAGATTTAAACTTGCACTATGATTATTGAGATAATGTAAAAGCTGACACATAATTTGATAAATTTAAGGACAGAGTGCATTTTGTGGGCACGAGCCTTATGGTTTTTCATGGCCATGAAAGATTATCCCCAATTTAAAGGGATGTACCACTGTGGTTTCGATCAGTTCATTGCAATATAGTAATAAGATAAGCGCTACATCATTTCAAAATTTCGTCATGAGGGACTTACGCATCACGGACAAAAAAACTGTCTTGTGCAGTCAGCAAATGGTCGCAGTGATGTTAGTGGAGAAAAGATTAAAAAGTTGGCAGACCAGGAACAAGATGGTGATGTAGTCAACAAGGTTTACATTCAAAATGTAAATTCTGAGATGCTCGAAATTATGCCGACAACATTGTCGAGCGCCATATCCTCTGACTAAAATACCATCTCAGCAGACTTTGCAAATTTGCTGGAAAATAAACTCGAAATCATGAAAAATTATCTAACAGAAAACTTGAATGTGCGTTAATATCACCTCTCGCTAAATGATAAGAAAATGTAAAAAATAACAACCTACATGCTCCAGCCTCGTATCCACTACTCATTCCTGCGCAACCAGTCTCGAACCACGCATGAACATGTGGTAATGGAACCTACATTTCCACCATACAAAATGAATACTTAAATATGGACACACACTCATTTAAGCTCAGTCTGCTTACAATACGATCTCAGGATATATCCTTCGTATATATATATATATATATATATATATATATATATATATATATATATATATATATATATATATATATACCATTAATAACCACTATCCATCATCACATTTGGTCACTATGGTAAAAATCATGCGCACGTATTATTTACGAACTAGAAAAGTTGCTAGACTCGAATATTTCAGAACTCAAGACTACAATAAAGGCCAAAGTAATTGCTGCTCTGACTGACATGACTTATAATGATACTGTGTGAAAGCATTGTGCAAATGTATAAAATGCACAAGATAAGCATTGGGAACAATATTCCTGATAAGCTGGACGACTACTAGCATAAAGCCATGGACGAATATACAGGGACTGGAACCTGCATAATCGCATAACCGCGATACCATACAAAACCTTGTACTTGTGGTTTAAAAGCACAATATAATCCCAGCATGTCGTTGGAAAGAACATCCGAAATATCTCTCTGGTAACCAGGTCCGTTTGGAACGAGACACTGCATTAGAGGATACATTCAAATCCATGACCTCGAGATTTACAAATTTACAACAAAGCATTTCCCCTGCTGAAATAAAAAAAAAAAGAAATGGATATTGAACCCGGAACTAAGAGAAAGCGTAAACTACTTTCAGAGAAGGAAGAAAATGAAGACAATTTGCGTTTTGTCTACTTGGAAAAGTAGAAAGGAGAGGTCTACAATGGGATGCACGAGCATGCGTAATTATCTGACTTTGTACACGGCCCGATTTAGTGGTGCAACTTATGGAGTGTACAGTCAAAATAAAAAACGGTTCTTCGGAAACAAACAAATATTTTCCTACCCAACGATATGATACAAGTCGGTGAGGAAATACGAGCTACGCTCAGACATTACGGATTAGAATTTAAATGTAATCCTATCCAAATCCGTACAGTCGCCTCCTCAAAGTTACAAGGGCGCGTTTGAAAAACAACGATCCTAACAGCAGCGAATATGAGGACGAATCCCACTCGAAATTTGTAATTATTTCATAGCTCTTTCCCGAAATAAGAACACCCACTGGTTATGGCCTGCAAATTAAGTATACAACTTATGGAATGATACTGGAATATGTTTATTGGAATTATGTTAACGAGTTTGTACAAAGACTGCGTCTGCTGATTGCTTCTCAATAAGCGGAAAAGAATTTTCATACCAACAAAATTGCAAATATCCTGGATGTATCATGAAAGAATGGGTATAGAGAATAACAATGATGCGAGATCCACAAGATTTCTAGGCGTAATTATCCTAGACATATGGCGAGTGTGTTTGGCTTACACGATTTGTATCAAACAGACTTGGCAGAAATTATTCCTTATTCATGCGTAAACAAAGGTTTTAAATACATGCTAACTGTTATAGACTGTTACAGGAAATATGCCTGGTAAGAATAAATCATGCAAGTGCATAACCAATGTAATGATACCCGTTCTACTAGATAAAGGTTCTCCCATTAACTTACAAACGAATCTCGGCAAAGAATTCTACAATCACAGTTTTCAACCACCGATGGAGAAAAATAATTATTCTACACACACTAGCACGACAGCCATAATTGTCGAATGATTAAACCGTACTCTAAAACAGTAATGCTGGAATTTTTCACTGCACAAGGAAACTATAAATGGCTGGTAATATTGCCTACACTCGTGTGTGTGTGTGTGTAATCATAAATATCACATCACTACTCGCACGTGGCCCGTGGAAGAAGCAAATAATTCGCTATTGAAAACTTTATATAATCAAACGAAAATATTGGATAAACATAAACTCTTGAGTTAAGGGATCATTTGAGAAAGGATTCATGCAAGGCTGGTTCAATGGAATATTCGAATATATAAAACTTTGTTGTTAGTAACCCAGAATATTCTACCTAGGGGACGTGTAAAGTAAACTTATCCAAGGAGGATTTTATGTGCAAGAAATACAAGTTACAAAATTTTCTATTTCGTATCTTGTAGAAAAAGTTATTAAGAGTAAACCTAATAAATTATTAACCTATTCGCTAGGATTTCCTAAATTTGCAGACAGTTGATGACAAGAGCAATGTAAGGGACAAATATTGCACTGTTTTCCCCCTGTTTATAATTTTTAATAATACATCGTTTAAATGTTCTAACTGTTCCCATTCTTATTTGTGAATCTGCGATTATTAAAGTTTTTTCCTAGGTAATTCTCTAGTTTCACTCATCGTCAAAAAACTAGTATATGTTTATTAATGTTTACAACACAAAATTAAGCAATATTCTGGGCAGTGCAGTCCTTTCGAGCCACGATCAGTCCCAAAAGTTTTATCGACCAGTAATATCGTTATCTCAGCGAGCAGACTAAAAGAATCCTGATCAAGTGGGTGTACACTAAGACAGTAATTGTTTGCTATCTTTGCTGTATTTTCTGCGAACATAATTGTATCTGGCTTTAATAATTTCCGCAGGGTAATATGAGTCAGCAGATGATAAAACCATGGTTTATACTCCTCTCCTTTTTAGGCAGGTAAGTTTTTTTAATGGTTAAATCCCATTCACCGGTCACACTCTCTCTCTCCATCCCCTCTCTCTCTCTCTATCTCTCTCTCACACACACACAAGAATGAAAAGAAAAAATTCCACTTGTCTTCTCAATTCTCACTTCTCAACGAACGCCCTCCTGTCGCGTGCTACTAGCAGCCACCCGTTGTTCAGCAAAGGTCTTCCTAGTTTTAGAAAATTTACCGCTGCATCCATCTATGTAAACAGGACGTTCAAAAATTTGTACTGGTTCAGCTGAGTCTGGTTAAACAGATTAAGCCGCCAGTCCAACTGGCTTGAAAACATTATAAAATTAGGTGTATCTGGTGTATGTACACCAAAGCATAAACAGATGAATTTTGTAACACTTCTTCTGAAAAGTAGATGTAAACACACTGTCTTTCTGTAATTTTTAAGCATTCTAAAATATACAAAGGCAATTGAAATGTCGAGTTTTTACAAATGCGTAATAAAAACTGCGCAATTTGTGTGTAACGGCATTAATTTGCGTTTGGAAGAAGACGCAAATTATTATTAATATTATGATTATATTTAACCCATTAAAAGAAGTATTCTTCACGACTATGGTATAAAGTTTTCGAGGAATCCATTTCGTAATTTCCAGATAATACTAACCAACACTGGATAAGTGGGCAGCATGCAAAGCACCCAATAACAGGCCGTTGCGGCCTATCATAGGACGAGATGTTTCCAGTGGGAGCGGAGGTACATACTGTGGCACTGATAAGTGCTTCCATTTACAATAAATTAAATATATATATAATTTTACTACATCTTCCTGTGTGCCGTTTCCATGGACGGAAACTCGAGAGTTTTGAAGGAATTGTGATTTATCAAACACATTGAAAGAACAGCAGACACTTCTATAGTTGCGCTTAAATGTAGTGTTCCAAACAAATAATCGATAGTCTTATGACAATATCAATATCGATATCAAAGTTCGAAAACATTTCCTCGGGGACGCAATTGCAGTCACGTAGTTTACAAGGAAATGACATACAAATCATGAAGGGCATATTGTGACAGAATGGGAGGCAGGTAAAACTCGCCTGTATTTCAGTTTACGTTTGTTGGCAAACTACCCGATTTATTTTGCAACAAAGTAGGTGTTTCAAAATACCGATACATGATGTTACAAATGTTTTTGGAGATGTTATGGTACTCTGTTGTAAATCGATGCATAGTAATAAACATAATTTCAGATGGATTATTATTTTGTTTGAAATGCAGTTGGTCAATTAAAAAATTTACTAGACTACCTTTCCAAAAATATTATGAGTTGCAATGGTAATAAATTTGATAAAGTTTGCTTGCGGATGTGATAGCTAAACTATGCATTCCAATTACTTGGTTTAATATTGCAATTTTTAACTCTGTATTGCATTATGTTTCATATATGATACAACTGGCGTATTCGATTTTTATTCGTATTTAAATTAATTAATTATAATAATTAAAAAAATTTAAATTAACATTGCAACATTTTAATGTATGCAAAGGCCAAGCTCATTTTCACGAAGATCGTGTAGCGTAGTGGTTAGCGCTCTAGACTTACCATCTGAGGGTCGTGAGTTCGAATTCCGGCATGTGCATTTTGAATTTGAAAAATAACAGTAAAGTGTACATGCCGTGGATTGCTCGATCACCTTTCGTCGTCGGAGATAGTAAAAATACAGCGACGATCTATCGGAATGGCAAACCGATGGATTAACGAGCCGTTCGATGCTCGTACTATGGAGACGATTTCGAGTTTACCCAAACTGTTATGAAACTGTTACCACTAAAATTCGTACGACGAGACAAAAATCAAACGAGTTTTTCTTTTATTTGAAGGGGTTTCGTACCGTGTATATGGCCGAAAATCGTAACTCTTGGATCTCTGTTAAGAGTGATAAGGGTTAATATCTGGTTTACGTATACAATTCTGAGCATGGCTGAAGCTGCTAGATAGAGGGTTCATTTACGAGAACAACATCTGCACTTCATCTTCTTCAAACATCTCGAATCTAAATTCATCCGTAGTTTGTAAATTGGCTCGACTGTCAATAGCGACAAAAAAAAAAAGAAGTAAAACTTAGAGGAAGATTGTAGAGTAACATGTCCATATCGGCAAGATTACCCAGTATCTCATAAAAATTACTTAGTAATGACGGATGGTACCATTTTCTCTATTCCGTGGCGAATCACTTAAGTCCTTTGCTTCCATAAATTCCTTTCACTGTTTCCCAAACTTCAAGAGAAGTCATAATAGTTTTCAATGTATTCGATTTCCGAGAGAGAAATAATTTATAATAAGACAGATGTTGCTCTAAGATCAACGTCATCACACAATATATTTTCTTTTCTTTAAAGTGCCGCAGAGATAGCCCCACAGGCTATACAATTCCGAATGAGTATAGTTTGTGCATGCGCTTTTCACGTAGAATTATTTTCACCTTTAAGAGGCCAAATTTAGGAGTTTGTGTGAACACCAGTTATTTTTCTATAATTAAATATCTACTCTCTGAAAACCGTCTTTGGTTAATTTCAATACATTGAAATACTTATTCACTCATTTTGTTTACGAAGTCAGAACAATATAAGATATGCCCATAGAGCTGGGGTCTTTCTTCTAACACATTATATTAATGCCAACAAATCATTAGTGTAATTTTATTGGCCGAAGATATGTGGAAGTCAGACTACCCGTTTTCAATCGAGGCGGGCAGGTTTCGACTCCCAGAGAAAGTTTGTATGTGAAAAACGTGGTGGAGTAGCCATTGTCCGGCGGGTTTTCTTGGAGTTATCCTCTTTTCTCTTTCTTTACATTCCGCCGTTACTTCATACTCACCGTATTCTACCCTGACCGGCGCTCAATACCTGACTGTTGAGAACCGACCTAGTCCTCTCATTGCAGACGAAGGCAAGAATGTTGAGGTTTAAAAAGTAGAATGCGTTAAGGTCGATGGGTCACAGATTCTCGTGTACGAGGCGTCTCAAATTGCTTCTCTAGTGAAGGTGCCATTTGACGGTGGATGGCGACCAAGGAACTCAATGCCTGCACTCGCCCCTGTCTAGCAATCAAACGGTCCTCCATAGGGTTACCGCAATATTCCTTCCCAAATTGGGACACTTTGTAACAACTTTATATCGCTCTGTGTGTTTCAATTACACCATCCATTTAGGCATATTTGAGTCGTTAAGCTTAAGCAACAAACCAAAATCTCTCAATTATTAAGTTACTAATGAGCAAAATGTTATTCCTCTCACTCATTACGAAACGGTACACCATTTATAGTACACACTTTAGAGATATATCTTCAAGGCGATTCGCAATTAGACCGACAAACTTCGGGAGGTGATTCTTCATGGAAAAGTAAACGGAAAACATATGTGACACTTTATACCTAAGCCGAATATTAAGGAAGGTAAGAGCCTTTAAAAAAACGAGGTTTTAAACCGTATTTGTGCAAAATATCGGTAACGAATTGAAATACAATGACACATCTCGGATCGTTATTGTATGTTATCGGGACCTTCAACGTAAGAGCACAAATCCGGTTTAAAATCTCATTTTTTATAAGGGCTTATACATCACTTAATATTCGGTTTAGGTATCAAGTTTCACATGTGTTTTCCTTTTACTTTTTCTTGTAGAATGATCTCCCGAATGTTGTCGGTCTAATTGAGAATCGCTCTGTATAAATAAATCAAATATCTTTTACACAACTTTTATAAAGATTTAATCTGAAATTTTCATTCTGTATGTTATTATCCATAATAAATTTCAAATCAAGACAATTTATAAACCAGCGGTGACTCTGCGTCACTTGAGTCAGACCGTCGAACTGGGACCATCTTGGTCAAACCAAGACAATTTATAAACCAGCGGTGACACAGGGTCACTTGAGTCAGACCGTCGAACTGGGACCATCTTGGTCAAACAGGGTCGTATGGTATGGTGAGCCTCGTTCTCCATCTCACTGCTTGTCGGGCTCAACTATAACTCATACGTCGTGTATGGGTAGCTTTTACACGCCCATTGCTGCCAAAACAATCTGAAAGTATATCTCGAGCGACTATAGTAACTGGCAATATGGTGTCTGTCTCTCGCAGAACTTACTATCACGTGTGCTATGTTACATGCACTGTATAACAACTGTATGTATGCTCCAGGAAGAGAGATGGTAGCCTCCAAGTTCGACATATATGCTTGTGTCACATCACGAAAAAATCGCTGTTTGCCTATTTACCAACTTTCACAGTTGCCGAATGATTTTCGGTGATAAACATATTTTTGAACAATGAGTGTACATTTATTAACATGGAGCTGTATGCTCGTCGGGAAACTGTCTGGCGTGGCATAGTGTTAAAAACAAAACAGTGTCTT
Source organism: Dryococelus australis (assembly GCA_029891345.1). Taxonomy (NCBI): domain Eukaryota; kingdom Metazoa; phylum Arthropoda; class Insecta; order Phasmatodea; family Phasmatidae; genus Dryococelus; species Dryococelus australis. Next base: position 115,607,758 of record CM057002.1, read on the forward strand.
TATTGCCAACTGACATGACAATATTACTTTGATTTAAAACTTATGTTTGATGATATAGATCTTTTACACCTTTTGTTTACATTTTAGGATCAGACACGTTGATAATGACAAAAAACAATCGTCGTCTGTCCACAGTGAATACGGCATCCCTAACTGGTGTATGTAGATCCCTAATATCCCCTCAGATATGTGTTTCGCATTCTAGACCAGGTCTTAATGTTTTCTCTGTCTCGTTTTTGTTAGTGTAACGTTCCTGTTGGACTTATCAACATCATTAAATTTTTATGGGCATTGTTTTATTGCTGATTGTCCTCCGTCTTTGTAAATTATTATTGTATTTTCGACCGAGTTACACTTTTTTTCTGGTCAACAGCACCAAACGACCTTCAGTGGTTCTTACAATGCTTGGTAAATATAGTGCACATCTATAAAAGTAGAATATTTTTAAGTAAACGCAATGCAAGTTATGAATTAAATAAAGAAGTTATTATTGAAGCTCCTTCACCAAAATTTTGACGTTAATACATCTTTAAATTTGCAACCTTAGTGGGAGGCAATCCATAAAATCCGAAGATAACAAATCGGGGGATACAGTGTGGCAGCATTGTAGCGTCGAATCAATTGTCTACATAAAAAAATTCAGGTACACCACTGGATTGCCCAAGGATCAAAGAGTATGTTGCGTTGACTGAAGACTGCGAAGCATCGTGTCGGGGGAGGGGGTGGGGTAAATTTTGAGTTAGTTTCCCCGCGTCTCCTAAATTCCGCGTAGTATTACTTTTAACTAGGAGAAGCTAGTTTCAATCGACAGCTCTCATCAATATGAATGGATCGCGTGTATAAAACATTTGTGTGGCGTGGTTATGGTGAAATTGTATGCATTTAATGTAAAAATTAAGAAAACGTAACAAAATGCCTGTCTATAATCGTCAAAAAGCCAAGCAAAAATACAGAAGTCGTATACGGTTGGAAAAAACATCTCAAAAGCTATCCAGCGATACCCATAAAACCCCATATAATAGAGTGAAGCGGTGTCGGGAACGTAACAAACACATCAAGGCGTCCGAGCGCGTCAACGTAGATGTATTCATGCAAAACAAACGGCCGTGTCCCCAACACAGCCAAAACAAACGGCCATGTCCCCAACACAGCCAAAACAAACGGCCATGTCCCCAACACAGCCAAAACAAACGGCCATGTCCCCAACACAGCCAAAACAAACGGCCATGTCCCCAACACAGCCAAAACAAACGGCCGTGTCCCCAACACAGCCAAAACAAACGGCCGTGTCCCCGACATAACACAGCCGTACCCCATTCTTTTAGTTATGAGGTTAGTCAAGCAAGTATTTACGGAAATTGTGCAAGAATAACACAAAATAAAATTATTTTCCGGGTATAAAAACACAGATACTTTAAGAAAATTATGTAATGCACATAGCTTACTTAGATGAGTTGTGAATACGCCATTATATGGGATTATTTCTAAGCTCATGTAAGTCATTAAGAACGACTCCGCAGAGTTATGTAGAATGCGGTCAGCTGGTGACGCACGCCGACAACTCATGTCGGCAGGATTAGCCAATGGGACATGCGTGTGGCGACGTTCAAACCGCCATTTGCCCGTCGCTCGTCCGAACCAGTTCGTTACATTTCAGTGTTTTGTATTGGCTGATTTAATCACCCCGGTGTCCTTTCCCGTAGATTACATCACTCCGCGTTAATTATTATTCCTGCACACACAAACACACACACGCACACACAACTGACAGCTACCAGGACGTAATTGAAAATCATTTCTGACTGATTATGTTCTGATCAAGTTCCGCGTTGTGTTGTTAAAATCTGATTATTCGTGCGTTCAGCGTCATGGAGGTCTGTCCCGTGCAGTGGCCGCCAGGTTATCGAGGCCGCCTGCACATCCTATTATCCTATTATATAATAGGACGATCTCTGTCTGTCTGTCCGCCCCTCTTTAATACTTCAAAGTCCCTTGAAACTCAACAAACGATCTTAAAATTTTGAAGAGAGAATCCTCAGGGTAAAATACAGGCCATGTTCGAATTTCAGCAAGATCAGATTACGCAACCAATGACACAAAACTCCTTTTCTAGTTACTTTTTCCTATGGAAATTTTGTATTAAGGCATAGAGATTACTGTACAGAGATATGAAGGTAATAGAATAACATTTTTGTTTACTCTAAATGTCTCGCTTCAATGTTGAGTTAATTAAGTGGGGCCACAGTGGACCAGCGAATAGAGATAATACACACACACACACACACACACACACACACATACACACACACACACACACACACACATATATATATATATATATATATATATATATATATATATATATATATATATATATATTCAGTCTTTGTATGATAACCAAATTTTTTAACATTGTAAATATTCTAGGCACGTGGCCATACTGAAAACACTGCTACGGCTAAACTTCTAGTTTAATAATAATCACGATGCCTGTAATAATAATCACGATGTAGTGTCTACTGCCTACACCGCACTTTTGGTTTTTTAGTTTGTGCGAAAAATTCTTTAGAAACTATTTACCAAAGATATTTTTGTAGCACTGGAAATGAGTTAGGGTAAATTTCAGAAAAGACTAGCGTTATTCTTACGTTGAATTTTAACAAACATGTATTTCAAACATGTCAACAGGGTCGGTTGAACCAGTGGGCCAAGGATGTCACATGACCCCTTACAATCTGCTGTAAGGGCCAGATTTTCATTACTTTTGTTGTTAAATTAATACGTAATAGCAAATTTCAATATTATTTTTAAAAATTATTTCCTTAAAATTTGAAATGCTTCTAGTTAAATGGAACAGTGTTTCAAGAATTTTTGTGTTCGTATATTTGTTTATAAACTATATAAGTTATCACGTAAAAGTAAAAATAAACGTATTTGTGAAGTTCTGAGTAAACCTTAACATTAAACACGCCTGTAAGAATCTTTGTGCAATTTGCAAGTCTTAGTTTAAATTTTAGACTTGTAAAATAGGCAAAACAATTTTTATTTGGAAATCTTGACCTTCCCCCCCCCCCTAACGACGGGCACCAACCGTCTCCAGACTTGTAACCATAAAGACACTCAAATAATTGTGTATGTTTTGTAAAACACTGTTTTTGGACATGTACAATATTTCCTCTGTAAAGTCACAAGAAAATTTTTAGGCAAATATTTTTCAAATAACTGTTTGAAACAAGTGCACACTTTTTTTCTTTTGTATACAACGTTGTCTTGTGGAGGTGTTGAGCAGGTCAAGAAGCTAGGGAACGCCAAGTGTGACCTAAACACGTGCATTTAATGTCTGGTCGACATTTCGCGCAAGGCCTTAAACAAGTATGCAGTATTCCTCTTGTCGACTGCCTTCAATACGATTGTCAGAGGCGACACTATCATTTTACAGTGTAATAATAAATTCAAATGTTTAACGCATGTACCTATGCTATGTTAAGTAGCGTGTGCCAAAATTTTAGTGAAGAGCTCGTAACAGTCTTTTTTTAACACAAAAATTATGCACCTTAGAGAAGTAAATATGAAACGAACAATAGCATTCACACTTGGAAAAAAAAAATGCAATTCGTAGGGAGACACTGCTCCAAAATACTGAACCACTATACTGACTGAATAGTCAGCCAGTGTACTCTGTTATACAAACATTTGTAAAATTGCGATCCTTTCAACAACGGAGTTATAGGAATCTTCGCAACACGTCCACAGAATTCACACAGCCTCCTATAAATCTGCATGTTAATTCTTCTGAACTTATTGCTTATAAAAAGACATTGTGAAAATATGTTTTGCTATCGCTAAGCTGCTGTTTCACTGCGTATAGAAATATAAACATAAAAAAATTCCACGACTTTTACCGCTCATATACCCACGTTGTTATAAGTAGGCGAAGTGTTGGAACATGTTATTTACTGGGGAGTGATGTACGTGACTTTGTCAATAGTAATGTCAATTATTGTAAGTGCTTAAAATATTCCAAATTACTACACCTGGCTTTCGTTATATTTCATGTTTGAAGAAACATGTTTAAATTGCAGGAATATCCAAGCGGCGCGAGAATTATATTTGTCTGGTTGCAGAGGCCAAGAACGTTCTTCTCGTAACCTCGACATTGTTCGTGTAACCATGGCATTGTTCGTGTAACCACGACATTGTTCGTGGAACATTGGCATTGTTCGTGTAACCACGACATTGTTCGTGTAAACTTGGCATTGTTCGTGTAATCTCGGCATTGTTCGTGTTATCTTGGCATTGTTCGTGTAACCTCAGCATTGTTTGTGTAACCTTAGCATTGTTGATGTAATCTCGGCATTGTTCGCGTAACCTTGGAATTGTTCGTTTAATCTCGGAATTGTTCGTGCAACCTTGGCATTGTTCGTGTAATCTCGGCATTGTTCTGGTAACATTGGCATTGTTCGCTTTCGAAACCTGGCGTGTTATGTACGTGCGTGGCTCAAGTCCGTGATCACGGAGCGCGTCGGGGGCCACGGTGGCTGAGTGGTTAGCCTGCTTGCCTCCCACCAAGGCGAACCGGGTTCAATCCCCGGCCGGGTCACCGGATTTTAGCACGTGGGAATCGTGGCGGACTATGCCATTGGTCGGCGGGTTTTCTCAGAGATCTTCGTTTTCCCCACCCCTTCATTCGGGCGCCACTCCATACTCACTTCAATAACCCTCATCAGCTCTCAAGACCTCGCTGTTAAGAGCCGCCCAAATCTCTTCACTTACTCACGGAGTGCGTCGTCATACATTAACTGTGCATTTCCGTAAATATTCCTGTGAAATGCAGACTCAATAGTTTCCTTGTGCGATAACAGCGCAGCTCATGATAACTTTTTGACGTCTTTTTGAGCTGACATTTACTACCGCTCAGGACGGAAATCTTTAAATATAAAATCCATTGTGTGTGACTGAACCGCATTATCACTGACATACCACCGGATCAATTGCGACCATATTCACACCATATGTTATTGAGGTGGCCAGTAAGGTTTTCAGTTATGTTTTATTCTGATAGGTGGCGCTAGAGCCTAGCTTCTATATTTATGGGCCAATTTTGCTGATACTTGAAGGAAATGCTTGTTGATCTAAAAGAGAAAAATGACAGCGATACCACGGTCAAACATAGGTCGACGTATCAGACGTAATAGAGAGGACGTATTGAGAAGGCAAAATAGAACGTGATAGAGTAATAGAGAGGATGCATTGAGAAGGCAAAATAGAACGTGAACACGCGCTGCATAAACTGAAGAGGCACAAACACAAAATCGAGAAGCTCATGAGTATTGTCATTGTGCAACAAAAACATATTAAAAATAATTTAATAAGGGGTGTTGAATGTTTAGTTACAGATTTATTATGTCACTTAAATGTAATTATAACATGTAAAATATAATAATTTTGTATACAAAAACAATTATCTTTACGAAGCACAATACACATGACATTTACATTTTATGTTATAAATTTTGCATTTACAATTTAAATGCAACAGATGGCGTTATAGACGTACTAATTATGGATTAAAAAAAAGAGGCGGAACAACGTTGGCCGGGATCAGCCAGTGTCTTTATAAATTAGTGTTCGGTGGTTGTGTCAGGGATGCGTACCTCGCCAGTTAACAAAGTAGTTTACGTCTTTAAAATTTATAATTTTGTGTACAAAATTACAGTAGCTGAACGAAAATTATTTTCGCAGCCTTTCCAGATTGACTATACGTTTACATTTAGAGAAATTCGTAATATTAAACTAAGTATGTTATTCAAAATTATACTGTATATTTAACTTCTTAGGCACTTCTATTAATTTATTATACACAAATTTATTTATAAAACCTGTACATCAGAGTTTTATCGCAGATCGACTGGACACGGTACCATAAGATTATATTTATTATATGCATTTGAGCTACATATATGTTTTGGACAGTAATATTTAATTGATTTCACATATTATTTGAATGTTATTATAATGTTACCAAACTTTCTGGAAATTTAAATACAGAGGAGGTTACTTCGGTGGAACATGATTAATATTTTGAACTGAAATCTCAAATAAAAGATTTATTAATTTTTTATATAGCAGATCTAAACTTTCGCAACATTTTTCAATCTTTCATTTTATTTTAATCTTGCATTATGATTTATTCCAAATCTTACTTGGATGGTGGTATGTCATTTATGTTAATCATCGTACAGTACAATTTCATTTTTGAGTTAAGAGATTTCTGTCACACACACATATTTCGTTTTGCTCCTTGTTGAATTATTCACATGTTTGGGTCTGAGTTTATTTATTTCCATTTTTTGCCATTAATAAAGTACGTATCAAGGCTACACATGTTTGATTTAAATGAATTTTTGTGAAAGTTGGAATGTGTTTTCTATTGCATGAGGTTTACAGCATCGCCGGAGAGCTTCTGATTCCAGTGTGGCAAGACCAAGGTCACATCACGAATAATAAGGCGCCCAACAATCTATTAAATAATTATAATTATTCTTTCTCCCAATTCACACCAAACATATTTACACCCACACTATCACAGACACTGTTTCAGAGTGGCGCACAAGTGGTAGCTATCACTTATATTACAAACAGTGGCGCACAACGTGGTGGCTTTTTGAACTAACATACCAAAATGGATCATTATAATCGTCACGGCTACTGACTGAGGAGTTCAGGTATGGAAGAAAGTCAATTAACATTAACGATACTGAGTTTCATACAACGGATTTGGTTAACTTGGACGAAGTAGACATGGATCTCCACAGCAGTGAGGCAGCGTCTGAAAGGACTGAAACGGCTTCAGGTGACAAAACACCGGCGCAACTACACCTACAATTGCTGGTACACCTGAACGATGCACTCCACCCCAGCGTGACGCGATGACGATAGGATCGATACTATACGTGCTCTTACAACTAAGTCAGGACATGAAACACATGGAGCAGAGAATGAGACTGCACGGTCAGGATATGGAACAGAGAACGAGTCAGAATTTGAAACAGGAAATTGCCGAGGTAAAGCAGCAGAATAAGAATTTGAGACAAGATTTGGGTAAGGTAAAACAGGAGGGTCAGGATATGAGACATCAAATTAGCGAGGTGAAAAATAAAATGGCATAGTTTAAAGAGAAGGTACACGAACAGAATCATAATTGAATTGATAATTTTACCAGACATTTCAATCAGCTGTAGGCTGAAACCAACACAAGTCTGCAAGAGACAGGGGAAAAATTACAAAACCTCAGGTCGGAAGTGAACGAGAACCGCAAGCAAGTACAGACAACTAGGTAGGAGGTCGCTTTACAATGCACTGCATTGGAGGAAAGGATCGACAATGTAGAACGTAGGCCTATCACAGTCGAGCGAGAGAGCAGGAGGAAATGCAGAGGACTGTTGGAAATAAATTGCAAGAAGAACTGCAACAGTTCTGTGACAAAATCTCTACGTCAAGCCAGGCGCACGAAAAACAGTTAAAAGTTTTGTCCGACAAACTGGAGAGAGAAGTACACATGCAGGCACAGAATTTGAACGAAGCTAGAAAAGCCGCACCGAGTTTGCAAGCTTATCACAGTTGGTACAGGAACTTCCCGTCCCACCTATTGGAAATGTTTTACATACGATACTGCACCAGCGGCACACCCGACGGCAGATTTGTTGCATTACCTCGCCAAACAATGGTCGGAGGAGCTGCCCTAATTTTCTGGCAAGTACCATAAAAATCCGGTCACTTACATTAAGAAAATGGAAGCGTACTCAAAATTATTTGCTCTGAATGACGCAGATATTTTAAGACACATGAGCTCGAGGCTGTCTTAAACAGCGTACTTTTGGCGGGAAGTGGCCAAGGAGAAAATACCCACATTCGCAGAATTTCAGGAATAATTTTTAAAACATTTTTGGAGCCCTAACATACAGTCCCACATTCGTTCGCAGCTTTCACAAGAACTCTGGGACCCACATAAAGAAAAATCCACAGAGGAACACATCAGTGAAGAAGACGGGAGAAGTCGCCATCTGTCATCACTGATGAGCGACGATGAATTTACAGACTTATTAATTTCACAACTTCCGGTAAACTACCAAAGACAGTTCAGCGACAACATTTATAGGGACGTGTCTGAATTGAGATACCATCTGATCCGAGCAGACCAGCTCGAGAGGCAAACACATGTTGCTAATTCGCCCAGGGGTTGTGACAGACCAAGGCAGAACCTTGCACCACCCTTATATCCGCCTGCGAATCAGAGTGAGTACAATTACCAGCCAGGCCTAACAACAACCAGAATAATCCGCTTCAGTAAAACAATGTAAACACATATTACAGGCAAGATAATGGACGAGTAAACAACTTCGCTTACAGGGGAAGAAGTTATTTTGGACAAAGATGGAACCGGGGTAGTCGCAATAACGATGGGAACAGATATGAGCCAGGCTACACTCGCGTAGGCCGACGCGGCGGTATGACAGTAGGGACATTGGAACACGAGACGAGCGCTCCAACAATGTGCAAGGAGGAGGTCGGACTAATGGCCAGCGAGGAAGTAACACTCGTGGCGAGCACAGAGCAGGGAACGCTGCAAATGCAAACCAGACAGGCCGGACGTTTCCACACAAACCAGGTGTTAATTTAATTAATGTAGTAGCACAACCTACTCGGTATAGTACACGACAAACACCGTTCGATCCCCGTGCTCCTAATGAATTACACTCAGGCATGCCTGTACAATGGATGCGTTATGTTTGGCACGAACAGCCTAGAATGAATCAGGGACATAATGTGTCAGTCACATTCTACTATGCCTAGCACTGTTCAAGGAGTACACAATCGAAACCATGAGAGACAAACACCTAGTACATTCGCAGAACGTTCGGAAGGTTTGAATCCCGGATCGCCACCATTTCAATCGCCCATTAATGTACAACAACCATGGATGCCGGACGTTTCAGTAGGGCAACAAACAGGAGGGATGCCGCATAATCCGACAAACTAGAACGGATCGGTGTGTGTATTCTCCGGCCACTGGCACCATATGCTAACCTGGAGGGGACAGTTAATAACATCTTTGAGTACGAGAATAAGGAATCGAATCCAGTACCCAGCAACAGTAATCCAACATCACTCGCTATTAATACTGCTACTATCCATACTACTGACGAAGATAAGTTAGGAGGCTCAATATCAGTTCTCTGTCCGGATATTATTAATACTGCTACTATCCATACTACTGACGAAGAGCAGTTAGGAGGCTCAATATCAGTTCTCTGTCCGGATATTATTAATACTTCTACTATCCATACTACTGACGAAGAGCAGTTAGGAGGCTCAATATCAGTTCTCTGTCCGGATATTATTAATACTGCTACTATCCATACTACTGACGAAGAGCAGCTAGGAGGCTAAATATCAGTTCTCTGTCCGGATATTATTAATACTGCTACTATCCATACTACTGACGAAGAGCAGTTAGGAGGCTAAATATCAGTTCTCTGTCCGGATATTATTAATACTGCTACTATCCATACTACTGACGAAGAGCAGTTAGGAGGCTCAATATCAGTTCTCTGTCCGGATATTATTAATACTGCTACTATCCATACTACTGACGAAGAGCAGTTAGGAGGCTCAATATCAGTTCTCTGTCCGGATATTATTAATACTGCTACTATCCATACTACTGACGAAGAGCAGTTAGGAGGCTCAATATCAGTTCTCTGTCCGGAAATTATGATTCATGTATATGCAAAACGAGGTAGCTTTCTTAGAAACTCCGTTTTAAATAAGTTATATGCAGCCAAAATCAGAGTAGTACAGGGTGTATATTTCATGCTAAGTCGTATCCCGTCCCAGCGAAGTTTTTGCAATCAGCACAAGCATATTTACAAGTAATGGTAGACTGGAATGCTATAAGAAAGGGAGCGAGCCCTTCCTCATCTCCCATAGTTTGTGTTACCAAGAAGGATGGAAGTGTTCGTTTGTGTTTGGATACAAGGAGCATCAAGAGGATAACGATTAAAGATTGAGAAGCACCAGTACAGACTACGGAATTATTAAGCCTCTACCAGGGAGTAAGATTTTGACCACACTTGATTTAACGAATTGATACTGCAAATACCGCTCGAACCTACTTCGCAACAGTATACTGCATTTCTTTTTCGAAATTTCCAGTATGTATTTCAAGTTTTACCACTTGGTTTATGTAATGCTGTGGCTGAATTCACGCGTTGTTTGGACGCAATGCTAGGAGAGGAGTGCAGGCCATTTGCAAGGGCGTACGTCGACGACATTTTCATCATGTAGTCTACTTTTGAAGAGCATTTACAACATGTTAATAAAGTCATAGAGAAGTTGAAAAGAGATAGAATGACAGTAAAAATTAAAAAGTCTTTGTTTTGCAGACCGGAATTACCCTTTTAAGGCCACATATTAATACCAGAAGGTATCAGAACTGCACCTGATAAGTTAGAATCTATCACACAGTTTCCAGTTCCTAAGAATGTAAGGCAGCTGAGAGCATTTCTTGGTGTGACTGGTTTCTACCGAAATTATTCAGATCAGATAACTCGAGTAGCACTACCGCTTTTCAAGTTGTTAAAAAAGAATCAAGCATGGTTATGGTCGATAGAAGAGCAATCTGCTTTTGAGAACCTCAAAGCTGTATTTTTAAAGGATAAAGTTATTTATCATCCGATTCGAGGGAAAGAGTTCCTCTCGTACACTGATGCTTCAGATTTTGCACTAGGATGTCGTTTAGCACAGCTAGATGGCCAAGGAGTCGAAAAGACAGAAGCACTGGCTAGCAGGACCATGTGCCCTTTGGAGAAAAATTATACAGTGACGTAGAAAGAAACCCTGGCAATCATTTGGTCACTTAACAGATTTCTTGATTTGCTACTTGGTGAAAAAATTAAGTCGCTCATAGATCACCAAGCACTGACGTGCCTTAAAGTAGGCAAGACTTTTGGCAGTCGTCTTACTCGATGGTGCTTATTACTGCAAGAGTACAACATTCAAATGATGTACATTAAGAGTTCGGAAAACATCACAACAGGTTATCTGAGCCTATTACCAGGTTGTATTAAAGATTCGAATTTGCCAGAAAAGGGACCGAAAGAATTTATTGTAGCAAAACATGCTATTGTGAGTGGAAATCCAGACTGTAAGCTATAGCAGTTGTTATGTGATATTGGAACGAAACAACTATAGCATGATTTTTGCAAAAAAGTTGTGCAAAAATTAAATTCCTTGTCACCAGAACACAAGTTTCATAGAACGTTTTGTATGTCTACAAATAATGCACTGTTTTATCATAGCACTTCCAATCAATGTTTTGACGATGTTTGGAAGATTGTAATACCACAGGAAATTTCAAGTGCAGTAACCCAAGAGATGCGTCATTTAGCTATGGGACATGTTGGTTCTAATAAGCTGCACGAAACTTTACGTAGGCAGATGTACTGTCCTAGTATGAAGAGATCAGTGAAGAGCGTGGTAACCGCTTGTGGTCTATGTCAGAAGAGCAAACATCCGCAGGAGAATTTGCAAGGAATTTTGCAACCCATAATTCCTAAGGCTCCTTTAGATTTAGTTTCAGCTGACATTTTTGGCCCTCTACCTAAATCTAAAGCAGGGATACAATACGTTTTAGAAATATCAGACTTATTTAACAAGTACACAACATTGTATCCGGTTGTAATGGTAGCCAATTCACAGGTTATGTACGGCGGGAGGGGCTGAGAAAGTTAAATATTTGCCCTACAATGCCCTCAATCCGAAATCCACGATCTAATCAGGTGGAACGAAGAATGTCTGTATTGGATACTGGATTACGTATGCATTGCCATCACGCACTACAGTCATGGCGTGACAAAACTCCGCTGGCAGAATTCATAATGAACCACACGATTCACATAAGCACAGGATTTACTCCTTATGAAGTGTTAATGAATGAGAGGTCGGAGACTATCGCTACAAAGATGTTGCCCAAACTGACATCAACTGATAGACAAGTCGAAGGAAATTATGCAACCACCTTGTCACTAGATCAGCTGAATTTTCGGCGGCAATGTGTTAGGGCATTGTTACGGAAGTATGGACAGACAGCATTGTGTCCAGGCTCAATGCGATATTGTGAAAGAGCCTCCAAGCTGGTACGAACACCTCATGGAGGTCACATCACGCCCACTGTCAACCGTCGTCGCACATATGCACATTGCCGAAGAAACAAAACTGCTGTGGCCTGTAAGAAATGCAATGTGCCACTGCACATTCACTGTTTTGAACATTTCTACCACAAATAAGTAAAATCCTGTTTGTATACAAACTGTATGGACTAACTTGAAGCTATAAGAGTGTATTTACGTTATGTTTATTGAGAAATGTTTTTTTAATTTCTATTTGACTGAAAAAGCATTTGAATTTTTATTAATGTTATGAGTCAAATGAAGTGACTTTATCTGCCTGTAATGTTAATTCAATTAGCAAAATCCTCAAAAATAATGCAAGAAAATTCTTGCAGTGTTCCTAAAATAAAGTATTTAGACCAGGGTTGGAGCAAAAGCAAATAACATTATCTTACAGGCTACCAATAACCTTATGACCAGATTTCAAATTGAAAAAGTGTGACTTTTGCTCTTCTGGTAATACATGACTGCTTCACTCCCATTATTTTGTAAACTGTGAATGAGATCAGAAAACTGACCACAGGGGAAGATATATATATATAAATTGGAACAAAAATTTTGGAAAAAAAAAGTTACGGTCCTTAATAGGTTAGAGAACAAATAAGTCTTGCATTAATATGTAGGTGATGTTTAAAAGAAAATGTTACTGTAATAACTCAAAATGTAATTGATTTTTCGACAGGCACTTCAAGATATACGATGATTAATACGGCTTATGAACTTAGACAATGCATTTATAGCAATTCACACTGAACTGTTTGTCTTCGGACGCTGTACAGAGTTTAGTGGGAAACTGACAACACAATAGTAATGTCAACAGTGCTTGTACAAAACCACGCCGCATAAGATACATTTCCGGTCCTCTTAGAGCAGCCGGAATTGTATCACCACATGGGATGTTACATTTCCGGTTAATAATTGAGGGCTTAAAATCAGGAGATGATACATTTCCGATATGGGGCAGTTCCGGCGCCCCGAACTGGTGGTATATCTAAGTGAGTATTTCGCTCACACTTGCATTAGAGAAGATGCCGTCGATGGGAATAAGATTTCCGTGAACGCGAAGCAATAAACAGAACCATTGTATCAAACCGACTGCTAGTATAACACGGGACAGACAAGTGTTACAGTATGTGCTCTAACAGTCTCTGCTTTGAAGACCATAGTCATTGCCGACTGAGTGAATTTCCTGTGACTGTCGTTTTGGAATACAATGAGAGGAAATTGGACTTGGCACATACCGACTCCTTATTCCTGATCTGACTTGCGGCCTCATTTTGGAAGTTTGGATCGTGGTTCAACACAAAGTTCTCTGAGCTCTTTTTCTGCCATTAATTCCTGTGATTTAAGAGGAAACAATAAATTAAGAGCCAATCCAATATCGAAGAGAATATCGAGCAATAACGTGATCAATCGTATAAAGTATTTTCTCAATGGTGTTAAGTGAGACATTTTATTTGGGCAGAATAAAGGTAGTCTGTGCAAAAATTAGTTGAAATATTTTGTCTATACACAATTAAATTTTCGTGAAGTATAAAAATAATTCACCAATTGAAAAGGTAGTCGATCAAATAACTCTACGCAGGTTTTTGTTCTCTCAAAATATCCTTAAAAAATAATATGTTTTACTCTATAATAATATTCCATACACCGCCAGTATGAGAGCTTATTCCCCACATCATTAAACATTTTATAAGTTAAACTCGGAACTAGCAATGATGATCAGTAAATGAATAAGATAACAAATCTTTGAATTTCTGGAACTCATGCCCAGTTTCCTATAATAAAATATTCTCAAATGTAGAAAACAGTATTAACACTTGGATGGGGTATACATTTACTAACAATTAAGGTAAGCGTGAGGTGAGCCGCCTTAATTACTACTACATAACAATCAGTTACATTGGTCTCTGTATTTACATTTACAATCTTCGTATTGGTAAACACCCAACCAGACACACTTACTAAAACTGCACAGCGTTCATTATTAGCTAACTCTCAGACAACGTAGGCTAATACTGCGTTGAAAGTCTTCCAATAAAATGTTCTTTTATACACAGAATAATACACAACCCATCCTGTTCATCCGAGTGATTTACACTTTGACTCTAGATTATGTAATATTTTGTCACAGCGAACCTCATGACAACTGCTGATCAAATAACATTCATCCGCTCGTATCTTCCAGAAGAGTGAATGTAGTAATGTTACGGCTAACGACATATATCTCAGTTAAATACTGGCGATGCTATATTATTTAGGCAGCACTTAGAGTGTTGAGGAAATATAAACTTTTTATTTTCACTAATAAGGTAACTGCAGTGGTGTAGGAGCTTCCTTCGGTCAGCAAGGGTACAGATTAAAACATCGGACATTACTAATATTGTAATAATTGTTCTTATAAGAAAATATAATTCAGTTAACAATGTAAGTAAAACATGCCAGATTATCATACGAACATGAAAGCTTGAAAGCTAGTAAGCAAAATAAAAGGTGATGTTTCACACTAACACATCTATTAAAATAATTGAATTAAAAAAAAATTCTAATATCTGTAAACTAAATACGAATCAAAAAAAAAAAAAGTAATATACTGAATCAACTTTGTAAACCTAGTTTCTGCAGTTGTTACAGAAAGAAGAGAGGATAAGCACAAATGTCTCACCTTAGTTAAAAACCGTCGAGGTAAGGTGACTGCATCAATGATATTTGTAGTCTGCCTCTCCAGAACGGTCTTATGTACCGTACCGACACGAGGTAAGGTGTCTGCGTCAATGATGTATGTAGTCTGTCTCTCCAGACCGGCCTTATGTACAGTACCGACACGGGGTAAGGTGACTGCGTCAATGATATATGTAGTCTGTCTCACCTGACCGGCCTTATGCACCATACCGACACGGGGTAAGGTGACTGCATCAATGATATATGTAGTCTGTCTCTCCAGACCGGCCTTATGTACCGTAACGACACGGGGTAAGGTAACTGCGTCAATTATATATGAAGACTGTCTCTCCAGAACGGCCTTATGTTCCGTACCGACACAGGTTAAGGTTACTGCGTCAATGATATATGTAGTCAGTCTCTCCAGTTCGGCCTTATGTACCGTACCGACACGGGGTAAGGTGACTGCGTCAATGATATATGTAGTCTGTCTCTCCAGACCGGCATTATGTAAAGTACCGACACGGGGTAAGGTGCCTGCGTCAATGATATATGAAGTCTGTCTCTCCAGACCGGAATTATGTACCGTACCGACACGGGGTAAGGTGATTGCGTCAATTATATATGGAGTCTGTCTCTCCAGACCGGCCTTATGTACCGTACCGACACGGAGTAAGGTGACTGCGTCAATTATATATGTAGTCTGTCTCTTCACGGATGGCCTTATGTACCGTACCGACACGGGGTAAGATGACTGCGTCAATGATATATGTAGTCTGTCTCTCCAGAACGGTCTTATGTACCGTACCGACAAGGGGTAAGGTGACTGCGTCAATGATATATGTAGTCTGTTTCTCCAGACCGGCCTTATGTACAGTACCAACACGGGGTAAGGTGACTGCGTCAATGATATATGTAGTCTGTCTATCCAGACCGGCCTTATGTACCGTACTGACACGGGGTAATGTGACTGCGTCAATGAGATATGTAGTGTGCCTCTCCAGAACGGACTTATGTACCGTACCGACACGAGGTAAGGTGACTGCGTCAATGATATAAGTAGTCTGTCTCTCCAGACCGGCCTTATGTACCGTAACGACACGGGGTAAGGTGACTGCGTCAATGATATATTAATTCTGTCTCTCCAGACCGGCCTTATGTACAGTACCGACACGGGTAAGGTGACTGCGTCAATGATATATGTAGTTTGTCTCTCCAGAACGGCATTATGTAGCGTACCGACACGGGGTAAGGTGACTGCGTCAATGATATATGAAGTCTGTCTCTGCAGACCGGCCTTATGCACCGTTCGGACACGTGGTAAGGTGACTGCGTAAATTATATGTGGAGTCTGTCTCTCCAGACCGGCCTTATGTACCGTACCGACAAGGAGTAAGGTGACTGCGTCAATGATATATGTAGTCTGTCACTCCAGAACGGAATTATGTACCGTCCCTACACGGGGTAAGGTAACCGCGTCAATGATATATGTTGTCTGTCTCTCCAGAACGGTCTTATGTACCGTACCGACACGGGGTAAGGTGACTGCGTCAATTATATATGGAGTCTGTATCTCAAGACCGGCCTTATGTACCATACAGACACGGGGTGTGGAAACTGCGTCAATGATATATGTAGTCTGACTCTTCAGAACGGCCTTATGTACCGTACCGTCACGGGGTAAGGTGACTGCGTCAATGATATATGTTGTCTGTCTCTCCAGAACGGCCTTATGTACCGTACCGAAACGGAGTAAGGTGACTGCGTCAATGATATATGTAGTCTGTCTCTCCAGAACGGCCTTATGTACCGTCCCGACACGGGGTAAGGTGACTGCGTCAATGATATATGTTGTCTGTCTCTCCAAAACGGTCTTATGTACCGTACCGACACGGGGTAAGGTGACTGCGTCAATGATATATGTAGTTTGTCTCTCCAGAACGGCCTTATGTACCGTACGACACATGGTAAGGTGACTGCGTCAATGATATATGAAGTCTGTCTCTCCAGAACGGCCTTATGTACCGTTCCGACACGGGATATGGTGTCTGCGTCAATGATGTATGTAGTTTGTCTCTCCAGATCGGCATTAAGTATAGTACCGACACGGGTAAGGTGACTGCGTCAATGATATATGAAGTCTGTCTCTCCAGACCGGAATTATGTACATTACCGACACGAGGTAAGGTGACTGCATCAATGATATATGTAGTCTGCCTCTACAGAACGGTCTTATGTACAGTACCGACACGGGGTAAGGTGACTGCGTCAATGATATATTAATTCTGTATCTCCAGACCGGTCTTATGTACAGTACCGACACGGGGTAAGGTGACTGCGTCAATGATATATGTAGTCTGTCTCTCCAGACCGGCCTTATGTACCGTACCGACACGAGGTAAGGTGTCTGCGTCAATGATGTATGTAGTCTGTCTCTCCAGACCGGCCTTATGTACAGTACCAACACGAGGTAAGGTGTCTGCATCAATGATATATGTAGTCTGTCTCTCCAGACCGGCCTTATGTACCGTAACGACACGTGGTAAGGTGACCGCGTCAATGATATATGTGGTCTGTCTCTCCAGACCGGCCTTATGTTCCGTACCGACACGGGGTAATGTGACTGCGTCAATGATATATGTAATCTGTCTCTCCAGACCGGCCTTATGTACCGTACCGACACGGGTAAGGTGACCGCGTCAATTATATATGTAGTCTGTCTCTCCAGACCGGCCTTATGTACCGTACCGACACGGGGTAAGATGACTGCGTCAATTATATATGTAGTCTGTCTCTCCAGAACGGCCTTATGTACCGTACCGACACGGGGTAAGATGACTGCGTCAATTTTATATGTAGTCTGTCTCTTCAGACCGGCCTTATGTACCTTACCGACACGGGGTAAGGTGACTGCGTCAATTATATATGTAGTCTGTCTCTCCAGAACGGCCTTATGTACCGTACCGACACGGGGTAAGATGACTGCGTCAATGATATATGTAGTCTATCGCTCCAGACCGGCCTTTAGTACCGTACCGACACGGGGTAAGGTGACTGCGTCAATTATATATGTACTCTGTCTCTCCAGACCGGCCTTATGTACCGTACCGACACGGGGTAAGGTGACTGCGTCAATTATATATGTAGTCTGTCTCTCCAGACCGGCCTTTTGTACCGTACCGACACGGGGTAAGGTAACTGCGTCAATTATATATGTAGTCTGTCTCTCCAGACCGGCCTTATGTAGCGTACCGACACGGGGTAAGGTGACTGCGTCAATGATATATGTAGTCTGTCTCTCCAGACCGGCCTTATGTACCGTACCGACACGGGTAAGATGACTGCGGCAATGATATATGTAGTCTGTCTCTCCAGACCGGCCTTACGTACCGTACGGCACGTGGTTACGTGACTGCGTCAATGATATATGAAGTCTGTCTCTCCAGACTTGAATTATGTACCGAACCGACACGGGAAACGTGACTTCGTCAATTATATATGGAGTCTGTCTCTCCAGACCGGCCTTATGTACCGTACCGACACGGAGTAAATTGACTGCGTCAATGATATATGTAGTCTGTCTCTCCAGAACGGCCTTATGTACCGTACCGACACGGGGTAAGATGACTGCGTCAATGATATTTGTAGTCTGTCTCTCCAGAACGGTCTTATGTACCGTACCGACACGGGGTAAGGCGACTGCGTCAATGATATATGTAGTCTGTCTCTCCAGACCGACCTTATGTACCGTACCGACACGGGGTAAGATGACTGCGTCAATGATATATGTAGTCTGTCTCTCCAGAACGGTCTTATGTACCGTACCGACACGGGGTAAGGCGACTGCGTAAATGATATATGTAGTTTGTCTCTCCAGACCGGCCTTATGTACAGTACCGACACGGGGTAAGGTGACTGCGTCAATGATATATTAATTCTGTCTCTCCAAACCGGCCTTATGTACAGTACCGACACGGTGTAAGGTGACTGCGTCAATGGTATATGTAGTCTGTCTCTCCAGACCGGCCATATTAACCGTACCGACACGAGGTAAGTTGACTGCGTCAATGATATATGTAGTCTGTCTCTCCAGAACGGCCTTATGTACCGTACCGACACGGGGTAAGATGACTGCGTCAATGATATTTGTAGTCTGTCTCTCCAGAACGGTCTTATGTACCGTACCGACACGGGGTAAGGCGACTGCGTCAATGATATATGTAGTCTGTCTCTCCAGACCGACCTTATGTACCGTACCGACACGGGGTAAGATGACTGCGTCAATGATATATGTTGTCTGTCTCTCCAGAACGGTCTTATGTACCGTACCGACACGGGGTAAGGCGACTGCGTAAATGATATATGTAGTTTGTCTCTCCAGACCGGCCTTATGTACAGTACCGACACGGGGTAAGGTGACTGCGTCAATGATATATTAATTCTGTCTCTCCAAACCGGCCTTATGTACAGTACCGACACGGTGTAAGGTGACTGCGTCAATGGTATATGTAGTCTGTCTCTCCAGACCGGCCATATTAACCGTACCGACACGAGGTAAGTTGACTGCGTCAATGATATATGTAGTCTGTCTCTCCAGAACGGCCTTATGTACCGTACCGACACGTGGTATGTTGACTGCGTCAATGATGTATGTAGTCTGTCTCTCCAGAACGGTTTTATGTACCGTAACGACACGGGGTAATGTGACTGCGTCAATGATATATTAAGTCTGTCTCTCCGGACCGGCTTTATGTACAGTACCGACAAGTTGTAATGTGACTGCGTCAATGTTTTATGTAGTCTGTCTCTCCAGAACGGTCTTATGTACCGTACCGACACGGGGTAAGATGACAGCGTATATGATATATGTAGTCAGTCTCTCCAGAACGGTCTTATGTACCTTACCGACACGGGGTAATGTGACTGCGGCAATGATATATGTAGTCTGACTCTCCAGAACGGCCTTATGTACTTACGGACACTGGGTAAGGTGACTGCGTCAATGATATATGTAGTCTGTCTCTCCAGACCGCCCTTATGTACCGTACCAACACGGGGTAAGTGTGGCCACCTAAACTGCGAAAAATAATTTTATATTACCGGTTATGGGAACAAATCAGCTGTTATAAAGATTATCTCTGGTGTTAAATTACGTTATAAATAAGTCAGAAGTAGCGAGGGTCAAAAATCAACATTAATTAAACATAATAATGACAACCCCACGGTATATTTTAAAATAATCATTTAGTGGTTAAGGACGAATTACGTTTTTTGAATAAAAATGGCTTGTTCCTGGTTAGTTTACTTCTGTTATACGAAACAATAGGCAGTTAACTTGAAATCTCTATTATTGTTATGGAGAACAGCAGTAAAATGTATGTTTCGTTGCAATTATGTAATCGTGAGACATTTTATTGAACGCAGAAATGAGAGAAAACTGCTTCCATTTTATCTTTCATGCATAAAGCAACAATAAACGTTTGAAATGTGTAGAGCGTAGTGGAATCTAAAACACAATTATCAGCAGGAAATATTTTTTACAATTTTGTTAGCAAAAATGATAAGGAATATAGACGCCAGGAAAATAATGATCTTCAAATTTTGATAGTAAAATATTATTTCATTACAGCTGCAGTAAAATGAATAAATACTCTGTCCAAACGAAATTTCTTTTGTAACTCAGATATACCGACACACAAAACATAGAATCGTTTCTATCTTCGATGTTCCCACACACGGAAAAGGTTTTTGACAACCTGAAAATGCTTTAGTCAGGAAGCACAACGGAGTATTTTAGTTTACGTGAACATATTTGGACGTTTATTTATTTTTTTCGTCTTTATCTATGCTTAAAAATTTCATAAGAAACGAATAAGAACACTAATTTAAATTTGCAAATGTATATATAATCAATTTTTATATACATTATGATTAAAACTTGATCAACATTATCGTATAAAAAAGCGATAGATAATGATACATTAACAAAATTTCCTTTTATTGTCATAACAAAAGATTAAAAATATAGTTGTGTTATGCCTTCAGTGTAGCTGGCACCATTATTAAAAGTTAGTAAATATTAAAAACATTTTATAGTAATTCATTTTTTTTGAGAAACTTGCTTCTCGTATAATTAGCCACAAAATTAAATATTGAATAACATACAAGCTCTCCTAGTCGACATTATGAATTTAACATTGTTACCTCCTTGACCTCAAACACGTGGCAAAGCGGACTTC
Source organism: Dryococelus australis (assembly GCA_029891345.1). Classification (NCBI taxonomy): domain Eukaryota; kingdom Metazoa; phylum Arthropoda; class Insecta; order Phasmatodea; family Phasmatidae; genus Dryococelus; species Dryococelus australis. Next base: position 115,628,888 of record CM057002.1, read on the forward strand.
CAAAAACGCCCAACGGTTTAAACCTTTCAAGAGAAAGAACCCTTACTTAGTAGAGCACAGAGAATGCACAATAAAGGAATTATTCACCATCTTAACAAATAACACATGTACTTTGATTATATTCTCTTCTATTTTTAATTTTTTTTTGTTGAAAGGTTTGCATACATAATATTCATTTTCAAGGTAAAATTTGGTGAACTCTTTTAAGATCTATAACTTTCAACATTTCCCAAATTTCTTCAAAAATTGCTTAGGTACTAACTAACATAATTTTAAAACATCCTTTCATAAGCGTAATATGATTATGCAATACACAAAACATTATATATTAATATTACAGGCTAATACCGGCCACTCCAAATTATAAATTTTTAATTGGCAGATACAAGATAATGGTTGGTTAAATGCCAATATTATTTCAAAGCCAAAGCACGTAAATTCTTTTACTCTTGATTGATATGAATACAGAGGCCAAGTCAGATCTCATACATTTGAATTTACGAACTGGCAAAGCGTAAAATTAATGTTACAAAAATTCTTGAAAAATATAACAAGATTAAATTTTACCAGTTTTGCAGTCCATTCGTAGCCTACATAAGGCAATTCACGTCACATAGATTAAAAGAACAAAGTATGAGAATTATGTTATAATATTCATTTCATCAGCGGCTATATTGATATTTTTACAAATTTCCCATAAATGTTTTTTTTTTTGGCCAAACAAAATCAATGAAGTCCAATTCGGAGAATATCAATAGAAATAAATACTACAGTTTCTTTGATATTATGACAAGAAATGCCAGATTTTGAAAACACGCATATTTACTTATCACACAAGGGATAACATTACAATTTATCTTAAAACAAAGATGATAGTAAAATTCTCTGCATATTTCAAAATTTAAGATTTGAGTTACACTTTTGAATTAATTTTCTCTTGCCAAATTTGAAGTAATCTAAACTAATTTTCTTACTAATTTCAGCCATGATGGCGCCTACTTGCTCTATTAAGACACCAAGTGTGCCTGGCCTAGACCTGCCATAAGGGCCTGAATGATTACTTTTACTTAATTTTCAGTTTTACTTAACGTGATTCTGTGGTTCTCCTCGGGGCAGCTGATCGACCCCGAGTGAGATAAAGCAGCTGCTTATATACAGTTCAACAAAATGCCCCTTAGAAGGGTTCTCAATTTCAAAGACCAAAGTTCCCGGTGAAACCGGCGCTGGCCTCTCCAAACCTCCCCTCCAGGTGGCCGATACCTATTAAAAGGTCATATCTTGAGCGCTACTTTCTAACCAAGCTACGTTAGGCCCCACAAACAAATAGCTAAATCGGCTCTTTTGATCTCAGGTCACCACCGGGAACTTTGCAATTTTGAAACCGCCATGCTGTCCGAAATGTAAAAAGAAAATTACACTAAACTACTCACTCACACAAACTAACTACTTTCCGCGACTGCGCAAATCCTTACTCGTTTGAAATTAAGCATGACGGTATTCCCATAACTGCCTTCTCGGCTCAGTACACCTGGGTTGTGCAGGGCTTAGTTTCGGGGGATATCCGGTAATCAGTAACATCCCCCTCCACCTCGCCACCAAATGCAAGGAGCTTATTTCTATACTCAAAACTGCTTTACGTAACGGCACTCATGCACACACAGGCACATACAGATCCATCGTTGCTCACATTTCGCTTTGCAATTGTCCAACATAATAAATCAAGCAGGTACATACAACTTTGTCTTGAACGGTAAAATAATGCCAGAGCCTTGCTCCGAAGCATCACGTCTTTGCAGGGATAGTCTTATTCGGTAATGTGTCTGGCCAGGTGGCTGGAGGCTCAATGGGTAAGAATCCGGTTTCCAATTCCTTATCTGCTCCAGCCCAGATCAAGAGTTTCTAAACTCTCCGATCATTCCTCCCAGATCCTCTCTCCACCCAGCCAGGCCACTCCCAGGGGAGGGGCATGTCACATTTATGTGGCGTGTCCAAACTGTTGGTAGGATGCCTTCCGAGGTGAAGGACTAGTACCTGACCACAGTGTACCCATTGGAGGGCTTACTGTAATCAAATGTACGTCTCCCGTATGTACGGATGGCATCCTGAAGGACGTCAGATTCATCGAATCTTTCGCCCCTAAGCCAATAACATTCCTTAATCAGAGTGACCAACTCCGCTGGTTTGGTTGGCAGGCCTGCCTGGGCGACGACAAGCATGTCCACTTCCATCTTTGGGAGTAGGACCCTGTCCCCCCTCCATATTCCTTATTACAAGAGCAAGAGCAGATGTCAACGTTGTTGGTTCTTCCAACTTCGTCAACATCGCTCCCCTGATTAGCTCGTTATAAAACCATTGTGGGTCACTTGGATCCGACTGTGCAGGCCAAGCATGTACTGCGGCATCTACCATGTTCTTGTCATCTGGCCAGTCAATATCAATAGTTTTCACTTCCTCAGGTGTTGCCATCGATTTCCTCGTGAGGACCTTATGGAGGAAGGCTTCCCTCTCAACCTCGGTATTCCGTGGCTGATTGGTCTGTACTACCTCCATTGGTACTCCCATTTACCATACCTCCTTGGCTCACGACATGGCACAGACTGTTCTTCGTCTGCTATCGCGTTTGAGCTTGCTCATGTTACAAGTAACACGAGCAAAGCCTTCCCGCACAAACACCACCGGGCTTATGTACACGGCCAATCAGGTGGTTTCTGTTCTTGAGAACCTTGGCCACTTGTTCTATGTGGTTCTAGGTCTATAACTCTCGTTACAGATGTAGACCTCGGCAGCTCTTGTTCCCTTTTCAATTTTGCTTCTGTCCTGGAGGGGGATACACAGGGGGTACTCCCATGTACCATTACAGGTGTTTGTTCCGTGAATTCCGTGAGTGGTGGGGGGTTGGAGGGGCCACCTCCTTCTTCCAAGATTATGACTGGGAAGATATGGTCACCCATGAAGGTTCACAGCATCTATCCCAGTCTTATCCTTCCCGTTGTCCACCTCCGACATGTCCAGGAGGCTTGTCGACTAAACACTAGTTAATCAAAGAAAAAATCGGGGGGTGGGAGTGTTTTCAACACACCCTATACTTTAAAAACACATAAACAAATAAGGCTTTCACCTGGTCGTACATAGGTAATGTAAACATATGAAATCTAATATGGTAATCGAACGAATGTTAGACACCAACTATGAAACAAATGACAATAAAAAACAAATTTCGAGGACTCCACTTATCAATATGGCTGCCTCCCAACATGGCAGCCTTCAGTAACATATATAAACAAATCACATACGAAAAAACAATTATGATCGCCTCTAGTATATATAAACCAATGACATACGAAAAAACAAACACAGCACCATACGAAAAATTAGTATTATGGGTGGGAAGGGGCAAGGGAGTCAGTCGTCCTCTGGGAGTCTAACAAAGACGAGTTATTAGAGGTGCTAGGAGGACCTCCGGAATTTTGGTTTTTAAAGAAATTTTTACATAAGATTTTATAAAAATTTTCGGGATTTTTAAAGAAATTTTTTAAGGAAAAAATGAACATTTTAAGGCAAAAAAAAAAAGAAAGTTTTAATGCGAAAAGGGAAATTTGAAAGGAAAAAACGAATTTGCCAATGAAAATGGCCACTGGGTAACTGGCAATTTTTATTTATTTTTAAATTATTTTTAAATAAATTTTATAATTCATTTTTAACAAATTTCTTAACATAATTTTTGGTGATCCATTTTTGGTATTCTTTGGAAATTTTTAGTGAATTTTTCGAAGTTTTTGGATTTTTGAGGTTCAAGGTCAAGGTCCAAGGCAATTGGGTCAAATTTAATTGGGTCAAAGATGGTGGACAGGGCGCCCGAATGACAGATCATGATTTCGGAAGCCAGCTCCTGTTTTTTTTTTAATTCATAAACCAAATTTTAAATAGTTATTTATAGTAAACTCTCCACAATTTTATGAAATTACTTTTAGTGGGAAATTTGTGTAAATTTTTAAGGAATTTTAAGTAATTTTTTGGACTTTTTTGAATTTTCTGTAATTTTTTGATTTTTTTTTGGATGTTTGTAGCCGGAGATCACTTGGGTCAAGGTCAAGTATTAAACGCCAAGTTCAAGTCCATATGGGTCCAAGATGGCATACGGTGACGCGAAAACATGGTGGCCAGGCAGCTCCTTCACTCCTGTCCCAGGTCATGTTGCGCCAGACTCGGCATTTCCCTACTACTAGTTTCCAACGTCCTTTGCCAGCTTCTGTTATAGGAGGAGGTTCAGTAGCACCGCTAGGGTTACAATTTGGTTTTTGTAGTAAATATTTGTCTTTCATACAACAACAGATTTATGCTCGAGAGAATCTGTATTCATAATCCACACAGGGAAGAGGAGCGAGTATGCGAGAAGTGTGAGATGCAGATTGGGTGAAAGGACAACATAAAACGTCACCTGAGGAGCTTCAATGGCACAGTGCAGCAGAAAGCAGCTGGCAACTGCAAGTTCTGTAATGCAACATTTGCCAACATAGAAGATGCCCGAAGGCACGAAAAGGGGTGCAAGTACATTCCGAACATGAAGACTTTTGCCTGCGAGGACTGTAGGAAAGTATATTCTAGGGCGGACAATTTGAAAGTACCTGCAAAGAAGTGCACAGGATCGCCACTCCCCCTTCCCCCCCCAGGAATGATGGCAAAACGTGATTTTTCCGCCCAGCGGCAGCCAGCACTAGTATCAGCACCAATAAAAAACAAGTACACAGGTCTACGGGAGATCCCCGAGAAAACTGCCAACTAACTGCATCGTCCAGTACGATTCACACATGTGGAAACCCGGGACCGACTCCGTCGGAACACTCACCACAGCACAAACCATGACTTCTGTTATTTTTTCAAGAAATTTTGATTAATCTGGAAATATTTCACAGCACCATTTACTCACTAGCGTTTAAGGTGATACATCCTCCGACTAGGTTTCCAAAAACTGTTGGTAAAACCTTACTTCAATTAGTGTACAATCTTAATAAAGCATTTCGTGATTCATACACCGAATGAAAGACGAAGCAATTTAAGTAGAATATAGAATTTAATTTAGAATTCCTCTCCGAATTCATCTTCTTATATTTAAAGAATATTAAAAAAAACTCAAGTTTCTTTGACGTATGTCGTGGAAAACAATCGCTTCCTCTACAGAAATAGAGCACCCCATATTTTCCTCTGACTTCTAAGTCGGGTTACCTATTTTCTCTGATGTAGTTCGATATTTTGTCGTTACTGTGAAAGATGCTGTGATCATATTTCAATATGTTTATTCATAACTGATATACTAAACTGCTCAAATAAGTTTTGCATCAGAGATTTATGGTACCAAAAATACCATTGTATTTCGTCTTTATGCAAGCATATTGTAAATGCATGTGTTACAAAACAACAAATATTGCAGAAAGTTTAATTTTGTATTATAACAATAAACAAAATAACTAAGCTGTATGTTTGTTTGCGTAACTCTATTGTTATCTTCTATTTTACTGTCACCCTCCTTATGAATTGCAACCTTGTGTGATCTCCTTGAGAAGTCAGAAGATCCTTGACCCACTGAGACATACTGAGGATGTGCTTATTCTGTCGCTCTTGTGGCAAGTTGTCGCATTCTGTCTGCACGGCCAATATCAGCTCCTGTACATTCTTGGTTTGTTGATGGTATGCTTGAATTGCAGTTTTCAGGAGGTTCAAAGCATACTCTTTGTAGTTCATGTCTGGACTAACTGCTGGCCAATTCATTCTTTGAATACTGGTTTGCTGACGGTATTGATCAACAACTGTTGCTCTGTGTGCGCGGGTATTAGCATCCGCCAGCAGAAATGTTTCGTTTAAAACCTGTCGGTAAGAGAGCACAAAAGTCTGAAGGACATATGTGGTGTACCGCCGAGCTGTTATTGTACCATCAATACAAACTAAAGGTACTCGACTTCCAAGCATTATTCCTGTCCGTACCAGGAACCCGCCACCTCGGCATGCATTGACTTCTTGCACAGCTCGACGCATTGTCTGTCGGTGCACCACGTCTTCTCCACATCGTTATCCATCTGGAATATGGCCTTCAACAAATCCTCGCCTCATCTGTGAACATGGGCCCAGTGTTCAGCTTTCCATTCCTATTGATCAGTGCACATTGCAAGCGGTTCTGCCAATGTCGTCTGTTGCGATAAGGGCGTCTAATGGGTCTCCTATCACGTTGGCCTCACCCTTGAAGACGACTGCTCACAGTCTGGCCAGAGAATTTTACATCCGAGGTTGTTCGGAGATGATCTGGTACCTTCCTTGATACTGAGGTATTGTTCCCGGATGCATTAGCTCTCACACAGTCTAGAGATCCTGACCAGATGCTGTGACAAGCGGGCAACCAGATCGTGGTAGATCATTAGCATTACCTGTCTCTATGTATCACCTTAAGATTCTAGACACAACACTTTGTGACACACACACACACAGTTTAAGCAATCGTACGTTGTACAATAGCACTTCGTACGAGAGAAACAGGCCTAGCACCCTTCAGCTTTGTAATTGTGAGGCATGGCATGATCCAATCACTTCTGCAGTCAAGCTTTCACTACAGTCTCCATATCCCTGAATGAAAACAAGCTGACATTCGTCTGTCAAAGAGACAGAGCGCCTAAAGTGAACCACAGTCAAGTGGCAGAGATAAATTCAGACAAAAACTCTAGAAAAATGCGTAAATATTATTCTAAATTGTATTCCGAGTAATAACGTTGGAACATTCATGACTTTCTTTGATGCAAAACATGTTTGAGCAGTTTATTTCTTTGTAAAGCAACAAAATGCTTATTTAATTTTGAAAGAAGCAAACAAGCATAGGAGTTTAAAAGTTTTAATAAGAACTGTTCCCGTTATCAGTACTAAAATAAAAACAAATTCCCGGTAAGGTTCTACACAACGAAATTGAACCTGATAAAGATAACGAATCAACACATAATTCAATAAGCATAGCCAGCCATTTTCGTAACGCGCAAGCGTACGGCTGTGTTGATAAAGAAACATTAAAAAAAAGCATTCTTGTAAACAACATTACCCGGCTTGTAAACAACATTACCCGACTTGTAAACATTACCCGGCTTGTAAACAACATTACCCGGCTTGTAAACAACATTACCCGACTTGTAAACATTACCCGGCTTGTAAACAACATTACCCGGCTTGTAAACATTACCCGACTTGTAAACATTACCCGGCTTGTAAACAACATTACCCGGCTTGTAATACGCTGCGTGGTTATTCCAACTGCCTTTGGTAACAGTACCTGAAATTGCAGCATATATATTACTTCAGCAAGCTATGCCACTTACATTTTTAATATAATTTAATATATTCAGATCATGCTTTTATTCTCGGATTAATATTTATCGACATATTTGGGATACACAATGCATATTTAATATGAGTTACGGTGCCGTAGAAAATAATTAAAAATAATGTGGCAATAATGAATAGGCAGTTAACGGGAGACATTATCAATATGGCATGTAGCGAGCTGAGATATTACTCTCATACAAGAACTGGCGATTGTACTGTGTTGTTTATGGCGACGCCAAAACCAGGGCGGCCAGATCAAACACACCCGTGGCTTCTCAGGTTATTACCATAACATCACCAAACTCTGCGAATAATTGACACCGTGTAATATTAAGGCTATAGGGAGGAAACTAACAAACCTGAATGTGTTTAATAAAATGTGTGTATTTTATGTTATATTCTCGATTTACAATTGCATACAAAACGTTTTACAATGGCACTTGCAAATGATAATTTTTCATAAAATCAGAAATAAGGCATTGATAGCACATATAATGTTGTAGGTATTTAGAGCACGTTTCTTTTATACTGTTGGTAATTTGTTAATTTCAGTTTCATTTGTTAACAAAACTGAGGAAATTTTTTTATATTATATTTGTAGCTTATTTCCATTGCAGTGTATCGTAAACCATTAATTTAATGCTTATTTGTTTTTCCCTTACAACTATTTAGATTTAAAACACTTTCATCTGTAAGAAAAAATATAATAACACTTTATAACCGGCCGTCCTTTGAGATCTAGAAGGAATTATATAAATATATATATAATTATATATATATATATATATAAAAATGAAATAGCTTTGACCACGTGGGCACAATTTAAATGGCACGACCTCATAATTTACTCCCATTTTTGGGAACGCTGCTACGTATCAAGATTTCATGTGGTAATTTCGACAAACATATCATAGAATATGTTTCTAATGTACGACAATGTTCAGTAAAAGTTTAGTTCTACTGCGTTAAAAGTATAACCACTTTTATATCGAATTAAACCACTTTCATAATGTCTAACTCTTTTTAGATAATGTCTAACTCTTTTTAGAACTAGGATGTAAACAACGGATATGCAAGGTGTGCTTTCTCGAAAAAAAAAGATGAAATGGTAATAAATAATTAGGGATGTCTTCATTCGCTCTGCACAATTTTATTTGAAGGATAAAATTTCTAAAACGTAAGTTGAAAAATTAAATTTGAATATGAATTGGCGAACTTATTTGTAATAAAGCCATTAAGGCGTTTATTAAAAATAAATATTCATTTCAACCATTTCGTAAATTATAATAAACAATAATAGAGCAAATATAAACATCACTACACAACCACATATAGTACGCCGAATTTAGTGCATTCTAGTGTCAGATTCTGAAAGCTTACTTCGGACAACATATTTGTTCGGACAACGTCAAAGTGACGTCACTTGGCGCCGAGTTTCGTACAGTACCACATCGAAAGGAACGGCCGAATGTAGACACGGCCTACTAGGGATGTGTCCGTAATGCAAAAGTCCGTTAATTAAATCACGAGCAAAATTATAATCCAAAGTTAGCATTTTCAGTCTTACAGAAAGACTACATTTTGCGAGGAAAAAAAAAAAAAAAAAAAAAAAAAGCGGACCCTTTCGTATATATCTATATATAATATTTTCGCGCCGATACTTCTAATTTAAATCATCTTAAAATATAATTTTTAAATCATAAGATACGTGCACCAAATATGGCCTATTCTCCTAATATGGCCTATTATCGGTAAACTGTACTTAGTTCAGCAAAATGTGATAGATGTCACCACAGTTCAGTTGATACAGCCGAGTGGTTGACGCGAAAGGCGATGGATAGCACCACCAGTACGAGTGCTTTCACTGTGTTTCGCGAAGTCCTCAGAGGAAGCAATCTTATTTTTTTTGACGCGACGCAAATATTAATATTGTTCCACAGACGTAAGTCGGATTATATTCAGCTATACCATATTATTTATAGAATTTAATACTCGTTAAAATCAAGTAACGAACGTTCGTGTTAATTTAATTACAATTTTATTTAAGGCCGCTAATGTCACACACTCCTAGTATGGCCTATCTAGGCCATACTAGGATCACAGATCCCATATTGAGAACAAACATCCAGTGTTACAATTATTTGCAATGCATTTATTTTTATGGATTCCTGTATGTTGTAGGCGATGGATTCCCGTCTAAAGCGTGGCCAGTGGACACAAGAAAACCTAGAAGACGATGTGGAAACTGTCAAGTCAAAAACTCTACCTACTTACTCAGCAGCAGAAAGATTTGGCGTTCCACGCCAGACTTTACGTCTCCATATCAAAGAAAGTAAAACATTGAAATCAAAACTTGGTAGTAAGAGCTTTCTCACATCTGTACAAGAGCGGGACTTGTGTGTTCGCATAATTAAATTGCCAGACACTGGATACTCCTTAACAGCAAAAGCTATAAGACTTCGAGTCTTATAGCGACCGAAGAATATCAAACACACATTTTCTCTTCGAAAAGGTCTTGCCGGGCAGAAGTGACTGAAGGGATTCCTGGCAAGAAATAAATACATTTCTTAGCGTACCGCTCAGAAACTCAACCCAGCAGAAGCACAAAAAGTTAACAGGTTCATTGTGACTGACTATTTCAATAAACTGAATGATCTGCTACTCTACAAAAACCTTATGGAGAAACTGGAGAGTATATACAATGTTGACGAAAAGGAGTGTTGGCTAAGTGTGCACAAGCAACCTCCAGTGTATGCCAAAACCGCATTATTAGGACGAAGCAGTGTTGTTATACTGGAGAAATGATGGTGAAAGGGCAATCACAAAACTACGATTTGGAACACTGTTCAGTGGAGTGTGGGACAAATGCATGACTGCATCCAATATCAAGTCTGGTTTCAGAGCTGCTGGTATTTACCCATTCAACCCCAATGTTCTACCTGACGAAGCATATGCGCCTAGCTTTGTCACCGAAAAGAACATCCAATTAGAAGGAAACACTTCCACTGAGCCAGCACGTGTTGACTTATCGAACGAAGATTCTAACCAGCTAGCTCTGTGGTCTGGGGTGCATATTCTACAGTGTGATGAACAGCAATTGTTAAAGGAAATCCTAGGCCATGATATGGACCTTAGCTCAGCTTCCAGCATAGACGATTCATTCAAATCTCTGTTGCCAACACCCAAAAAAAGAAGGGGCCAGAGCCACAAAGCGGAAAGCATAAAAAAACTGCAAAGTCATCGAACTTAAAACATATCTTTTCCCGAGACCAAGGAATCTACCTTCACGAAAAGAGAAAGTTCTAAAATGATAGCAAATGCCTCTAAATCAAGTGTACAAAATCGCCAAGCCAGATAACATTAAGAGAGATTACCCAAATCGTCAAAATCTGTCGCTAACCATCATCACGATTCATGGTATTGTGATTTGTGCAAAAAAGACCTAGTTATTGATATGTGCAAGTGTAAACTTTGTGAGAGATATTTCCATGAAGAATGTGTAGGACTAACCGGTTCTGTTTCTTGAATTTCATCAAAAGTTAAGGGTTGCTATGTGAGACAATTTGTAACAATTATTGTTGATATCACATTTTTCTATCATATTATCCAATATTGACAACTGTTTTATATGACAAAATGTACATTTGTATGCAAATGATGAATGTTGTGTGTTATTTTAACAATATTATATTAATGAAATGCAGGTGTTGATATCGCATTACTTAATACCTCTTGGACAATTATGTTCAATAAAGGCATTCATTAAATTTTATTAACCTATTATGCATATACTTAAGTGAGAAACATTTTTAATAGGTTAATAAAATTAAATACTGTGTTATCTGCACTGAATACAATGCTAAGATAATTAGTCCTTATTAGAAGCACTAGGCCATATTATGTCCATTAAACACATCCACACAAAAAATATTTGTAAATTGTTACATTAATTCAATACATCTCAATTTTTTTTAAGGATGCCTAATAACATACACTAGAATGTGTATAACTCATTTGCCAGTTAGGTCCTCTGGATTTGCGTGCTGACATCTTGAAACCACAGCTAAGCCATATTTGGTGCACTTACCTTACAATTCGTTTAACGCCTCATTGAACTAGCAAGTTTTTTGTTCAACATTTCCCCACCAACTAAAATTCTGTTCTCGTATCTTACACACAATATCGTATACTGGATTTAAGTGGAACACCATTATGAAAAACTAGTGCGGTTCCCGCTCAGCGAAACAAGAGATTCTTACACTCTAAACGATGTTAGGCGCGTCCTATCCACCTTACAAAAATGTCGCTTTTCAACAACAAATATTTGTATCGTTGGAAGGGAAGAATCGTAGTACGTGAAAGCGCGCAGCAGTAAATTAATAAGTGTGTGTGTCCTTGTGAATTTCTTGAGACTGTAAAACATAGTTTACCCACTGTTTTCAGAGCATTAAAAATATATAATCGAAGTTTTGTGTTGTGGACTACTGGGTACCTCTACAGGCTACCACTACAGGTTACCCCTGTGCACTAAGGTAACATGATGTGTATGTTCGCGTTTTGATATGAGAAGTGTTTACTCGGGCGCATATTCGTGATTTTTTTAATACTTATATGTTGTAAGTTGTAAGAAAAATGTCAACTCGGAAAAGAGAACTTCCTTTGACACAAGAATATATACAAAAGTTACTCATTGAAGAACCTCCTCAGACAACACCGATACTGAGATGGAGTCGGACAATGGAAATGTCGAAAATTTGAGCTGCAATGTCATTAAATAGAACTGTTTTTTGTACAGTTCGTAAAATTAGCGAAATTGAACTATCTTGTTCTACAACTGAAGCTGTGCCAGTAAATTTGTGCGGAAATAAGTAAGTTGCCAATGAACTAGCTGTAAACACATCTACAATAATTGACTGTAGGAGTCCTGAAGTTTCTGAAGATACAACAGTTATGAACAACACATGTGGTGATCGAAATCGGGAATAAATAGTGTGTGTCAGGATACCAACCTGATTATGGAGGATTTAACAAGCAGAAATTACTATTCCTATATATCCAGTGTCTTAAGGTGTAGTTGAGGGTATTTTTGAAGAATGTCACACATTTACACAAGTTTTCATGAAAATTTTGGATGATGTAGCTGACATTATTTTATACCAAAGAAATCTTTATGCTACTCGAAAAAATTAAATTATAAATGTCAAAAAACAAGAACTCTGCATTTTATTGGAATCAATTTCTTTCGGGGATTTAACCGACTGCCTAGCTGAAGACATTATTGGTCAGTCAAAATATCCAGCATTTTCTGTGAAAATTGTTAGTGACACAATGTCAATAAACGTATTTGATACCATTCAGAGCTACCTGCATGTCAATGACAACAGTCAAATCCTCTCAAAAACAAAGACAAGATGAGGAAATTCAAACCACTCCTTGGAAATTTGAACAAGACCCTTGAAAACATGTTTTATGGAAATAGATTACTCTCTAATGACGAATCAATGATCCTTTTCAAGGGCAAAAATTGTATGAAATAATACCATCCTATTAAGCCAATAAAACGAGACTATAAAATTTGGTGAATGTTAGACCAAAAATATTTAATAAAGAAGTTTTCAGTCTACCACGGAAAATATGAGATAATGGGCGGTGAATTTAACGGTTTTGGAATGAGAGAGAAAGTAGTGCTATCACTTTCTAAAACTGTGTCAAACTAGAACCGTATTTTTGTTTTCGACAATTACTTTAATTCTCTACCACTTCTAGAGAAACTTCGTGTCTGTGAGATATTAGCTTGTGGTACATTAAGAACACAAAGGAGGCCCTTCTATAACAGAGGACAAGAAAAATGGCACGAGGTGATTTTGATTACAGAATCTTTCAGAGTGGCATTGGATTGTACAAATGGAAAGATTCTAAGCCTGTGTGCCCAATTTCGAACTAGTACAGATCAGAAACCACGACCGTAACAAGAGAGGGGATAGATGGAAGTAAAAAATAAGTATTGTGTCCACAGGTAGTCAAAGATTACAACTTATTAATGGAAGCCGTTGAACATGCAGATCGTTTACGGTTAACCTATGGAATCAATAGGACATCAAACAAGTGGTGGCATAGGCTATTATTGGGCATGATTCACATAGCATTTGTCAATTCCTATCTTGTGTATTGAACAGTTTCTGGAGATAAGAAAACGTTACTTGATGAACGAAAGGTTGTTGCACTTGGGTTGATGTCATACCGAGGTATACCACTCTCACAGAAGACTCTGCGGAGTAGAAGACTGAGGGAGACAAACAGTAATCCCAACAACCGAAAAAGCAGAGTAAGATGAGATTCTGTTCGTGCTGATGTACATGTGTATGGCAAAGAGAGACTTAGAGACGCCCGGATGCTGTGAGCTATGCTCCATAAAGGGCATTAGGTCAAGGCCACATTCTTGCTCCTCTCATTCATTGTAATTATTTTTTATGTTGCAACGGAAGTAAAAACTGCTTTACAGAATACCTCGGATTTGAGTGAAACCATAATCTAAAGTATGTTTCAAAGTTTCCTCTGTTTTGATCGTTAAAAAAATGTTAATGTGTTAAAAACCTTAAGTACTGGTGTAATTGAGATAACCCCAGCATAATCAAGAACTGTAAATATTAACATAAACTATCCAAGTGCATCAAAATAGCTATGTGATGATAACGAGTATTATTAGTAGACTGATATGTATTTAGGTGAAACATTTGTTCAAGTGATAATTATTATCAAGTTGTGGAGCTTCCTGTGTAGAATTTTTTTTGTTAAGTAGGCTTAAGCGGAAATCATATATTTTTTGGAGTAATGCTTAAAGGCATAATTTTTTTAAATTTTTTGTTGAATAAGTGTTTCGTAAATGTACAGAGCAACAATGTGTTCATCTACAAATGTATTTTCAAGTAAGAAAGCTGTCTGTGTAGTGCAATGATGGTTTATGTTTTCATCCGAGAAAAATCTTAATCGTATTATGTTGGAGGAAATGTCAGGGATTGTTTTTATCAAACTAAGTAATTATAATAATAAACTTTAGTGGAGCTAAAGTGTAACAATTTGTTTGACTGATATGTAGATTCAAGTTATGGACCTTGTTTGGATAAATGAGATTTTTGGAGTAAACAATTTACTTAATTTTTTGTCTATTTTCACATGATTAGAATTTGGAATAGTTAGATGTAAGAATGGCAATATTCATGTCTAAATGCATTTAGTTAGCTGATTTGATATTCTGTTTGTATTTTTAAATTAATATTTAAATTAATTAATTTTTTACGGTCTCAACTGAGTGTTAATGTTTCAGGGATATTTTTGTATATTTTTATTAGATTTCTACGAGACCTTAAATTCTATGGATTAGGGATTTATGCCATTTTGGGGTGAGTCAGTTTAGATTTGCGTAGCGAGCCATTCGATTGGTCAGCAGGTTTAAAACCTGCACCCCTATTGGCGGTAGAGTCCAGCATAGGGTAGGCAGGTCCATTTAGGTTAGAATCTAGCTCTCTCTGCCTCCATCTTCCAAAGCGTCAAGACGTTGGAACAGGACGCCCGTCCAGAAGTTGGACGAGGTCTAGGATATTTATGTTAGATTTAAGGGTGTTCAGTTTTAACAGCTTGCTTTAAATTTTTATTTATGTATTAACGTCGCGTAGAGTGTGAAAGAGCTCCTCCGTTTTAATATTAAGCAGCTGTTTAGTAAATAGTCAGGTAGTTAGACGTCGCTACGTTCGTGAGCTGTGAGCCACGTAAGACAGAACCCCTACACTTCTTATTGTTGCATCCTGAACCTACAAGATTTGATCCTGTCCTGTTTCCTCCAAATTAAATGGTATTCTTCTTCGATATCAACTCTACAGTAACGTAAGAAATATAGTACTAAATTTCGCTACGTATCTAATACAGACAAGATGGCGTTTCTTCTAGACGTTTAAACCGGACGCCATGTTGCCTAGGCGTCCGTAGCTTAATTCAGCACATATTTACTAACCACAAGAAACCCTAGCTAGAACTTTAGTGTTTTAACGGCAGCAGCTACGCCAGCGGCATGAGTTTAGTAGATTTTTAACTGAGACATTTTTCATTTAAGAGAGAATTTTTACAGTGCAAGTGTGTTACGTCAGACTTTCATATATGCTAACGACCGTTACGTCCGGCCACTCCCTAACGGCAGTGCAGGTTCTAAAAATCTTTTCTTTAATATTGTCATTGCCATTCAGGTTGTTTGATTGTTTCATTTTCCAGCATTGATTTTTAAGTTTACACATATCTGAATATTTTTACTGACGAAAAGGACAATTGCTGGAAATTTCATTGTGTCTGACGTGTTTTCGTATTCTATTCTCTTCATGATTTCTTGGTTTCGATCCTCTTCTAATATATATATATACTATGTATATATATAAACCATGGTTTGTCGTGGTGTGTAACAAGGTGAGTTGGGTACGCAGAGACCGCCTGGAGTCGGAGTCCGCCTGTCTTCGAGCGGACATGTTGCTGAGCTGCATCAACAGACTACTAATATCCCATGCCAAATTTTATAAATATAGCCAACAAATTGGTGAATGAATGTGATACGAGAGGGAGGTGCATGAGCTATGTAATTAACCACATATGTACGCAGGTAGAAGCTCACAAACACGCCACGTTGTTCAATGAAATACAGTCTTAAAAAATAATTTCAGTTATTTAATCTTACTTAATTTAGGCTGGCGCCCTTTACCGAGTAATATCACGTGGCAGTACACCAGTTAATTTCCCCTCGACATCAATATTCTGAAATTCAGCCACTCTCCCCACATTAATTAAACATATATATATATATATATATATATGAAGTACAGCATTACACATTACACGCACTGGAGGTTCCATCATATGTTAAACACATTGTTTACTCCTGAAGTAAAGAGCTGTTTCAATGTGTGTGTATATATACATATACACATACATACACACACACACACACACACACACACACACACACACACACACACACACATATATATATATATATATATACACATTTTTGAAGCTTTCTATGGCCCAATAGTACTACAGAGTACTATTACATTATTTATATCAAGAATATTGAAATAATTAATTGTTATGGTTTAGTGAAACTGACATCATAAAATTACAACAAAATTCACGAAAAATTGCACCATTTTCATTCAGCATAAATCTGTGCGCAACAACAGAATATAATTTACCTGGTACTTTAAGGTACCGGTGGGCAACTAAAAAAAACAGTGAAAGTTTTAAAATGAATATAAATTTATTTTATTTTTCTTGAAATTACTTGTTGGTGTATGACGAGGTTGTACTACAGCATGTTTCTTTCTTGTAGTTTTTCTCTGTGTAAAAATGCAATGTTTAGTGACCTTGAACCTATCTTTCAAATTGCTCATCACTACTCTCTTGAACGTGGTTAAGAAGTAACCCTTAAAGTTCATAAATATACCCTGAATTACACTAATTGCATTAAATATACCCTGAATTACACTAATTGCATTAAATATACCCTGAATTACACTAATTGCATTAAATATACCCTGAATTACACTAATTGCATTAAATTTGTTTGAAATATAATATAAAATATTTCACCAACCTGGGAGTAAGTACAGCATTCTCTTTTTTCTACAGTGCCGAAACATTTATTGCATTGGAGAAAACTGGGGCCAGGTTCTGGAAACTTTAGTAATATGTTGCTAAAACGTCCCATCTTCAGTAGTGTGTAATGATACTACACTATGAGGGGGGCCGCGGTGGTGTAGTAGTTAGATTACTCGTCTCCCACACAGGCGAATTGGGCTCGATACTCAGCGGGGTCGCTCTCGGATTTTCACATGTGGGAATAGTACCGGACGGATTTTCTCGGATCTACTCGTTTCCCCAGCCTGTTGCATTCCGGCGCTACTCCATACTCACCTCAGTTCACCCTCATGGGCTCTCAAGACCTCGATTTTAATTGCCGCCCAAATCTCTCCATTACACTATGAGTTTGCTTTCATTTTATTTAAAACAGTTGTCACAAAACATGAAAATATTCCAAGATCCTTTGTCCAAAAAGTTTTCAAAATAATACTTCATTCTGTCCTTTCCGGACAATACTTTCACCATAAATAACAAAAAAAAAATATATATCTTCAAGATAGAGTAGCCTCGTGAATATAAAAAAATATGTCACCAAACGGCATTACACGTGATAACTAGTTCTGCTACAAACCAAAGGTAACGGTATTACACGTGATAACTAGTTCTGCTACAAACCAAAGGTGACGGTTGCTTCGTATCTGCCTGTTGTTTCCCCACTTGAGTTTTGTTTAAAGATGTTTAAATAAAGTGTTAGATCTTGCAAGATAAAGCTCATTTTGAGTTTTTAAAGAAGATATCTCCCTAGCATTAGTTTCTGAATTTATTCAATTTTCAATACTGTCACCAGATTTACACGTGTCAGATGTGAGATGAGCAAAAGTATTTTTTACAGTTACTGTAAAACTTGTAATTGATTTTGTTTTAGAAACTTTGTTGGCTTGGAACAGCAAGTGTTGATCGTGTTCGTAATTTTGCACACACCTACAGAAAATGAATTTTGATGATGGAGAGTTGTTGTTGCATAATGTTCAAGGGGTAGAGTTCGCAAATTAGCTGCGGAGTGAACATCGTTTGTTTAAAAACATTTACTATTTTTTGCCTATACAAATATAAAAGCTACGTATTTCTAAATGTGGCTAGATGTTACTGTCTCCCAAAATATAAGTTTTAAAATTGTAATCCACTCCACCCTTCTAAGGTTTCAGTGCAACTGTTTTACATTCAAGTTGCGGCGAGTAATTTTGTTTAGGCAGCACAGATTTGTAGGAAAATCAAGTGTTAACAAACAATCATGTTTAGTCCCTGTCACCCTGCCAAATCAATGATTCAAACTGCTCCCAATAAGTCAAACAGCTTCCAATAAATTTGTTCAAATATATTTGTAAAAGTGGAATGACAGGGAAACATCATAAATGTCGACACATTTGTATGTATAAGTTGGATGGATCCAGTTTCCAATAAACCTTTAAAGATTGGACAGGTTCTAAAATATCTTTGGTGTCTGGCGGACTCGTTACTCCACGAGGGCCACGAAACTTCAAAATACTGAACAACTTCTGGAAACGAAATGCGGTTATGAAGGTAATTAATTTATATGGAAGCTGTCTGAAATTATGTTACTATGGGCTGTTCACGGTAAAGTGAGCACTTCTTAAAGCTGTTTCAGCACACATAACAACCAATAAATACATTTAATTAAGGCCTTGGACTTTTGGTTTTGGGTGTGGTGAATGTATACACTGTGTTCATTACTCACATGGCAAAGTTTACATTGACATGTGGTTGGAGGATATAAATTGGTTGAAAGAAAAAAGTAACTAGGGCTTCAAAAGTGCTCACTTTATCGTGAACGGCCTATATCAGTGAATATTCCACATAATGTGAAGAACTCGGTGGCATTTGATTTCATTGTGCTTGAATTTAGCAAAGTTATGAAAATAATTAACAACATATGTTACATTTCTTCCTGTAGTGAATTGCAGCTAAATACCACAGCAGTACCTTTTTCACTTTAAAATTTTTTTAAAAATATTAATACTAATAAAATCCACTTGGTAAAAAATTTATTTAACAGAGTGATACATTTTTAAACGATATATGGTTATTTTAATAAATCAGTTGAAAGGAAAAATGCGATAGCTGTATTCAATCATAAAATGTTTTTTTTTTTCATATATATTTGAAGGCAAATGTTTGATAGGGAGACAGAGGCTTCGACCCTGTAGTTGAGATAGCAAGCCAACGTTGAGACAATGCAGCAGACGAACATCTTTTCATGCCTTATCTTTAGTCTATGATTGAGATAAACGACTACTGCATAGTGCCGTTTTGTGATACAATTAAGACGTTTGGTGTAAAAATAAAGCCGCTCTTATTGCAATACCGTTTGTTCTCTGAACCTAGCGGTTGGTCAGATAAGTTGACATTACAACAGCGGACCAGCTTCGCTCCTGTACAAAAAAAAAATTGGCACTTTAATATACACCGCTACTGAAAGCTCTGCACCTTCGACCAAAAGTGGAACATATTTATCAAACCATGTGACCAAATTCAAGCAAATATTGTATGTTGAAAATTCATATTCCAGTTATTAAATACGCTAATTCGTAGTCTCGTTTGTCTACAGTTTGTGAGACTGCATGATCTGAAAAATTTCTCTTGCATTTTATCTTGGAAATTACTGAATATATTAACGTAAAATGTAGCTATGTGTGTTTGTGTTGGAAAGCATTTCTGTAGTGGAGCCAGAACGAACTGCTTTGTGATAATTTATTTTTGTAGCCCAACGATAAAGGATTTCAAGACGACAATAAATATTGCTTTTTTTTTAAATGAACTTATAAAAACAGAAACACAACGACCGACAATGTTTGAGATTTTATGTCGTGCACATTGTCTTTATTAGTAATGAATGACACATTATTTTACAGACGATCAGTATGAATATAAAAATTAAAACACTAGGATGATAAGCCTCCATCATGGCATGATTTTAAATGTAATTAAAACTGATCTCCCTATATAAATACAACATTGCAGCATACCACTTCAACCTGCACGCCTGCCATATTCTCTGTGTGCTTACAAAAAAAATACCAGGCCAGGCTAGCGTTATTACCTGTTGTTCATTTCAGTGGCTTCGTTATTAATAGTACATACAAGATATATAATTTGAATGATATTAATAAAAACATTTACGGAAGGTAAGAGAGTTGACAATATACAGAATGTTCCTACTTATATGAGATGTAAGCAGGGAGTGAATTTTATGCCTGAAAACAACACAAAATATCTCTATGAAAATGTCTTAAAGGCGATTGTTACCGAACTACAGCCCATCCAACATTGTATCCCAATTATTGTTAATAGTCTATCTTTTACGAGGGTTGCTAGTTAATGTGATCAGATGGAATGGTGTGTGTGTCATCACCTGCCTGACACAGAGGGATAGGCTGTGCAGAACAAATCGCTTGGCCTGTACGCTCCCCGGATCACAATCCTCTAGACTATTATCTATGGGCGTATCTGAAGGCCATTTTTTATGCAACTCCAATTCCGGATATAGCAGTGCTTCGCCAGCGAGTTGAACAAGGTTGGCAGCAGATACGAGTAATTTCTGAAGTATCTGCACATCTCATACACTTAAATGATGCGACGTGTTTAGGTGTGCATTCACGCAAAACGTGAACATGTTGAGCACGTGACGTCACTGCTGGTGCACGAACATGGCTACAACTACTCGAACTGGGATCTGTGAGGAAGACTATTATGTGGTTTTGGGATGTACTATCGTCGCCTTGGTTAAATCCCACATATTTGGGAACTTCCTGTATTTATCTTATTTTATTTTACTCACTTCAAATTACGGGGAAAAAAAGTACTTTTGATCCCCCACCACGAGGCTCCGCTCCCAGTTCAATCAGGACCCACCGGCCATTTCCTAAAGGTCAAAATGTTCTAGGACTGGTTAACTTACGACTTAGCCCCTGGAGGCAGCAATAGACTTATTTGACTTAAATACGACACTTGTTTTCATGTTGGTGGTCCTATATATATTTACGTTGGAATCACACGTTCACCCACGAGTTACATCTGTTTCAGCCAAAGTTTATATTCTAAATGATTTCAGGGTAGCATTTAGACCTAATTCATTCATATGAAGTTATCGTCACTTTATATAATACCACCAATTGGGATAAACAGCTATTTGATATCGTATCTCACAAACTACAGAAAATAATCCAAAGGAAATAATGTAGCAATGGTAAATTTTACTAAGAGCTTGACTAGAGTTATTTTTAATTGAAAAAAAAGGACATACTTTTGGAAATAGCGGCATGTTTATAATGTACACATGGTATTACATTTCTTGAACTGTTTAGTCGGTCTGGAACCAACGTGGCTCACGGATAGTCCTTGAAGTGTACATTATAATACAGTAGTTTAAAAATTACATAGCGTGCCGTGTTGAAACATATCGATTGAAGATTAAACTTGAATATCATATCTCACTAACTGCACAACAGATTGCCTCCATATTCTAAACGCAGGAATCAGCTACGGAAGACAGCATACAAATTGTATAAAGAGCGCTGCTAGTTTAAAAGCGGTGTTTTTTTCTTTTGGCGTTTAATGCTTTCTTATCGCGTACAATTAAATGGATTTTAAATTAAACTTGATACGCTCAATTATTTGTTGTGCGTCCACAATTCCACATGTAACAGCTTCAATCGTCAATCATTTGGGCAGAAACAACCACTTTAAAATGATTTTTGTTGTTCATCAAAAATCACAAATTTCTCTAGTTGGTAATCATAAAATTTGGCGAAAAAAATTTTTCTGCTTACATTTTAACACAATAATTCTACTGCCTTTAGAGGAACTAATCAAAATTGTTTGCATATGTGTTTACAAAAAAAATTGATTAATTTAAATATATATATATTTTTTATCCTAACCCTCCGGTGCATTTGCCACTATTCTGGATAGAAAGAGAGTCCTAGGCGAACCGAGTTCGATTTCAGGTGGGGTCGCTCCCGAATTTCCTCATATAGGAGTCGTGTCAGACGATGCCACTGGCCGACGGGTTTTCTGATGGATATCCCGTTACCTGTGCCCCTGCATTCCCTCGGTGCTCCATACTCACCTCTCCTTACCCGCGTCGGCTCTCAAGACCTCGATATTAAGGTCGGGCCAAACCTCCCAAACAATACTATTATTTTAGTGATTTAAAATAAAGTTGCAGCCAAACGTGTTTGATTTCCTGGAGTCTGCGGACGTTCATGGTTCTACTAGAAGAGTCGGACTCAACACCGTCCTACAATCGTAGTAAACATTACACTAGAAAACAGAGCACGCACTTACTAGTGGAGGCTGCTACAACACAACATAACGGCATGAGATACCAGCAGCCTGCTCGCCTCAACTACATAAGGATGATTGTAATATTTCTAATTATTTACGCTGCGTTCTATGCTATCCAATCACAAGTAGGCATCTGCAACTACAGTGGAAAAAGAACTCGTAACGGGAAAAAGGGTCTGTTCAATGGACTTCGTTGTAATTTCGTTCCAATTTTCCTTTACTTGAGGTCCGAAGTTCGAAACAAATAATATGTACGTTTCTACAATATCACGTTAGCCAACACATTGTTGGAAAATATATGCGCGAGCCATGTAAAAGTGTCATGTTTATGTTAGTATTTGTTTGGTCGCACAAGGATTTCCTTTCTGCTGTTGTAGGCAGGCGTTTCTTTCCTTCCCTTCTATAGGTTTTCAGTTTGTGTCCTCACGTAGCACTGTGTTTTCTGACTTCTAGCTTTATGGAACCTGCAAATATGTTTGCAGTCGATTTGAGCAATGAACTTCGATCTGTGCGCGCAGTGTTTTGATTAAGAATCTGACTCTTATGCTGACTCTAATACTATAAGAGAGATTTTAAATGAATAATGGTAGTAATTGAATTAAAAACTGTATATTATGACTCCATAACATTGCCACCTGCAGTAATTAAGTAAAGCAGCTCTAGTAAAATGGCCGTTTTGGAGTGTTTAAACACCAAGCATTTTGTGTTATTGGGCAAATCTGAGCTTTCATGGTGTGCATAATTCTTTTTGTATTACTGGATTTAAAGGTATATTTCGGACTACGTTTGGCATTAGAACACGCTTGTTCTCTCTTACATTCGCTGCAACTGCTGCATATTTATTATATATATATTAATGAAAAAACTGGTTAGCTAAATAGATTTTTACTTATTTCATAGATTTTTGTATTAATAACCATTTAACCTAAATGATTTATGTTATTTGATGTTTTTAATTAAACTTATTTGCCTAGATAAATCGCCACCAATTTGGCACGTGCTAAGCGATAACATAGTTCTTGTTAGTATACCGTAATCTTTTGTTGATAATAATGTCAAAACTGTTTATATATATTTATATCTTTTTCATAAGTAAAAAATCAAATAACTTGGAAACAATCAGTTCAGCCTTACAATTGGCTACATTAACTAAGGCGGTAGTCGCCTATTGTCAATCCATGAAGTTGTGTAATTAGCTAAATCGTTTGGTAACACTTGTAATTTTCTCTCAGTGGCAATTATTTAATCCTTTATACACAACCACTTACGCTACTTTTCCCATCTTTGTAAACATTTGATGTGAGTTTGGTGTCCGTTTAGCAGAAACCCTTGCCTTGTAGCATGGCCATTATGATCCAACCAGGAAATCTGTTAACGATATTTCAAGCAATTTTTTTTTGCATTTAACGAAGCTATTTGTAAAAAAAAGTTTAAATTAAGTGTACTCACGATTATTTCCAACAAACGTGGAGTTCGGCCAAAATTCTACTTTGTGCATAATATTTCCCCGTAATGAATATAACGCTTAGCCCATTCTATAAAATTACACCAAAGTGGAAACACAGCGTATTCATGCGCACTCAGTTTAACAATATTTTGCTTGAGAACTATTTATTACTTGGCATTTATAACCCAAATATTTCCCCCTATTTTATTAATATTAAGTATAAACGAAATATTATATTCGAAAATAAAAGCCAAGTAAAAGTTCTATTTAACAAAAAAAAATTGTTACTATTTTTAACAAGTGTATTAGACGCTTGCAATACATGATATATTTAAGAAATAACCAGAAACATCGTACATTGGGTAATTTCCCAGGGGTTAAATTAAAAAATCTAAATATATCGTGAATATACTATATCAATAAACAGTAAATGAGAATGAAGTGATTTTCTCTGGGAAGAACAATATTAAATACATATAGGTACTTGGCATTATGAGGCAAGATTTCTCACCTTTAATTTAACGTTGCATTTACAATTTTCTTCTAGAAATATTTTATAAGGAACCATTTCGTGATGTATAAAAATCACTTACGACAACATGTTAATTATCAAAATCAATCGATATTAGCAATTTTTTTCTGGCGAACCACAAAACTGACAGTTCCTCTCGTAATCATTGTAATGAAGTTTGGACAAATTTAACACTAGTAATCCAATAAGATGTCCATGAAATAATTTGTCTTTCCAAAGTCTGACATATTTCGTTGTGTGCCCCACCATTTTTTTGTTTTTGTTGCTGTCGCGGGGAAACGGCGGGTAAGGAGATGCAATAAGGAAGACAGCGAGATGGTACAAGTGTACTTGTTTATTGACAAAGAGTGAAGGGTGAACAAGAGTGCATGAGTGTGCAGTGGTCTTCTCGTGTGTCCGAAAGTTCTACGAGGTTTGTCGACTGGCACCGCCCACTCTGGTACCAATGCACGCCTCCTGGAGTGAGCTACTGTCCCGTAAACGAGTTCCAGACTTTCAAGCTAGTAAGGTCATCGTCATTATCATACTCGTTATTATCATAGGTTCCATTGTATTCGTCAAGGTCATTCCCGTTGTCGTCAGGGAAATCAGGATACTGAGGCTCGGGGATTTGTGGTTCAGGAATAAGGTCGTTGGACCCATCATCAATTGGACACGTGCCACATCCGCACATCCATATCGCGAATTGGCAGACGCATTGCTTGCACCACTCATTTCTGGGCAGCCTGATACCGTTACATATCATCCTTTGCCGTAGTATCTGCCTGCCATCTGCGAACACAGAACACACTCGTCACTCACCTCTGCTTACTTGGCCCGGCACTCAACATCGACGTCTCGACAGGCTATGAGGCGAGGTGAGTATGCAGTAATGAAAGGGCGGCCAGAACCCCGAGAAAACCCGCCGACCAGTGGTGGCACGATTGTCACTTGCGAAAATCCGGAGTGAACCGGCCGGGTATTGAACCCGGTTCGCCAACCATGGGAGGCGAGCAGTCTAACCGCTCAGCCACCATCACCCCGCCATGCCCGAGTTCACTTCAAGTACATACTTGTGCGTTCCTGTCCACGGAAATTACATTATAGGTGCTGTCCGAATAGCAATTTAAGCGTGCCAGTATACAATCAAACGCATATTTGCAGCAAATGTGCTGCAATTCTGAGCAGCAATTTGTAGGTTACAATTGAATTTCGACATAAACATTTTATTCTAGGACCGGTAGGGCAATACTACTATTTCGTAGGTATAGAATTTTGAACTGATTTAATATATATGGCAAGTTACTCCTTTAAAAAAAAAGTCAAAATAATTAATTCGTGTTAGGCCCATGTGCTAAACCTAGTTAAGATTAAACAAACAATCAAAATTCCAAACCCACAGTCATTCAGCAAGACAATAAATGTCATACAGTCAAAATAAAACTTAGATGTTATTTAATCCTGGATCCAACCCAATAAGTGGGCAATTATCAAGTTCGTCGGAAGAAGTGTTTATTAAAAGTGTTTAGCTGGCTTATAGCTGTTTTCTGTAATAATTCATAAAGAATAGTGACAGTGGTAAGTCAAGTATGCTAGGATTCAAGAAGGCCTACATCGTTATAGGCTTTTCACGCTGAAATGAGCACTTTTGAAAGCCTTTTCAATTGGAATAATAGTCAATAAAGTTTTTTATAAAAGCCTTAGACGTTGACTTCTGAGTGCGGTGGACTACACGCGCTGTTTTTATTACCCACATAGCAATATTATTTAAAAAGTTCTTAAAGGATAACGAATTGCCTGAAGAGAAAAAGTAAATACGGGCTGAAATGTGCTTACTTAACAGTGACCAGCCTGTACCTGACTTCGAACACGGCCTAGAGATGCTGAAAAAAATATGAATATATCGAAAATGAAGAATTTATGTAAACAATATATCGATATAAATCGTCGATATATTCCAATGATATTTTTTATCGAAATCAATATTTTTTCCATGTATTGGAAATAAATATTTTCGAAATGTTTTTTTAATGAACTCTGTTTTGAATAACGATGTACATGAAAGAATGTAATAGATCACCGTGGAATCACAGAGTAATAAAGGATACAAATATGAAAGGGTCGCTCGTAAAGGTGATATCTTGCCACGGAGGAGAACTGTGATAGGTTGCCAGGGGAGTCGATCTAGAATTTTCGAACCGTGGGAATCGTGCCGGATAATACCACTGGTCGGCGGGTTTTCTAGGCGATCTCTGTTCGTTGCAACGTAATTATGGGTCCTTAGCTTCCTTGTCTTTCATGTACTACAGTGTTTGGCTTATAGCTAGTTGGGTGTAAGAGTAATATTGGACATTTCTTAAAGTCAATAAATAAATAAAATTAACCAAAACAGAATAATCAAGAATAATTATAACTAGATATGGCTTCCCTATAAAAAAAAATTCAAGTTCTTTATCACGACAAGGAGCAAAGCAGCTCCGCTTAGGAGACAAAAGCAAGTATCATGAATAATAATAGCAGACCAAGAGGCATCAAAACAACAAAGGAAGCTATTCAAATACAATTACGTTTGTTTAACGGTGCATTGTGCACGTGCCTCGTGAGTTACTCTAATGGACCGCGGTGGCGTAGTGGTTAGAATAATTACTTCCCACACAGGCGAACCGAGTTCGATTTCCGGTGGTGTCACCTCCCGGGTTTTCGCATGTGGGAATCGATGTCGCTCGTCGACGGGTTTTCTCGGAAGTATCGCGTTTCCCCCAACCAATGCATTTCGGCGCAGAACCATACCTCTTGTCACCCTCATCCGCTGCTCTGAAAAACCCCCATGTCAAGAGCCTCCAATATTTCTACCACCCGAGTTACTCCCCCGGCAGATCGTGTTATGAACCACTGGCGTGAGGTGAACTGTTGAAAGGTAGGTTGGCGATAGCTCTGTGCTGTACCTTGTAGCTTGCTAGCTTATACTGCAATCGCTAACATGTACACAGGACGCGTGTACACTCTAAGTTCGAATCAGTGAGAAATCACTGATTCGCAGCGAAATTCAACTACTTTAATCAGTGAAAATGTCCCTACTTAGAATCAGTGGAAACCACTGATTGTTTCAGTGGAAAATTTACAGATTTAATTAGTGATGTGAAACAATTTTACTGATTGAAGGCTGAGTTGCGAATTAAATATTGATTTTATTGAATGTGGGCAAATAATTACGTGAAATAAACACATTTACGGTAGTTTACTATTTATATTGTGAAATTTACCGCAATTTAAAAAAAAAACAATGCAAGTGGCTGGGATTGAACTAACGCACCAGTTGATTCCAGACCGCAACCCTGACACCTGAGCTACCGCGCCAGGTTAACGTTATCGTCGCTGTGAAATCATGTAGTTTGAAGATGTCTGCTCATACGTTTGGTTTTGGTTTGATAAGTACCGTAAGGATTGTTAAAGCTAATAGTAGGTATATATGAGTGCACTCTCTTCACTACATTAAATGAAGTTTCAACCTTCAAACAGAGCGCTGTGGCGATTACATGGAAACGAAATGAAAGACCTAAAACGGAATAAAAGACTCTGTGTTCATATTACATCGTAAAATTGCGTTTTCAAAGACAAAACACATTTTCGAAAGTATTTCGTATTTGTTTTATACTTTTATTCGTTGTTACTTCACTTGATACACGTTGTTTAACGGCCATTTTTAAACGATGTTTAACGGGCATTTTTTCAGCAGTTTCACAGATACATCAGTTAAATATAATTTTAGACTGAGCAAGTTACTCAAGTCAGTCAAAAAATAAACCACTGAGACAAGAGCGGAAAAAATGACTGACGAATCAGTGAGAAATGTCACTGAATCAATCTCAGTGAAGGATATGCGGCATTTTTTCACTGGTTCATCAGTTCAATACACTGACGTGATTATTGTTTCAGTCGTTTGACTGATTAAAACAGTGAAATTCTAAATGATTCAGATTTAGAGTGTAATGGGTCCCTCACTGCTCGCTTGTGAGTAGTCAGTAGGTATACATTCAGTTTCCCAGGCTGAAAGGTGGTTACTGGATCCTGCTGTGTGTACCGAGAATGTACAGCAGTGAACAAGCATCAGCTTACATTGCAACACTTCGCCACACGCCACTGATTCGAACAGATTTCTCCCCAAACAAAGTGTCGCCAGGATGACATAAATTAACGAAACATAAATTGCTGTAATCTTAGAGTTTATTATTTACGTTATGTGTGAAGTTCGATTATACAGAACAAGGATAAAATACACGCATTTATGCGCTCGGTCATTGCAGAGGTCCCCCGCGCTAAGATTCTGGTCTCAAAAAATTCTCTTGGTAGTTCGTATGCTAAATTCTGACTGTTCTGAACGCCCCTGTGCCACATAATATCTAGCGATTTTAGGTAAATCCCTAGTAAACAATAGTAAATGCCTCAAGTTTACATCCGGATACAAGGAAGCATTTCGTCGGCGATGGAAAATATCATGAACAAACTTCTAGTTTTCTTTTTTACTCAGAAAGCAATTAAAAATATTAATTATAAATTAAATATAATATTTTCGAAATACAATTTACATCAAGGTTCCTTTTAAAAAAAATGAGGAACACTAATGTTTATAAAAGTATAAATCTCTTTGATATATTACATTTATAAAAAAAACAATCAAACACGTTATACATGAGGAGATTTCTCAAAGATTTGATTGAAAATGTGTGAATAATAAATCATGCATGGACTGCATTACCAAGGAAGGGTACAGAAGTGGGGTTGGGCTTTCGAGCTCGTGTCGTGGGACCTGTGTCTGTCTGTGTTAAAAAAAAAGAAGTAAACTCTACTGTGACTCGCAGTCAGGATGACATACATCTGACTTGAGGAGATTGCCTGGTGTTTTGGCGTCCCAAACCATATTTGGAGATCCTGCGAGCATCCAGGACGTCCAACTGCAGGCTAGCGACCAGCAGCGTGAACAGGATCGGTGCCAGCAACTGCATCCTGCCAGGACATAAACACTGACGTCACTGCAGGACATACGCACGCCGAAGAAAGTGCAAGCATTACAAGACTGTTGCTCTACGGGAAATTATCATCGGTCAAGTAAAACTGTGGAAGGATCAGATAATTAATACATTTTTACAAATGTTCTCATTCTTAAATTTACAAGCATTAAACAATAAGTAAATCAAATAATTTGAAATCCCACAAAATTTTACCTAACACTTTTAATTCGATCTTAAGAAATGTAACTACTTTCTGTCTGTAGTTGCCAACTTAACTGGGCGCCTGACGGTCGTGTGGGGAGTAGCATTTTTCAAATGTTGCTCTCCAAAGTGCAGAATTAATCGTGAGCAGCCGCTAGGAACTTAGTATTATGTCGAGTTGCACTAAGAGATTATGTTAGGCGATGCTTATCCCATGTGAGCATGTGGCAAACTGGCCACACAACTTGAACTTTCTTTTCTGAGCAAAGCTTGTGGTATCATCTATGATTCAATCTCGATTAAATCTTGAAATTTCTCATGACGTACTTGCTATAATGACACGCTTACAGATGACTTATACTATACCCGCAACTGGCCAAGCAAGGCTACCAAATTTTAAGATTTGCCATAAGAGAGACTTCCGACAGCTCGTCACACATCTGACCTCAATAAAATGGTCAAGGAATATTTTTATAACAAGGAACAGATTTAGCTTCCTGTAAAGCACAAACTTCATTATTATGCATAATTCAACACTTTATCTGTACATATACAAGAAAAAGTAGGTTGCAATTCAATGCGAGCTGATTTATAAGATAATCGACCTTAAAATAGACGGCTAGGTCATAATTTTTATGAATTACTGTTGTTTAATTTGCAGTACTATATGCTTTTTAATTTAAATCTACTCTAAGCTTTAAATTGTAATTGAAATCTTAATTGTATATTGTAATACCATTTCCATATAGGTCTGTTATATGTTTTATTGTTTTGTCGTATTTGTTATATTATTTTATGTATGTCTTCTACAGTATATGACTACTATGCATACCCACTGTCGATATAAATACTCCACCTACTATAAACAAATAAATAGGACGACAATAACACACACTGGAAGAGAAGACACTACACACATCTCAACACGTATTTGTGGACGAGTGCCGCCTGGCGGCGTCAACTGTAACTATATGTCGCCATCGTGTTAGGGTATCAGAATACCAACACATGCAGTGGCCGAAGTGGTAATTTGGTAACCCTGTGTTTATTAAAACGCGGTTTATTATCACAGAAATCTGGGATAAGGTATATAGGAAGTCTCATTTTACGTCCAGACGAGATAAGAATTCCCGCTCCAGGAAACAGGAAATCGTGTCCAACATGAGACAGTTGGTAGAATGCAAGCAAGCATATGGCGCGTGCAAGTAATCAAGCTTGCTATAAGCTATGAAAACGGTAGCTCGATTCAGGACTGCTGGTTTGTTTCAAAAGCAAGTATGCTATGCAGTAATGCAGGCCTCTCCGGACAAACTTCATTCAAGTGGAAGGATTTGAGCTCTTAACTATGCGGTCTTGAGAGCTAATGAGGGTGAATTGAGGAAAGAATGGAGCAGTGTTGGAATGAAAGGGCTGGGGAAACAAGACATACGCGAGAAAACCACCGATATGGGGCATCGTTCAGCACAATTACCACAGGGAATAAAACCCGGTTTGCCAAGCTGGAAGGCGAGTAGTCTAATCACTACAACGCCCGGCCAATCAGCTTCATTCAATCATGAATCCAGCCAGTCACGCTAATAAGGGATCTGACACAAAGATTAAAAACGAGGCAGGTTTTTTTCATTTTGTTTGCTTGGCCCAACACTGGGTGAAAAATTGTTACAACATTCAAAATTAAACTTTTTAACAAGGCTGTACTATTTGTTTACATTTTGTTTAACAACAAACACTGCTTTAACGAAACACGTAATATTATAATATTTTAATGGTAAAAAATTGTATATAACTGATTTATTAATATTAAAAGCACTTATTTGCATAAACTATGACAGGGACTCAGTGGAATTCGCATGGTTTTGACAGTTCCTACCGGAAAAAACAGCTTTAATGCGCTCTCTACGCTATAATGACTTTATGGTATGAGTACGCTTCAACATGTTGATACTGATTAAGGTACGTTAATTCACCTTCGCATTAATTATAAATGCGCCAACATATATATATAACACAGGAAGTTATTTCAACGAGTATTTAACTATCTATGGTAATGTTTAACATTTAAGGACAAACTGAAAGGTTTAAATAGAAACCTAGGAGTTACTTTATATAAAATAACTTAAGAGCCTAATTTCAACAGCAGTTGCATTTATTGTTAAGAAATAATCGCCCCTTCAGTTGGCCTAACGCTTTCGTTGAGATAAAACACCCTGTTCCGTTGGTTAATACCACGTACTTTTGCGAATACAGCGGATCACGTTAAGACGAGTGTATGTGTAACGTTATCGTTGGCTCAGTTCGACAGTAAAGTGGCACATACATCAGAGATAAACAAAGGCACACATGGGGACGTTCTAATGTTGGGAAGAATACGTGTTACATCTGCATGTTGCTGGATAAACGTATATTTTACCCTGGTGTAGAAAAAAAATGCAATACAAGACATTAGATGAACGATATTACTACCTGATAGTGTACAAATAATACAGTGACTGTAAGGCTGTTTCGATAAAATAGAAGTAATGGTAGTCTATGAGATATTTTTCGCAAATGTACATACTAGTGTTGGTAAACCAAACTGAGAAAGCAAGAAATGTATAGTGTTTCCCCGTACATACATGGCATATTTCCTAGCTTTGTACAAGAACGTATCGACTGGACAGTGAAGTACAATGGGGCAATGTGCTCACATTCCATTCAACAACCAAACCGACAAGAGCAAAGGGAGACTACAATTTAAAAAATGCTGTATTTACCTGACTTGAGCGTTGTGAAGAAATGTCTGTGTAAACTGAAGACAGGTAGAATGTCTTTCAGATCTCCGTTATATACTCTGCAGAAACAACTGTCGGCTATATTCAAACGTTGCTACCATACACTCACTTCCTTTATTGCATATATTATTTTAATTGCCTTTTGTCGTTAAGCGAACTATTGTTAAAAATAACAATAGTTATGGGAATGTAAGGGGAAATTTCTTTCAGCTCTAAAAATCGTGGGGTTTAAAAACAATTATCTGTAACACGTGCGTGACGGTTGATAAGACAAGCAAAAATAAGTTAGTTAAAGTAATGATATTTTTCTTGGTAATACCTAGGAGACTGGCTTAATTGCAGCAATTTAATAATTTTGTTACGATTTATTTTATCTATTAATACATTTCTTCAGCTGCGGGTATTAAAACCGATAAATTAAAATATTCAAAAAAACTGTTATTAATTTTTTAAATTAAAACCTAATTTAATCCAAAGTTGCTATTTTTTTTTTAGTTACGAAATGTCGGGCTTCGGAAACCTATCGATATGAAATATGTAAATGTCGGGCTTCGGAAACCTATCGATATGAAATATGTAAATGAAATTTCATATAATTTCGGAACATGCACTGTCAGTAAATAAATTAAATGAAACTCAGGAACGTTTTTCCGAGCAGAATAGTGATATTTTTTTTTCAATCCCCGAGTGGAACTAAATTTTTTCGCTGATATTTCACGAAATTTTTTTCCTACGCTTTTTATTGTTTTGGTGCAAGAAAATCTTTGTAAGCCAGTTGCCAAATATATTTTTCCAACGTTTTTATTAACTTAGAGTAAACACCACAACATTTTGGTGTAGAATGTATTTAACTAACGTCGAATTTTGACTAGCAAGTATTGTGGACTCCAAGTTTGTTATAAACATTGAGCTACACGAACCATTTTGTATATTTCTTGAGTGTTGTAAATAAAAAGTATTTTAACTTCATAGCTACAAGAACGTTTTTGGAAGCCAATTTCAAAAGAGTTGTTTGTTACAAGTACAGAAATGATTTACTCTGTAAGGGCATAACTATTTCAGCCGTCACATGTGGTTCCGAAGACATGACATTCTGATTTATCTATAATTTGACTAGCATCTGATAGACACTTTTATTATTTTACCTTTGATGAAGATTCTTCTACAATACATACTACATTTACTGACAAAAACGCTGGCTTACGTAACTACAGCATAATTAGCATCAAGAAAGGAAAACTAAATCAAGCATATATACATTTTATGCGTACTAGAGTAAGAAATGTTGCAGCGGTTCTATATTAGTATTTTTTTTTTTCGTTTCCATACATTTTACAAAGGCACAATTTCCATTTCCTAATGGAAGCCCCTGTTCACGTTCGTATATATTCCGGGAAAACTAAGTTGATCTTGCGAATAATATCGTATACGCTGTTCACGGTAAAGTGGACACTTCTTAAGGCCCTTCTAAACTTTTACTTTCATCCGATATCCATCTTCCTGGTGCTTTTTTAAATATAAACATTGCAATTAGACCGATAAACACAGCGTATACATTTCCCCAACCTTAAAATTTAATGTCTGAGGCTGCAAAAATATATATTTATTAGTGGTTAATGCCTGTTGGGAGGACCATAAAAAGTGTTCACTTTACAGTGAACAGCCTATATTCGGAATTCCATGATGCATCTAAACTGAGAATAAACTGTGCTTGGTTTGGGTAAAGTAAAAAATAAAAACCCAATCCGATTTTACAGGATAAAAAAGATTCCTAGTAAATACCAGTTGGAGGAAATATAACGTTTAAATTCTACCTTAATCCACTTAACACAAAATATAATAATTGGCCTAACATTTATATTTACTCAAGGGGTCAAATGCTTCAGGCATAGTTTATTAAAACAATCGTATTAGAATTCACGTGGTGTTAACTAAGTGACACCAAGGTTTTTCCAATCAGCATGACGACTGAGTCCATGTTTTAGAAGTACAATTAATGGCTTTAAGTAATGCCAACATTTTAGAACCAATTGTAAGTACAAAATTACAGTTTTGAAAATAACCTCTGCGAATATTTAAATTCATTTAGAATCGTTGATTACTACAGTCCTCTACGAACACCAGAACAACGGAAAAGTTTTTACCTGTAAAATGGTTTTCACTTTAATAGCTCTGACTGATATGTATGTATAGGCTATCAATATAATCTAAAATACTTTTAAGTTCACTAATAGTAACAGTTATGTAGCGAAATAACCTAAACAATTTAGCAGTTAATTTTTGAATTCATTTTGGTTTACCTGAATGCAAAATGTGACGTCTCTTGAATAATTAATTAGAAAGGATGCCTAAACATAATGTTTCACTATCTTCCAGAGTGCAGTAGCTCCTCAGATATTATTCTTAATTATTACTTGGTAATTTATCACTATCTTACAAAATGCAGGATTATTTAAATTCTTCTGTGTGCGTTCTCAATTACGAATAGTTTGGCTAATAAGCGGCATGGTTTCTGCAGTATACAGAATGTTGGCAAACTCAATGCCCTAGCCGCTAGATAAGTTTTCTAGGACCAATTGTAACACAAAATCTCTATACAAATATAACCTGAAATGTATTTTTAACATAATTTAATTGTAGTTTATGTAATTTAATTACACTGCCTGTAGAACAAGGTAGTGAGATCATGTATGTAGGACAAGTTGCATACAAAGGAGTCGCGCGAAACTAAATTACTAGATACGTAGCGTCATGTGCCTGTATCCTAGGCAACTTGTCAAGCACGCATAATCGCATTTATTTCCGTATACTGTATAAGTTTGAAGTGGGTTTGTATTATAATTGATCCAAAGAAACTGTGTCCAGTGTTTGGACGTTGTTTTTCCGAACAACCTGTGTATAGAAACCAACGTTTTAGGAAGATCCTTTTTTTTTTTTTAAACAATCGTCTACATGGCCGATAACTCCGCAAGTTATGTGCCTTTTTTAGGTACTGTGATTTTTTTTTAATTCGCGGAATCTCAGTGTATTGCTTCAAAAAGTGTGAAAAGAATGAGACATACAGAAACACGCATATAGAAATATGATGCCAACCGCCTAACTTTCCTGCAGAAATTTAGTTACAATTTCACCATAGGGTAGATCATATTTATTAAACGCGTTTTATTTAAACATATCCTGAAAACCCAGGCCGGTGACGTCACTAAGTGACTGGCTGGAGAATTAGTCAAATATTCTTGAAACCAGTGCCTCTCTGATAGCATGTAAGATTACGGCATGCTGGCCTTTTGTCTTGGATTTGCCTTGCCGAGGAAGATTGTTATGCCATGTAGGATTCAAGCTTGATTTAAGCCCAATTAAAACTGACTGGAAAATATCTGCTAACGGAAAAGCTTGTAGCTTGCAGCTTGTCGAGTCAAGATGGAAGCAAATACTATGAATCACACTTGCTACAATTTTAATGAAAGTAATTAGTAAGCTTGATTCGAATTTCATGAATGTGTTGCTGGCTTGCACAAACCTGCAAGCTTTCCATGTCAAGTTGTATTCAAACTTAAATGGCGACGATCATGCTATGAGTATAAGTCTTTATAGATCAACTCATTGCAGAAGCACATAATATTTTTTCGAAGATCTTGTGACCACTTTTTGAGGGTTTCACTCCTATTCACCAACATGTTCAAGTAAAGGATATGGCTTCATTCTTTCAGTGAAACCACTCGGATGTGAAGATTTTTGTAAAGCCGTCTTTCATTCATTTCTCCGTTGACTGTCACTTTATGAATATAGCAATATTCAACTGAGGAACTCACTACGTCATCATGGAGACTGGCTAAAGCAGAGTGACGTGCCTGTAGCCTGTTCACTGGAAACTAAGCGCTTTTAAAAGCCCTGGTTAAGATCTACTTGTATACACAATGTGTAGGCCTATTCTTTCACCACACGATTAATGTATCCGCGGGCATGATCATTCTATTCAAACGTGTGTCGTGTGTAACTATGAAATTATTTGGAAAAATATCTAATTTCTAAATTGAAAAATTCTGACACCTACGTGTATTAAAATGAGAGAAAGCAAAAGAAATCATATAAATATTTACCGATGTTTATCTAACTCTTTTAATTCTACGTTATGGCATAGTGCTACTCTCTCTCCAGTGTTACCAACTTTGCTCGGCATATATGCCAGTCAGTGTGCTTGTTCGAATGTATGCATGTAGGACTAGTGACATTTTTCAAAGATCTATTACAAAATTGCGTAATTAAAGGTGAACATGCTATTTTGTTATTGCAGCTCACTGCGAACGCACACAGCCAGTTTCACACATTATACACGCACGAATATACGTATTGTAATCCTGCCTAAAACATCGCGAATTTTTCTTATGACGGCCACTTTTAAGTATTTTATTTGCGAGGAAAACAATTTGCTACGTTTTCACCAGATGAAGATAACAGCATTGCACAGATCTGCTCGCCTATGTTTCCTTCCGCATCAGGAAGCTAACTACCAGACACAATCGGTGTTGTGATATTATTAAGAGTACGTATTACCTGTTGTATATGTGTGCTGCATGTTAAGGTCTGGGGATATTTGTTTGAAGACATACTCTTGGAATATCTTTCTTAATATCTTTAACGTTCATGAAAATGTCATAATTAAGAAGTCAGAATGAATTCAATGTTTTAACACAATAAGTCCCTTGGCTTGGGGTTTTTGATAACAGTTTGTAAACACTCTACAATATATGTGTACTACAATTGTAGTAAGATAGTGACGTACAATAAAATGTACTATATGGTAAACACCCCACAAAAAGGTTGGAATATTGTAATATATGTCAGTTTGTGTAGTAGAAGTTATATAGTTCTCTGTGATCAACAGAGAACTCACTAACGCATTGAACATGCATGGAACAAGTTGAAAACAGAAGTTTATAATAGTTTACAACCTACAGAAACACTTCCAAGTCTCATAAGTGCTATCCAGATGGAAGATGACATCAACACGTTGATTACAAACATGCCACGGCGTGTTAGGGAGCTATACAATACACGTGCAAGCCACACACGGCACTAACATCAACGCGTTGATTACAAACATGCCACGGCGTGTTAGGGAACTATACATTACACTTGGAGGCCACACACGGCACTAACATCAACACGTTGATTACAAACATGCCACGGCGTGTTAGGGAACTATACATTACACTTGGAGGCCACACACGGCACTAACATCAACACGTTGATTACAAACATGCCATGGCGTGTTAGGGAACTATACAATACACTTGGAGGCCACACACGGCACTAACATCAACACGTTGATTACAAACATGCCACGGCGTGTTAGGGAGCTATACAATACACTTGGAGGCCACACACGGCACTAACATCAACACGTTGATTACAAGACATGCCACGGCGTGTTAGGGAGCTATACAATACACTTGGAGGCCACACACGGCACTAACATCAACACGTTGATTACAAACATGCCACGGCGTGTTAGGAGCTATACAATACACTTGGAGGCCACACACTGCACTAACATCAACACGTTGATTACAAACATGCCACGGCGTGTTAGGGAGCTATACAATACACTTGGAGGCCACACACGGCACTAACATCAACACGTTGATTACAAGCATGCCACGGCGTGTTAGGGAGCTATACAATACACTGGAGGCCACACACGGCACTAACATCAACACGTTGATTACAAACATGCCACGGCGTGTTAGGGAGCTATACAATACACTTGGAGGCCACACACTGCACTAACATTAACACGGTCTATGGAGCAACCGGCCTAACTAAGTTGTTCAATGAGCGTGTTAAGTTACAATAACTTGGCACAGCACTACATAAGTTATACAATGAGGTGTGGACATAATACATTGGAAACCAAAAAAGTGATTAAATAGCGTGTTAGGAGTTATATACCTGAGGCCACAACGCATAACATCACAGTGAAACAGAGTTAGGTTACAAACACTTGAGGCCCAAGATACATCAACACGTTGATTCAAAATGCCACGGGTGTTAGGGAGCTATACATACACTGGCCACAAGGCACACATCACCGTGATTAAATGCACGCGTGTAGGATTACTCCGAGGCACCCGACTAACTCAACACTGATACAACTGCGGGGTTAGGGATTACTCTGAGGCACAACGGCATAACTCAAGTTGATTACAATGCCGGTGTTAGGACTATACATACACTTGGGCACACACGCACTAACATCAACACGTTGATTACAACAGCACGGCGGTTAGGGAGCTATACAATCACTGGAGCCACACACGGCACTAACTCACACGTTGATTACAAACATGCACGGCGTGTTGGGGCTATACAATACACTTGGAGGCCACACACGCACTAATAACCGTTGATTACAAACATGCCACGGGTGTTAGGAGCTATACAATACACTGAGGCCCACACGGCACTAACATACCGTTGATTACAACATGCCCGGCTGTTAGGGAGCTTACATCACTTGAGGCACACGGCTAAATCACACGTGTTACACTGCAGCGTGTGGGCTTACATACACTGGAGGCCAAACGCCTAACTCACAGTGATTACAAACATGCCACGGCGGTTAGGGAGTATACATACACTTGGAGGCCACACACTGCATAACATAACACGTTGATTAACATGCGGTGTTGGGAGTATACATACACTGAGCACCACGCCTAATCAACCGTTGATCAAGATGCACGGGTGTTAGGGCAACAATACATGGAGCCACCACGCATAACCAACGTTGTTACACGCAGGGTGTAGGAGCATACAACACTGGCCCCCGCACTACTACCGTGATTCAATGCAGGTGTTGGGTCATACACTGGGCACAACGCTACATCAACCGTGTTAAAAGCCAGGCGTGGGAGTAACAATATGAGGCAACCGGCACTAATCACACGTTGATTACAACATCCACGGCGTGTTAGGGGCTATACAATACACTTGGAGGCCACCACGCACTAACATAACCGTTGATTACAAATGCCACGGCGGTTGGGCTTATATGAGGAGCATCATACACTTGGAGGCACACACGGCACTAACATCAACACGTTGATTACAAGAGCACACTTGGGGCCAGGACTAACATTACACGTTGAGGCCACCACGGCGTAACATCAACACGTTGATTACAACAGCCACGCGTGTAAGGATATACAAACATCACGTGAGGGAGCTCAAACTGGCCACAGCATACAACACGTTGATCATACTATAACATTGGGCCACGGGTTAGGGAAGCTTACATTACACTTGGAGGCCCCACGGGTACATAACATTGAACACGTTGTACAAGCATAGCCACGGGTGTTAGGGAGACTATACAATACACTTGGAGAGCAACAACGGCACTAACTCACACTTATACAAACATTGCACGGCGTGTTAGGGGTTACATACACTGAGGCCAACACTGGCAGCTAAACATCAACACGTTGATTAAAACATGCCACGGCGTGTTGGGAGCTATACAATACACTTGGAGGCCCACACGGCACTAACATCAACACGTTGTTACAAGCATGCCACGGGTGTTAGGGAGCTATACAATCACTTGGAGGCCACACACGGCACCTAACATCAACACGTTGATTACAAACATGCCACGGCGTTTAATGGAGCATAACATTACATTGGAGCACACACGGTACAACATCACACGTGATTAGAAACATGCCACGGCTGGTTAGGGAGCTACTAAATACACTTGGAGGCCACACACTCACTACATTCAGGATTACAACACCTGGGCCCCGGACTAATAACCTTGATTACAAACATGCCGGTGGGGCAACATCACTTGGAGCCACGGCAAACATCAACACGTTGATTACAAACATGCCACGGCGTGTTAGGAGCTATAACAATAACTTGGAGGCCACACATGCACTAACATAACACTAGATTAAAATGCCACGGCGTGTTAGGGAGCTATACAATACACTTGGAGGCCACACACGGCACACATCAACACTAGATTACAACAGCCGGTTGGACAACATCCACGGGGCCTAACGGCTAACATACACTTGATGCAACACGGCACTACTAACGTTGATTACAAACATGCCAGCGTGTTAGGGAGCACACACGACCACAACACGCGACTAAATCACACGGTTAGAAACATCCACACTTTGGGAGCTAACATCACTTAGCCATCACACGTATAAACAACACCGTGTTGACAAATCCACGTGGAGGCAAAGCTATACATTACACGTTGATGACACAACTGCCAGCGTTAGGAGTTGATTACAAACATCTTGGGTGTCACAAAGCACTAACATAACATGTGAGCACACAGCACAGCGATCACGGGGTTATACATTACATTGGGCTCAGGGCTATACATACACGGAGGCCAACAAGACTAGCACGCAGTGTTAGGACATACACGGCTTGGGAGGCTACACAGGCACTAACATCACACGTTGACTTACAATCATGCCACGGTGTTAGGGAGCAATCATACGGGAGGCCCACCGGCACTAACATCCAACACGTTGATTACAAATCCCACGGCGTGTTAGGAGTTACAAATACCTTGGAGGCCACACACGCACTAAATACACGTTGTTACAAGGCACTACACGGGTGTTAGGAGCATACACATCATCGGGTGTCAGGCACGGCACTAAATACACGTTGATACAACGGCACACATCACGTTGATTACAAGCATGCCATCAGTGTGGCAGCAACAAACAGGCACACACACATAACATCAAACGTTGATTACAAGCATGCCACGGCGTGTTAGGGAGCTATACAATACCGTGCAGGCCACACACGGCACTAAACATAACACGTTGATTACAACATGCCACGGCCTGTTAGGGATCTATACAATACACTTGGAGGCCACACACGGCACTAAGCTGCAGTGGGAACAAAGAAGCCCTACCTAGTCAGAAACACCAGTATGTTAATGTTGTTCTTTAGTGTTTGTATGTCTGTGATATTGGGAAAATGTTTTTTTTTTTTTTAGAAGCACTTTGAATTTCACGTTTTTTAATGGTACGATTGGAAAATGGTAATTTATATGCTTAATTTGTGAATACTCCATGCGTGTGTGCAATCTGAATTGTTAAATGCTGCGGACACCTGAGGGTCGTATCTGAGTTTGTGAGTGATGGAGGTCTTAATAAAAATAAAATGTCTAAACGTAATTTTTACTTTGTTCACATAGCTATTAATTACAGTACTAAATTATCTGTTTCCAATTTCATTCTTTTTTATTTAACAGTGAGCGCAACATTTAACGTATATTTCCACTCTGTTAAAAGTCCTTCTTAATTGATCCTTTTGGTGACAGTCAAGGAATTCATACTCGTAATCAACACGTGTTCAGTCTATCAAGTATATGAAGATCATTATTTTCCTGGAGTTAATTCTCCTTACACATTTATAATTACAATATTATGTCAAATATATTGTGCTGATAATTATATTTTGTATTTCGCTACGTTCTACACGTTTCTAAGATTTATCATTGCTTTATGCAAGATGGAAATCAAAGGAAACATTTATTAGTTGCCAGAAAATTAATAGAGATTTCATGTAATAACTGCCTGTTGTTTCGTATGATAGAAGGAAAATAACCAGAAATATACAATTCTCTTCAAACACGTAATTCGTTCTTATCCATTCAATACCTAGATTAAAATATACCGTGGAGTTGCCATATTTATCTGTAATTAATTCTTTTTTTTTTATCTTTACCATTTATGATATATTTATATCGTAACTAATCATCGGAGAAAATATTTACAAAACTGATTATTTCCATCAGAGGTAATATTTCGCAATGTGTGCGGCTAGACTTAACCCTTGTCGGTGCGGCATATAAGGCCGTCTGAAGAGACTACACAATATCCTTGATGCAATCACATTCCCTCCATGGAGAAGAACTAAGGTGCTTCATTTGTGCGTATCTTCTCAGTTTTCATTAACACCTGCAGAAACGCTATGTTCCAAGAAAAAATTCAATACATATTATGGTAATTTCAATATGTTAATATAGTTTTGCACCGATTTCCGCAAGCGATAGTGTGTATGTTGACACATTATAACTTAGTAAAAGATTAATTTGATTGGAAAATAATGAATTTGTAGCAACTAGTTATACAGAGTTGCTTTACCAGGATAATATTCTGGTTTCGTATTTAGTTTTGAGAACAAAATGTTTTAATTCTTTTAAATTCAATCCCATTGTTGTTTTGGTTGGAAACATTGTCTTTTATCTAGCTTACTAACCTTATGCTTTCATGCTCATAACATTTGGAATGGATTTTGTACAATATCAATTCAATAC
Organism: Dryococelus australis; assembly: GCA_029891345.1. Classification (NCBI taxonomy): domain Eukaryota; kingdom Metazoa; phylum Arthropoda; class Insecta; order Phasmatodea; family Phasmatidae; genus Dryococelus; species Dryococelus australis. Next base: position 115,671,534 of record CM057002.1, read on the forward strand.
TATTTCTTATAGGAAATATATATGTAATATTAGAACTGTCCGACGTTCCAACCTTGTGGTGCTCCCATATGGGGGTTACACAGCTATTTGGGGAAAAATAACTCTGATGGAGAACACAATATTATTTCACTACGTCATGTAATTAAAACTATTAAGTGTACATCCGGTTACATTAGAAATTACGAAACACTTTACATTCCACGTGAATACCTTCAACTGCAGTGGAAGAGCGTGTTACATTAAGTAACTATTTATCTGCAAGTATTTATGCATTACCTAATAAAGCAATTCACGAATCAGTAACATATGGGTAGGTTGAGGACAACTTAATTCTTGCCTTAAATTTCCTTAGTTTGCAACGTTTTTCCCTTAATTTTTAATGTTTTTTCTAAAATTTTACCCTGTTTTTACCTGTTTTTTCAAGCCTAAAATTTTCCTCAAAACAGCTCTAAAAATGGCCAAAAAAAAGCCCCTTGAACAATGTTTTCACGTTTAAAAAAAAAAAAAAAAAATAGAATGGCAAGATGTATTACTTTTAATTTTATTAACTACCATGCAAATTTTCCATAGTTAATTAATCTTAGTTTTATACAAAGTAAGCAAATTTAAGCCTAATATGTAAGCTAAATCTGTAAGCTAATTAAAACACATTTAAGCTAAAAAAAAACCTAATTGAAGTTTAAAGGAAGCAAATTTAAGCTAAAATCTCCAAGCTAAATGATGCAAATTTAAGTGAAAAATGGAAAAAAAAAGAAAAAAAAAAAAAAGAAAAAAAGAAAAAACTTAAAAATATTTTAAAAGATTCGAAACATATAATTTTTAGATTTTATGAGAACTCTATATCGTGCATAATTTTTCCATTTTTTATATCTTTTAAACCTTAATATATTATAAAAACTTCTTTCTCATTTATTAATTTTATAAGTATTTTTATCAAATGTATTTACATAACGATCTGGTAATGCAATTTTATACTTACTGTCTAGAATACAATCAATTTTTTTTACCAAACTTAGACTCATAAATTTGGAAATCTGTAGTAGCATACCATTGATTAATTTCAAGCTCTTGTAGTTTTGTCAATTCATATGAATCGTTTAACTTGATGAGTAACGATTCCATATTTTGTTTTATTTATAAAGGAAGAAATTTAACACGATAAAGAAAAAATTGTTTTACAATATTAAAAAATTATGAAACAAGTCTATTTTTGATATTCTATAAATGTCAAGTATCATTTCTTGGAGGTAGAAAGAAATTGCTTCAAAATTAAAAGTTTTGGTAAAAATATTAAGATATATAGATATATTTTTATTCGACAGTAATATTTTATGATTATTATCCACTGGATCATTAAATTAAAATGATTAAACGAAAAAATTACGATAAAACTGGTTTCGATTGATCAAATGTAAATGTTTTGAAACGCAAAATTTTTATCATCTAGTACTAACAATGAAAAAATAAAACCCTTTTTTTACTTTATGCTCAAAATATGCTGATGAGAAAAAAGGTATATGTAAACACAATGATGAAGAACGAGCGATAAATTGAACGTGGTCTACATTAGAAAAAATAAAGCTATCGCAATAGGTTACAAAATACTCCAAATTCATGAAATTGGGCATTTCAAACAATGCAGTAATAATATGTTCAGAAATTATATTAAAACATTTATGAAAATAAAAAATCGGATGCTAGCCCACGGGGAGATGATTGCAACTCAATAGACGAATATATTCATGTTATTAAAAACAGAGCAAGATATCGATTTATCCATTGAAAATGTTGAACGAAATTCAGGGAAACAGGCTGTTGCCCAAAATTTGTTTAGATTCACTTTGGGGTAAATTTGGCGAAATACAAAATTTGACACAAACAGAATACATTTATGACACTCTATGTTGGCATGAGGTTTTATTGAATTATACAATAGAAGTGAATAATGTTGTTTACATCAACCAAAAAATAATTGAAGTTTCATATAAATACAATGCTAATTATGTAGGAGACAATAATGTAACAAATATATTTACAGCAAGTATTCACTACTTCCAATGTTCGATTACATTTATATAAATTGTTCGATAAATTGAATGATAAAGTAGTTTATTGTGATAGAGAGCGCGTAGTTTACATTGACAATGATAAAGGTAATGTTATAGCAGGTTATATGCTTGGTGAGTGGACTGATGAATTTGGAAACAAATGATTAGGATATCGAGTGGATAAGTACAGGCCCATCGAGTTACAGTTATAAAACTGTTTTGGAAAAAGAAGTTACAAAAATCAAAGGATTCACTCTAAATCACGAAAAAAAATTTTGCAGTAGAATATGAAATCGATGTATGAATTAATACAAAAAAAAAAAACGAAGAAAAATGTGATTATACGAAACAACATGATTGCAAGAGATAAGAAAACCAAGAATTTGGTGAATAAGTTTATGGCAAAAGAATTTAAGTTTGAGTATGACAAGCCTATGATATTGAATTAAAAAGATGATATCAGAGATATACTACCGTGGGGATATTAAACTAATCATTATATATATGTATAATTATATTTTTCATTTATGCATAATTTTATTTTATATTTATGTATAATTAATTGTATGTAAAATTTTATATTTTCTTATATTTGTACATATTGGATTCAAATTTTTTTAGAATTTTTAATTTCTTTGGTTTTCAAAATAATGTCAATATCAACACAGTCAAGATCAATTGGCTTTCCAGTTTCTTCTCTAATTAACAAAACAATATGATTAAATCATTCTTTATTAATTTTATAAAAAATTGGATATGTGGGTTGATAAATAATATAATCTCCAAAACAAAAACGTCGTTTTCAGTGGAAAACTAGCGATTATTAGTGATTCTAAATTATTATGTTCATCATATTTTATAAGCAAGCTATTTGCCAAGTTACAATTAACAATAATTTTTTTTGAAAGGATCAAAATTAGGTAGTTTAGTGCCTATAAGAGTTTTTTTCTTTCTCAATAATCATATTTATCTCAAAACCAAGATTATCAGATGATTGATCATCAAATTTAATATTAAACTTAGATGTAATCGATATTCTATTTTTCAATCTGCCTGATGTTAGTTCAATAATATTAGTTGAAAATGGTTCAAATGCATTTATCAATATTTTAAGATTCTAAACTGCGTTGTGCTCTAGGTATAATTATTACTTTATTATTATCAATCAATGATATAGTATGATCTTTATATGAGGTGTTACAAATGTTGTATGAAAACTAAATAAAGCAATCGATTTATCTATATGAATGATATTATAATGAAGATTATTCTCTAGTATGGAACTATTATTTGATAAGTTAAATAATTTACTATCCATTTTATTAAAAATCATATTAAATGGAAAAAATATATTATTTAATAAAAATAATTTACTAAATAAAAAAATATATTATTAAATAAAAATGATCTTATTAAATTAAAAAAATGTATCTTCTTAAATGAAAAAAAAACTGTCTTAATAAGTGATAAAATATGTCATAAAATAAAAAGTTAACTAATTAAATGAAAAAAAAAAAACATATTAAATTATAAAAATCATATTTTTTACTAGAAAATATCTTATTAAATAAAAAAAAATTCTTATTTAATAAAAACTTAACAGATGGGAATGTGGACAGTAATTTTCAGTGGAGGTTGATCAAACTTGCATAGGTGAATAACCTACTAACAGTCATTTATATGACTACAACAAAGTAACTACATACAGCACTACACATCTTCCATAGGTGAATAACCTACTAACAGTCATTTATATGACTACAACGAAGTAACTACATACAGCACTACACATCTTCCATAGGTGAATAACCTACTAACAGTCATTTATATGACTACAACAAAGTAACTACATACAGCACTACACATCTTCCATAGGTGAATAACCTACTAACAGTCATTTATATGACCAACAAAGTAACTACATACAGCACTACACATCACCCATAGGTGAATAACCTACTAACAGTCATTTATATGACTACAACAAAGTAACTACATACAGCACTACACATCTTCCATAGGTGAATAACCTACTAACAGTCATTTATATGACTACAACAAAGTAACTATATACAGCACTACACATCTTCCATAGGTGAATAACCTACTAACAGTCATTTATATGACTACAACAAAGTAACTACATACAGCACTACACATCTTCCATAGGTGAATAACCTACTAACAGTCATTTATATGACTTCAACAAAGTAACTACATACAGCACTACACATCACCCATAGGTGAATAACCTACTAACAGTCATTTATATGACTTCAACAAAGTAACTACATACAGCACTACACATCACCCATAGGTGAATAACCTACTAACAGTCATTTATATGACTACAACAAAAGTAACTACATACAGCACTACATCTTCCATAGGTGAATAACCTACTAACAGTCATTTATATGACTACAACAAAGTAACTACATACAGCACTACACATCTTCCATAGGTGAATTACCTACTAACAGTAATTTATATGACTACAACACAGTAACTACATACAGCACTACACATCACCCATAGGTGAATAACCTACTAACAGTCATTTATATGACTACAACAAAGTAACTACATACAGCACTACACATCTTCCATAGGTGAATAACCTACTAACAGTCATTTATATGACTACAACAAAGTAACTACATACAGCACTACACATCTTCCATAGGTGAATAACCTACTAACAGTCATTTATATGACTTCAACAAAGTAACTACATACAGCACTACACATCTTCCATAGGTGAATAACCTACTAACAGTCATTTATATGACTTCAACAAAATAACTACATACAGCACTACACATCACCCATAGGTGAATAACCTACTAACAGTCATTTATATGACTACAACAAAGTAACTACATACAGCACTACACATCTTCCATAGGTTAATAACCTACTAACAGTCATTTATATGACTACAACAAAGTAACTACATACAGCACTACACATCTTCCATAGGTTAATAACCTACTAACAGTAATTTATATGACTACAACACAGTAACTACATACAGCACTACACATAACCCATAGGTGAATAACCTACTAACAGTCATTTATATGACTACAACAAAGTAACTACATACAGCACTACACATCTTCCATAGGTGAATAACCTACTAACAGTCATTTATATGACTACAACAAAGTAACTACATACAGCACTACACATCTTCCATAGGTGAATAACCTACTAACAGTCATTTATATGACTTCAACAAAGTAACTACATACAGCACTACACATCTTCCATAGGCGAATAACCTACTAACAGTCATTTATATGACTTCAACAAAGTAACTACATACAGCACTACACATCACCCATAGGTGAATAACCTACTAACAGTCATTTATATGACTACAACAAAGTAACTACATACAGCACTACACATCTTCCATAGGTGAATAACCTACTAACAGTCATTTTGTACTTGAAAGATAGTGCCTTAGTATGGGTGTGATTTTTTATGCAGACACAGTCACCTATCTTAATATCATTCACTCAATGCTTCTTATCAAATAGGATTTTTTGTTGCTTCTGTGTGGCAATAAGGTTGTGCTTATCCTGTTTTCTATTTTTAATGAGTTTTTTACACCAATTGTTGTTGCGCTCTGAGTATATGAGTATATATTAGTAATGACTTGAGAGGGATGTGTTGCTTCCACTACATGGAGTAAGTTAAACTGCATCAAATTAGTACTAGAATTGACTAATGTATTGTAGTTGAAAACTATAAAATCTATATAAATGTCCAAATTCTGTGGGTTGTCCTGGGCAAGTGCGGTTAATTGCAGCCAAATTATTTTAATTGACGATTCAACAAGACAGTTGCAAGCAGGGTCGTATGATGTCGTTTGTAGTTTAGTAATATTTAATCTCTGTAATAGGTGTGAGAAAAATACATTATTAAATGAAGTTACCTGTTCTGTCAATATCTGTGTAATGGTGCCGTACTTGAAAATAACTTATTTAATAAAATTTGTATATGTCTGCACATCGATACTTTTGACTGGTTTAGCTATCACATACATGCTAAAGAATTCTGCCATTACTAGGATATACTTATTACCATTTTGAGATTTTGGTAGAGGCCCTTTGGCATTCAGGAAACCATGATTTTAAAAGGGATGATGACCTAAAGGTTGAAATTGGTCCATAGATTTAACACAAGGTGCTTTCACCTTTTGTCATATTTGGCAATTTCTTACACATTCCTTCACATCGGCCTGCATCGTGTCCCAATAATACACATTCTCAATTTTCTGCAATATTTTAATTGTTCTGAAATGGCCTCCTACCCATACGGTGTCATGATCTGCAGTAATTACTTCCTTGATATAGTATCTGGGTACAAGGGTAAGATTTTTCTCTACTACTGGGGTGGTGATTTTTAAGTAAATTTCCCAGTTACCAGCAATACCATATATCATGGCTAATTTACTATATTTGAGGTCAGAATTATCTGCATCAGTTAATTCAAGTTTCAGCTTTTTAATGTGAGGGTCATTTTGGTATTCCCCTAAAAATGGTTATGTGCTATTATTTACCTGAAATAATTTGCAACTGTAGTTCATTGTTAATTCTGATGTACTCTTGTTCATGATTATAGACTGGTAAGCAAAATATTTTACCCTTTTTTAGGAAAAATGGCAATCCTGCACTGCAGTAAAATATCGATACTTGTAACTTGTATTTTGTTTGCATTGTCTTGCATAATAATTTCCACAGTGACCTGAAATGTGTGTTTTATAATTTTAGCAATAGCATACACAGGAATATAGTAACCATTAAAAATACTTTTAGTGACAACTGATTTGTAATTTTCCTGGATCTCGTCTTTAATGTAGACTTTTATCTCTGTACAATTATTAATGACATATTTAGAAACAATTTTCTGTAATGCAGTATCCTTGTCTTGATTATCTGCGGTTCAAAGTCATATTCGAATATGTCTATCGACATCTTTTGGATCTGCAGATTATGTTCTGCCATAGTTTTCAAATATCTTAACTGGTATGATCTGTTTGAGTTACAAAATGTAGCCCATACAAATACTGCCTAACATATGTAAAAAAAAAAATCTAATTGTTGCAAGTTCACATTCCGTGGTACTCCATTTAGTTTCATTATGACATAGTTTTGTTATATGCAAAATTGATCATGTGTCTGGTTTTGTTGTGTGGGTCTTCCTGCATAAGCTGCGCACCTATTGCATTTTGTGACACATCATACACCAGAATTGGGTTTTGGTATCGTCAAACATTTGTAAAATGGGCACCTTTTGTATAGATTGTTGGAGTTCTACAAATACTTTCTGTTGAACTTGTTCCCATTTATAATTATTAGCTTGTTTTGTCAACTTTATTTAGGGTGCTGCTTTACTCGTATAATCCTGTATGTATCTACACAAGACCGATGCCATCCTGAAAAATGTGCATATCTCTTTTGTGTCACCTGGTGGTGACATTTGTTGAATGGAGCGAATCTTTTATTGATCAGCAACAATATCGTGCGGAGTTATATAGTGACCTAAGATTTGTATTTATTGCTCTGCGAACTGGTAATTATTAACATTGACTTTGACATTGAACTGATTTAACCTTTGGAACACTTTCCTAATACATACTATTTAGATGTTCACAAAATATATTTTCTGGTATGAATATATAGTCAATGTATGCTATGGCTGTGTTCCAGCACAATGGTCCTAATAGAATATCAATTAACTATTGAAAATGTTGAGGTGAAGTAGAGAGTCCCATAGGCAATTATTGATATTCATATAAACCAACTCCATAAATTAAAAAAATAATTTATATATATATCCTCCTTACACACTAGGCTAGAATATAAACCCGAAAATAGGCCAAGACTGGTTATAAATGTGGAATTCTGTAAAGTGGCCAAAATATATATTTGGTGTGTGGGAGTAGGTACTGAACATGTGTCCCACAGCATAGCTTACAAAATTCAGTAAGGAATCTAATTCTCCTGTGTATCTTTGGAATAACTAGGCTTGGTGCCGAAAATGGTGAATAGGATCGCTGGATAATACCTGCTTTGCCATATCTTGAACTTGTTTTAATAGTTCTTCACTAACCTTAGGGTTTATCAGATAGGATCTAGTAGCAATTGGTTTCTGAGAATCCAAGTCATGTTTTATCTGTTGCCTCAGTAAACTCTAAAACAGAATGGGCGAATCTATCCTCATATTGTTGAATGATTTCCATAATCACCTGAGTTTGCTGGTTGTTAATTTTTTGTTGATTTTAGGTAAGCACTGCTCCTCCTCTCTATGTTCTGTGGACTCAATTTTATTTATACAATATTGCATTGACTCCACATTATACTTTTATATAACTGACAAGTAAATAGGAACTCTAACTACCTTGTCAGTGTTGTTTCCATGAATAAATAATACATTGTTGTTTAAAAATGGTACAATGTCGTATTTTTTCATAAATTCAGCACCCAATGTAATATCCATTCTAAGATTGTCAATAACCAAAAACTCTTGTGGGTGTGTCCCAACAAGTGTGAATTGCTCTATAATTGGCTCAAGTTTCTGTTTCGATAGGAGCATGGATACGAGACAGCTGTGGCAACATCTGGTATCGATTAGAGCATGGTAAGGCTTGTTTTTTATCTTGACCTGAATGCGTGACATCGACATGCGAATATATGCCAGCTGCAATTCAGGCTCTGGACCATTGCACTTTCGTCCACCCACCTGTTTGTGGAATGAAGCCTGGCCCAGTGCTTCGACCATAACTGTTTCATGATTCCCAACCTCGTGTTCCACTTGTGTGTCAATGCTACGAGCGGTGCAGTCCGCAGTGTGGTCTTTACTGATACATAGTTTTGTATGCCCTACCAAGCTTGTTTCTGCATCTGTGAAACCTGTCCCCAATATTCGTCTGAAATCCAATTTCCTGATGGGGGAATAGATTGCAATGCTGTACTTTGTGTCCGAGGTAGAAACATAATGGGTATGTCGTCTGAGCTTCACTGTGTAGCCCTATAAACTGCATTGCTAATGACATTTAGCTACGCTTTGCTTTATCTGTGTCAACCGCATGTGCATTTCTAATGCCTGATCAGACACACTTCCATTCATGCTGCAGGGCCATGTCGTGTTTCTACTGTGTAGGAGTTTGTAAGTGCGTCGACCTAATTTGTTGTTCGTGCGGCGGGCTAAAATAAGTATGAGACCTGTGACATTCCTAGAAGCACCTGTCCACTACCTGTGACCTGTCTTCTGATTTCTTAACTGTACAGTTTACCATGCCATCGCTTTTCACGTTGTACCACCCAATTTCTGAGTACGACTTATCTTTGTTGACCTTGTTAAAAAGCTCCCTGCAAGTGTGCTTGGTCCATTCTTGCTCATCAATGGAGGAAACAGATATGGCCCCCTTGTCACCTAGTTATATGAAAACTGTTTTTAGTCGCCGTGGTAAACATAATGACTTTTACTCGATACTGATGTTTCCTGTTATCCGGATCTGATGCTGGCTGGTGAGACCTAGTGTCGTTGTCCTGCCCCCTGTTATCTCTGTATCCCTGATTGTTATATGTGCTGCAAAAACACCTTGGTTGATTAAACTTCTGGCAGTGATCTGCGGATGAACATTCTTTTAATATAACGATGGGCTGTCACATGCCTTCTTGTGTGTAGTTTGATCCATATCTGCCCCTGCAGTTGTACTAATTTGCATACAACTGCCTTGGAGGTGGTTGTGTGTACTTCACTAATGACCTTCCACTTTGTATGCCCATTATGGGGCTGACATCCGCTGTGCTTATTCCTGACTGTCGATTTCAGACTGCTAAACTTGTGATCTCCTGTTTTAGTTTTGCGATCTCAGCATGAAGCATTTCGTTTTCCGGGTTGTGCTGAGTTTGTCCTATGGCTTGGTTGTACCTAGAAAGACCGAACTATACCCTTTCAAACTGCTTACCATCTGATCTATGGTGTCATTATCTAAGTGTATAATTTTGTCTGCAACTGACGGGAGTAGCGACTCCCACAAGATATTAACAAAATCCACATCACTGACATTTGGCTTGTACTTCCTTCAGTAGTAAAGAATGCTTTCTACATGTCTCATACACACTTCATCTAAAACCTGCTGTTTTGTGTACATAAGCTGTTTGTAGTTTTCACCTTGTGCCATGGATATCAAAATGTTCTTTTACGTAGCCTCAATTTTTGGCCATGTGGGGTGGTCTTGGTGTGTTTGTATGAGATTGTCAACCACATGTTTGGCCTTGTACTGTAGATAAAATTATGCGTGTTTACACTTTTCCATGATATTCCAGCCATTGATCTCACTAGCCGCCTGAAACTGTTCTAAGAATTCTGTAATATTTTCATGTTTTTGTCTGCTGAATGTTGGAATTTTCTCCAGCTGGCTGACTACAATGTGAAGTATTTGTGTGTCTCTCAGATTGTGAAGCTGTACATGGAATGTGTGTGTGTGTTTGTAAGGACTTGCCTGCGTGAGTCTACATGTTTGTATATGTTGTCTGTAGTTCCGAGATATGTCTTCGTGTTAAGTATGCATGGTTTTCGTTTGGAACTGAGTGTACTGTTGTATGTGACGAAGTTATGTTATTGTGTGCGTCTAGGCTGGTGTTGAAAGGATACTCTACATTTGTGTTCTGTATACTTGACGAACGAGTATGTGCTATTTCTCTGTTTAAATGGAGATAATGCTGCCTTACTACGGGTGTTCATGTGAAAGTGGTGATATGTGTATTGCGCACTGAGTACCTATACTGAATTGCAAAGGAACCCTCTGAAATTGCAATGCATTAGGAGACTTTAAAGCAAGACTACTGGTCCGAAAAGCAGCTCAGTTGAAAACATGCATTAAATATCTTAAAAAGCAAGCTGATTACACTACACTACTAAACTGAGTACAGGCATAGCTGTACGCTCATCACTGACTGCACTAAGATTTGCAAGGCATGCAAGGCCTTCGCATATTGCAAGTGCTGACTATGCACTCTCGATTGTCCTGTGGTCGTAACTGTGGGGATGTTAATTTTATCTTGGCCTGTCTGGCCACCTGTGGCTAGTACTGAAAACTTCACAACTGCCTATTGTTCTAACATTAAAATGATCTCAATTTAATATATTGTTTCTACCTATTAAACACAAGAATGAAATTTCCTATTTTCTGCTAATATTATTTACCGCTGGCCTCCAAGAGTTACAAATCAAACCGCGTCTACGCCACTGTAACGTTGGCGTATAGCTCGTAATCACTAAGCATGATCATGATAAGACATTGAGGCTAATTCTCTTTACAGTACTCTTACTCTGGGGGAATATCTCATAGGTAGCTCAACGATACGAGGCAATTACAAAATCTACAAAATCTTTTATTTCCCTTTCTTGTACAAAAATGATCTGAAATATCTTATACAATAAACTCTGAATAATTACTTGACTTTTCAAAACTAGTATTAATGTTATCAATAACTAAGACTCTTTAACAGGGGGCCTCTAGGGTTCACTGTGCATAGGTTCGTTTCCAGATCTATTCTGCATCTAGAACCAATCTCCTTACCACTGATTCTTGCCGACACCGGGCCGGAGCTCCTCCACCTCGTGATGTCGTGTAGTCGTGGTGGTTGGCCGTTCAGGTCAACGTCTCTCCTAGACGTCGTTCAAGGATCTCGGATCGCTCAGCTGGGTTGCTCTCAAGCTACTCACACCGACTTCCGGTGTTGATGGCTCTCGATGAAGTGTCGACAGAGTGGGCCAGAGAAGGGAGGGGTGGGTTGTTCGTCATGCACCAGCGGCTTTATTTACTCTATGGCTGGCCGACATACAGGAATGTCTTCTGCCACCCTCGTGGCTCTCTAGCTTCCCTCACTGCGAGTGCACCAATACAGCGCTCGGTCAGCGAGGTGCGGGATCAAGCCCCACGTCATAACCCTAGTAAGAAATTATTCTTATGCAAAATATTACTACACAGAGTGTGCAATAATGAGGTGTGTTATCACTTGGGTATAATTTTCTAGACTTGGTTCAACTATGTTTGCGTTAGGCAGAGGGATATGCAAGAATTAGAACATTAGCAGGGCTTCAGAAAAGTTGGAAGTTACCATGAATAGACTACAATAGTGAAGTGTTATATATTAGTTGCAGACCTTTGATGATATATGCTGTTCACAGTAAAGTGAGCTCTTTTGAGGCTCTAGTTAATTTTTCATTTCAGTTGTTAAGTATGCATTATATATCTTTTGAAATAAATATTGTACCGTATGTAATAAACACACTAAGTATATTCCACAGCACTTAGATTATAATATCTGAAGCTAAATTAAAAAAATTAATTGACTATTATTCCAAGCGAGAAGGCTTACGAAAGTACTCACATTACCTTGAATAGCCTACATGTAATATATTTGTACTATATTTGCTCTATTTTAAATCTTTCTATAGAACTTGCATTATATTAACTTATATACCGAAGATCACATAATTTGGCCTAATAGTTATTTATTATGAAATTTTATGAAAAATCATGTTTTCCCCAAAGCCATGTGATGCATAACTAATTTGGCCTTAAAGTCATTTGGTCTAAATGTTCATCTGGCATAAAAATCGAGGCCTGAAACTTACTTGGTCTAATACTTGCTTTGACTAAACATTACTTCGCCTTAATATATTTTGGCCTGACAGGCATTCGGCTTTAAATTCACTTGACATAAAAGTCACTTAACCTGAAAGTCATTTAGCCTAAATGTCACTTAGCCTAAATGTCACTCGGCCTGAAGTCAGATTTGCCTAAAATGAATTTGGTCTAAAAGGCACATAGCCTAAAAGTAATTTTCCGAAAAAATTTCTGTCCAAATAAGTTGAAGGACAAATGACGTGTACCCCTCTTAGGCTCTTAAAAACTACAGAATTCCACAAGTGTTTAATGTTTTGTTAAATTAATTTCCGTTAACAACGTACAATTGCTCTTTATGGTTGTTGTGTATTACTGATTGTTTCATCTATCACGATGCCAATAGAGATGGAGCATGTAGTTGAGGGAAGTAGGAGAGGGGAGGGAACCTCCCGTAGCCTGGAGTGAGGAACCAGCATCCCAGTTGTGACTTCAGGAACCATGGGAAATGGAGGTCTGTGTGGTGAGACCGGGATTCGAACCAATAACAATTTGCTACAGCAATGATATGAACATTGTTGTTGCTGAACATGAAGAAAATATTTATAACCACTCTAATCCATTCAAGGTAAACAGCTTCTAGCATAGGGAATACTGGTCAAAATAATGGAAACTCGCATTACGCTTAGAATAGATCTGTAGTAAGGCTAGAAGAAAAAAAGTGTAACCACTATGAGGAAACCAGCATGATAGTGCGAAAAGGGCAGGTAAATGCAAGCATTGCAGGATTTTCTGCTTTCCCTTCCGAACATGCTCATACTTCGTAGTCTGGCAGAATAGGTGAGTTGAGCCATTGATGCTGCAAACACACAAAAGGATAAAGACAAGCAATTGAACATATTTTCACTACGTAAAAGACAGAAGAAAGCCATAGAAAAATTATATAATATGAGAAAAGCCTGCTCCTATGTGCATACAATTTCTAAATTAATTTTCTAGAACAAAATGAAAAATTATTTTTGCGCATATCAATAAGACAAGTTGAAATACAAGCCTATAACATGCAATGTTACAAAATATATGACTTGCGAATTTCACGATAAAATATTTCGCAATTATATAAAATATTTTCTTGGCAATGAGGTATCTAAGTATTTTTCTTGTGAAAGAAAAAACAAGATATTTTTTTTTATATTATAGACCCGTTTATTTCTAAGTATTTTGACAAGTCTTTTCCTAAATGTTCTTGTTTTTATATAAAATTCTCCTGTGGCTTCCTGGCACATGTTAAAGTAAGAACGATATGCTACATACTAATCACGCCAGTTCTGGAAGATGCAATCTGTAAAGACTCGTCTACACTTGGAAATGGATGTCTGAAAATGGTTAGATTTGTTACCAAGAAGTTTCCAAAGAGCTTGCAGACTGTTTCCGAAACCCTAGCAACATATTTTTGTACCGAGTTGTGTCCAGACTGCAATGCGGTTTTTCGAGAGGTTGTCATAAGAAATTGTACATTTCAATAATATGTTTCATGACAAACTGTGTTCTGAGGAAAATGCGAATTTTGTATTCGGAATTTGTCCCATCCCTCGGAATTGCTCTAGAATGAAAGTATTTAGTGAATTTCAGTTTTATATAATGTGTCCACTCAATAAATTTAATATAATTATAAATTACGGACAATCGGTAGCAGTAGTAGTGATATGCAGATTAGTGGCCAAGAGTGTGGGGCGCAGGATGACAGAATTGAGGAACCGCCACCTTGTTACATCACCCGGCTGCTATCTTGGATGTCATTGACCTTTTACCCCTGACCCATGACCTTTGAACCGTTACCTTGAACTTGACTTCGAGTACCTCTGACCCCAAAAGAACCAAATAGAAATATGCAAAATAATTCTAAAAAAATCCTCGAAAAATCCTAAAAATTTCCAAAGAAATTGGAAATAAATTCTAGAAAAATCCGAAAAAATTTATTAAAAATTATTTAAAAATTATTAAATGACTATTAAAAGAATACTTACAGGTATCCCATTTTTCCGGAGCAGGTGAGAGAAATCAGTCACTCCTAGCCAAAAGAGCCAGATTCGGGACCTATCGCCTTTGAACTTGATAAGGAAGAAAATAAAAAAAACAACCCTAAAATGTTTAAAAATTTTAGAAATTCCAAAAAATTCCAAAATTTATTATTAAAATTTAATAATTAAAGATTATTAAAACATTAGTAAAAATTATTTTCACTCAGCCCCACGCCCAGCAGATGCCTGACTCCCCCACCCCGCACCCCCCACCAATTCTCATTCCGCCATCTTTATTTTTCGTTCGGCATTTATTTATACATTACTGGAGGCCGCCATCTCGGTAGGCGACCACCATATTGGTAGGCATAACCCATCCACCACATAGAAAGCCAATGTCCATGACCCTGACCCCATGACTTTGAATGACGTTGAAAACAAAAAAAAATCCGAGAAAAATACATAAAAGTCAGCAAGCATAATACATTACAGACAACTACTACCATATTGGATGCAGACCACCTTTACCTTGACCCCATGACCTTGAATGTCCTTGAAAATAAAAGCTTGAGGGTAAATTCGTAAAAGTAATCATGCTGGAAGCCAAGCGAGCTGTCGGCTCTTATCTTTAAAGACATTAAAATACTTGTTAATTTTCACCCTATTTAACTCTGATGGTATGCATAATTTATTAAATATATAGGTATATTTATAATTTAAAATTTTGAATTGTTAATTTAAAAAACTTTTTAATATAAGTGTATAATAGTACCGATTTATAATATACTATACACAATAATGTTTAATGAAATTTAATTATTTCTCTATATTTTAAATTTTAATTACATTCCAACAAATTAGGAAAATATGCAATAAAACACAATATAATTCACAGGCATTTTTATTTAGTTAATTAATTACAGTCACTACACCTCAAAATGATTACAATTTTCTTTAATATTTCTAAGTAAATTGTCACTACAGCTGATCTGCTTATCGCACCTGTCACACAAATATGACATGCAACAGAGATTTTTAGCACAGTTGAAGTGCTCATGTTGCCAAGCATTGCTGCTGCCCATGAAGGTGTTTTCACAGAAGTGACACTTATAATGTATGAATGTTTCAGCACAGGGGTTGAACATACAGTTGTCCCTGGAACATATGTCGATAGCACTGTCGGCGATGCCGATGGAGCTGCTGTATGTAGCCAACCCATAGTAGTCGATAGCACTGTCGGCGATGCCGATGGAGCTGCTGTATGTAGCCAACCCATAGTAGTCGATAGCACTGTCGGCGATGCCGATACAGCTGCTGTATGTAGCCAACCCATAGTAGTCGATAGCACTGTCGGCGATGCCGATACAGCTGCTGTATGTAGCCAACCCATAGTAGTCGATAGCACTGTCGGCGATGCCGATGGAGCTGCTGTATGTAGCCAACCCATAGTAGTCGATAGCACTGTCGGCGATGTCGATACAGCTGCTGTATGTAGCCAACCCATAGTAGTCGATAGCACTGTCGGCGATGCCGATGGAGCTGCTGTATGTAGCCAACCCCTAGTAGTCGATAGCACTGTCGGCGATGCCGATACAGCTGCTGTATGTAGCCAACCCATAGTAGTCGATAGCACTGTCGGCGATGCCGATGGAGCTGCTGTATGTAGCCAACCCATAGTAGTCGATAGCACTGTCAACGTCATGCCTGAAGTAGTCGATGGCTGCACTGGTGTAGCTACCATTGGATCTGGAGTACCCGAAGACATCGCAGATGAAGAATAAGTCTTTGATGCGAAGAGGTACAAGCTAGCTGAGATGATTCACCTTTCATGGGAGCTACTGTCAAACTAAGCCTCTCAGATTTCATCTCTGCTACTTATAATATACGCGTAAGAAAGCCTTATGATGTTAGATTGGTGTTGAACCAATCGTATTGCACCATTAATATATTGTCCGAACACCGACCAGCCAATCACTGAGCAGAAAATTACCGAGTTGTCATGTAATTTTAGCTGGCCAAACACGCGCAGGCACTGAGACATTACGCGCGTGAGTCAGTCTCTTACTCCTAAATGACCCCTACATGATCGCTAATAACCTATTGACCTATGGACCAGGTGGAACGGTGGAGCAGTGGAGCAGGTGGAGTGGTGGAGCAAGTGAAGCAGGTGGAGTGGTGGAGCAAGTGAAGCAGGTGGAGTGGTGGAGCAGGTGGAGTCAGTCTGTAGGAGTGAGTCGGCAAGAGCCATTCGGCATATTGGTATCTTTCGGACTCTTTGCGCGTGTGTGTGTCACAAATTAATAAAATTGCCTCCAATTTTTAAATAAAATTATATAGTCATACCTCCAAAAGCTGAAAGGTGATCATTTTATGTAATATTTTGGCTTTAAAAAAATTATATATCCAGGTCTTTCGGTATATTTCAAAACTTCCTGTGTAAACTTTACACGAACTTACAATAAAAGTGCCTAGAAGTACAGCAGTCTCCCACTATGCTTCGCCATTGGTTGATGCACAACTTGAACTTTGCACTGAACTATGCTTCCCAGTCGGTCGTCGTGTAAAACGTGACTCTTCGTAAAGACCACTATTTCATGCCGACAAGCATTTTGAATATAGTCCAATCCCGATTGGAAGCGACTTACGAAAATCAACCTTTGAAAAAACACTCTGGGCATAACATGTAAACTTGTTTTTAAATAACCGGTATTCCACAAATATATACCACTGTGGTTAACTTTAGAGTATTGTATTATTGAATAAATGGACCTTTACCTTAATAACTTCTATAACTTGTAATATTTATTTATTTTTTAAATATCAATTAACAACAGCGAGTGCAGCGACGTGTTGGCAACGACCGGTCAGAAATAGTTCACAGTTAAAATATTATTTCAATCTCGTTTTTTAGTATACTATTTGTAAATTAAACGGTGCCTTTCGAAATATTTATATATTTAAGTAATCCCGATGGCAACGTATCTCATTTTTTCAGTTTAAAATAACAGCGGAAAATATCGTGAGTAGGTCGTAATGGTACGGTATTGTTTTATCGAGCGAGAAAGCAATTGGAAAACTGCCTGCTGGCGAGGATTGTCGCACTCTCTTTAAATTCTTCGTCTCTTTTACACTCGGGAAATTTCATTTAGCTAGTGAAATTATACATGTTTCCAATTATATCATATTTCATACTTATTACAGCAAAATAATGATTTTTGAATTTGTAATTTACAACTGAAAAAGATATTTTAATGTTTGACTACGTATTATTATATATTTAGATATGATGGCGGGGTAGTTACCTAGTGAAGTTGGCAGACGTGGCAAGCCATGACATGGCGCGTTGCTTTTTGTCAAATGAAATGTAAATTATTCTTACTCTGAAAAATATTTCAAAATAATGCATCACCTTTGTAGACCTTGTGATTTTTAAATCTACCTAGGCAAGTTACGATGTTGTGATAAATCTGTGTTTCCACAGCAGTAATAAATATACTGTGACGCGTGTGTTTCGTTAATCATTGCATCTGTGAAATGGCATTCCTTTGTGCATCGTGGTCAATACGCTGGCCCTGTGTGTGCGCTATTTAAAATATTTGATTAGCACTATTTATACGGTTTAAATGTGAACTCTTTTTATGACGAAGTTATTTATTTATATCCACGTTTATTTATTTATCACAACGTTGTACCTTTGACCTAAGGGGTTTGAAACACAGTCGTGTAA
This sequence comes from Dryococelus australis, assembly GCA_029891345.1. Classification (NCBI taxonomy): domain Eukaryota; kingdom Metazoa; phylum Arthropoda; class Insecta; order Phasmatodea; family Phasmatidae; genus Dryococelus; species Dryococelus australis. The sequence continues at coordinate 115,689,984 of CM057002.1, forward strand.
CGTAATTTGCCACAATCCCAGAAGAAAAATACAGAGCCCAGCCCGATAAATTTCAATAAACCTAATAAACAGTGAGTAACAATACATAGAAATATAAGCGAAATAATAGCTATCGTAGGCTTATTTGTGTGCATGTTCACCGCTATCTTTTAAAGTTTGTATGACAAAAATGAGCAACACGAGTTGCGTGCTTGAATTAAATGTGCCTTTTTCACTGGTTGTTCTTCGTTTTAATATTTATTCCAACTGAGGCCGTCCTTTTAGAGAAATGACCCAACACATATCAATAACAAAAGGATAATTACAGTTAGTACAACCCTTTACCTCACAGTTGTAACAGTGTTAAACGCAGTCGCGGTAAAATACTAACGTGCATTACATGTATTGAGCTACGTCGTGGAAAACAAATATGTTAATGTAAAATAACCGTAAGAACTGTCTTCAATTCAGGCATTTTTGAAACGTCATAAAGCTGATCTAAATAATGTTAGAGGCCTAAACTGTGAATATTCATACGGAATGGTTTTTGCAATATGACAGAATTCTTTGAAAAGCTGTAAACAGTAAACAACACATTGGACAGGTATAAAAGTAGAAGTCACATTTCAATGTTTATTTTTAGGTGTAGCGAAAGTATACGAACACATGTACACACATGATGGAATGTAGACATAGATTTTGACATGTGCTACATGGCAGTCACATGACAATGTTTGTTTACATTTGGCGGAAGGATACGAAACTGGGTTGCAAGTAGATATTTTGCAGGGCTCCGAGAAAGTTGCTTCCAATGGGGAATGGACTATAGGTGAAAACTCGATCGCAGAATCGACACTGGCGATAACCAGTTAGCGAAGAAGTAAGTCGCAGCTCCATGGTCGTCGAGATCAAACAAACGCGCGACTTCGTATTCGCAATTCATATTCGCGTAATAGGAGCACTCTGAGAAAATCCAAATACTCGTACGACTGCCATGTTATATTATTGGAACTATGTAACAAATTCCAACTTATTTGTATGCTGGGAGTAAATATTATAACTATCAACTGTGTCTCCATAGAGCACATGAATAAATTAATTTTATGTAATATCTTGGGAAACAATTGACCGATTACAAACAATTTGGTTATACAGTTTGCACTGCAGCAGGTGGAGTACACTGCTATGTTCTGATAGTTCAGTCACTTATTTTCAAAATAGTGGCTATACAAATATTCAGCTTAGTATATTATATTAACGAATCAATTTCCCAGTTAACTTTGTATGCCGGCAGCATAAATAACACCAACCAAATCTGTCTATAGAGGTTTTCATTTATCTGCCATTTTGTAAGTTAACTCCACAACACACATTAAGTTTTTGTCACATCCCAGGAAACAATAGACTCATTCCTACTAAAATTTGGCATAGAATTGGTATTGTGGTAGGAAATATAACTTAATGCATTTTTGCAGCGTGAAAAATATGTTCAGAATGACGGCTACAAATTAATTATAGGTTAGTGTGCTGTATCTACGAATTTATGCAATCAATTTTACCATTTCATTGTATTCAGGCGATATACAATAATCGAATGTGCTAATACATACAATTTTTGTCCTCCATTTGCGAAGATCGTCACATGAAAAATATGACGGTTTTATGTCATATCTCGGTGACTAATCAACCGATATTTATAGGCTGTTCACGATAAAGTGAGCACTTTTTAAGGCGCTTATAAATTTTTTCTTTCATCCTATTTCCATCTTCCTGCTGCTTTTTAATATAAACATTGCAATGTGACCAATACACACAGTGTATGCATTTCACCATCATCAGAATTTAACGCCTGAGGCTGTAATAAGACATATTTATTAGCGGATAATGCTTGTTGCGAGGGCCTTAAAAAGTGCTCACCTTACCATGAACAGCCTATACCAAATTCTTTACACAAGTGGCGCAATGGTAGGCTATGCGAACTGAATTAATTTAAGAGGCTCACTCGTTTATTTTCTAAATGATGGTCCTGTAAGTATTTTAGGTTACTGAACCCTGTCGTTTGAAATATTAGACTGATTAATTTCGAAGTTGATACTCGAATCCTACCTTCGTAACACAGTTGATTGCACACTATCTTGTAGCACGAGGTTTTCCAGTTAAGGGAAGTGTGTACATGTAATTGTCTCGCTACTGTAGCATATGCGTATGGTTTCTTCTCTAATGACATTGATTTCAACGAGACAAGTCCTACCTACCTACCTACTCAGATTTAAAACAATTATTTAAAAATTTATTCCTCCCAATTTGAGGAAAGTTATATTAATAATTTCTTATTTGCGTTAACTATATGATTCCAGAGATAATTTATTTGCACTTCTTAAACTACAACAGAGTAATATAATGATTCTCGCAAAGTGATTTCGCAACTTGAGATTTCTAGTTAAAATACGACGTCCATATTTACTTTAGTATAAGTAGCATTTAAATTTTACATGCCTAACGATTACATTATTAAGACAAGAATCTGTTAAAATATCTGGCTAAAAATGTAGTGTGTTTCAAACAATATACACATGTTCTGAAAACGCGAAACTATTTTAGGATGTCTTATGTATGCTTTCAATGCCTAATAAATAGTCACCCGATTTTTGTGAAAGAATTCCGTGCAACCTAAAGTTCAGTATCATATGTGCGCAACTTTGGCGTTCTTTTGTTTACTAGACATTTGTTTTGACAAGAAAACAATTCTTAATAGTTCAAGCCAGTCACATTTAGTTTACTCTAGAAGCAAACATCAAGAATTCGCTGGTAGACGCTAAAAACTAGGACCAGTTAAAATCATGCAGATATGAAAGACAATCTAATTTTTTTTGAAAATACAGCAAATCACGGTTTTTTTTCTTCAAAAAACTGGCGTCTCCACTAATTATTAAATACAGTTATTCGATCTATTAAACATTTCTGAAGCAACCCAGAAAAAAAACCTCTCAGCAAAGTGTCGGCAAAATGACGGCCCGATACCTGTACTGTCAGCAACTGTCATTTCAGTACAAGAAGATAGCAAATCTCACAACGGTGTGATGTCTCTTTTGAGACAGAATGCGAGCCCTGTTATAAAAAGACAATAGCCCGCTGTACTGTCAGCAACTGTCATTTCAGTACAAGAAGATAGCTATCTCACAACGGTGTGATGTCTCTTTTGAGACAGAATGCGAGCCCTGTTATAAAAAGACAATAGCCCGCTGTATTTTTTTTTTTTTTTTAGGAAAATGGATGGATTTCACCGAAAATACGCCGGCATGATATCGCAGAGCAAACATCTTGCAAACATCTTTAAAATGTTTCTAGGGTGATTCCCACCACCTTTGTCTTTTCGGTAAGCTGGCCATTATCTTATTAATTCCGGCCTGGTAACTTTTATTACACAAGGCTCTTTATCACAATAAATATATAAATATGATGTCTATTTGCCGACAAACTATTGAAAAGTGTTTTGAATAGACAAGATGTTAGCTAGCTGTTGACAGCGTAACGGTTACCATGTTTTTTCGTAATTACATGTGTGTCATGTGGTAGTCCATGGCATTTGTTAACAATGAATTATTTTTCATTGGTACAACCATCCGACATAGTTATAAACTAACAAAAACTATTTTGTTTGCGAGCCTCTGCAGATATAGCTTTTGAATAATCTGTGTTTTAAAATTATTTTTTATATTGTCATGGCATTTACGCATTCCTATATAATAATTTGTGTCATGGCATAATATAAATTACTGCAAAGTATCATTAAATTACCCCATGGTGTATAGGTAAGCGTGCTGGACTGTCAACTCAAGGAACTTTTGTTCTGATCCCACACTCACCACGTAAAAGATCTTCATATCATATAATGTGTTGAGAAGTAAATGAAATGAATATATGTAAAGAGCAAATTACTATTACTAAAATTTAATCGAAAATTTAACGTTTATTTCATTGTTATACTGCTTATTTTTGGACATCATGCCGCTGCAGGCCCAGTATTGTAACATAATCCAGCCCGCACAGCTCCGGCATCATAATGACATCCAGCCGTAGCAGGCCCAGCACTGTAACAACATCCAGCCGTCGCAGGGCCGGCATTGTAAAAACATCCAGACTTCACAGGCCCGGCATCGTAACGACATCCAGCAGGTCACAGGCCCGGCATCGTAACGACATCCAGCAGGTCACAGGCCCGGCATCGTAACAACATCCACCATCGCAGGCCCGGCATTGACACAACATCCAGCTGTCGAAGGCCTGGCATCACAATGACATCCAGCAATCGCAGGCCCGGCATCATAATGACATCCAGGCGTCGCAGGCCCGGCATCGTGATGACATTCAGCTATCACAGGTCCGGCATTGTAACGACATCCAGCCATTGTCGGCCATTATTTAGCCACCAGTCCATATTTCCATCGGGCCGCTTCTGCCATAAGACAGCGGGCCGGTATTTGCTGGCCAGAGTTTGTCGACTAGCTTTTACCGGCCCGATTCTGGCCCGTATTTCCCGTGGATGCTGGGAGTATACTGTACATACCTACAATGAAATATGTAATGTTAATTTTCCTTTCCTGCTTTGTTACAGTTATGTGTCTCTATGTATTTAGTTTATGATATTTCACCACATTACATAAAGAACATCCGTCCATAAGTTATTTGCAAATCTTAGTATCAAAAGTGTGGCATGAGTGTAGACTTAGATTGCCATCACGACACATATTCGGGATTTTAAATCCACTTGTATATTATTTCAGGTTTTAAAATAGTCTTGAAAACAGTAATGTGTAATATAATTATAATAATCTTAAAATACACTTCGTAATTCATTCTATGTGAAGGCAGTTTCGAGTGTTGATTCAGTGGCATTGCCAGAAAGAGTGGGGTTACACTGACTGAAGGAAGGGAGGGAGGTTATACTGTTTCTAGCGGTGCTGACACATGTGTCAAGACAAGGGTGTCCACTGAAATTAAATTTTGGATTTCCCTGAATTTTCCGTGTTTTCCAGATAGAATCTTACTATTTTCCCTGACCTGTTTTTGAAACCTAAATCTCTAAATACCATAATTTTTCAACGCTGAAAGAAAAAAAGTGCTTTTAGTGAAGTTTAGTTAAATTACACTGCAACATACCAATCCAATATGCCAACATTTTATTCAGATCATTGACATTTTCCGCGATACACGCTATTTACGTCACTAGAGTGGCCATTAAAAATAGGCCAATATTTTATTTTGGACGCATAGGCCCCTTCGACACTTGGCAATGATGTATCATTGTTAGTTGATAAACTAAAAAATTAAAATTTTAAAGTGCTTATGCTTTTAAATGCATCGTTCATTTAGTTTTGCTAAATGACGAAGCTTTGCACCGTAGACATTCCAAAATACTAGATAGTAAATATGCAGGACCATTTGAAATTAAGTTGTAAGGAGTAAACTGCACTATTAAACAACAAAAGAACAAATATTGTTAAACGTCCATGCAAGCCGATTAAAACCTTTCTTTTAATTGTTTTGGGTAAAGATTATGGCAATTCAAATCCTTCTGTGCCTACTGGCTGTAACAATAGCAATTGACATCGCGATAAACAGAATAGACAAATCGCTTGGTCTTTATTTCTAGGAATTAGGTGAAGTGCAGATAATAGTAATGAATGGATATTAGTAACTCTTGTAAATTATAGGGAATTAGAAGTAAATTAAAAAAAAGCTAAACATTTTGTAAAAATCACAGAATGATTGTGTACAAAATGTAATTACAGTTCTGTAAGAATATTGTGTACTAATAGTTTCTCTCACGATAGTGTTATTGTGAATAATATTGACAGAGTTAGAAAAGTATTTTCTGAAGTAGAAGGCGAAGAAAGAATAAGTAGAATTATAAATAGAGGACTTAATTGGTTTTATAGAACAGATAAGCAAATTACTTTTGGTACTCTAGATGACGAAGATGTAGTGTACTTCGAACAACACATTAAAACACCAGAAGCAGGACAAAGATATATTCTTAAATTTGCTAAGGAACAACTGCTAGTGGTGAAATATACTATATCTTCTATTAATATAACTATAATAGAAAATATTATAAATTAAGGTATTTTAATAAGTAGAATAAATTAAATTAAGGTTAAAATTAATGATGATAATAGCAGGTTGACTATTGTACTGTATTTGTATAACCTTAGGTTAGACATATATGAACATGTAAATAGGACGGTAATGAATTTAGAAACTGTAAAACAACTGTACCAAATGTTACTAGAGGCAATAAACTTTAGCCCAGTAAGGAATATTATATCCTTTCATAATTTCACCCACTCAGATAATAAATGATTTCAAACAAATGCAACCTGAACTATGTAATGACCTATCTTTACCCATACAGATGGGCAGGGACTATGGACATTTATTGTTAAAAGTAATGGAACTTTGTGTGTTCATATCGAATAATATATTGTGTTATATAATAAAACTACCATTAGTAAACCATACGAAATTCACTGTGTATAAAAAATATTACCACTTCTTATGCGAAGGGTGCAGGGGAAAAAACTAACAGAGTCCAGAAACAATAATTGTTCAGGAGAAAAAAAATAAACTTTGAGACACTATGATTCACAAACCCTCGTATTTGTCTTGGTTAAATTAACTTTAAATAGTCGGCGAATACGTATAATGTAACCCCCCCCCCCCCTTCACCCAAATAAAATACAGTAGTATTAGGTTTACAGTTGATAGGCCTTGTAAGTATTTATTGAAACAATAACTGGACTATGTTGGTTTTTCCTTTGGATCATGTACTAAACAATATCTTATTGGAACATATCTGTTATTGCATTGTGAAATCCACTTTGTGAAATATTAAGTGAATTACTCGGTATGTCCCATTGTTAAAAACCACTATCTGACAGTTGCGGGATAAAAAGTAATACAGCCACTAACATACAACCTGAAACGAAATCGAAACACAATGCTCAGTGCAAATAGTAATTAATGGTAGGTTATGTTATTTTGTAAATAATGTCGTACATAATAAATTGTATGTGATGATATGATGTATGAATGTCTAGCATAACAAAATACAATGATAGTTCCCTCATAAAATGTCATCACATTGTGTCCTGAGACAAAAATTACATTGTCACATCTCACCTCTAACAATTACTTTCATTATCATGGATTTCTTGATTTTGGCCTGGTCTGTGAGCAAACAGAAGATGGCTGTAGAACCACTTTGACACCTCATCTTCACAGGACCTCATTAAGACCTCTCTAGACAGAGGAATAGGTCCATGGTAAAGATGATCAGGTTCCTGAAGGTCTGGTGGGCCTCTTAGTTTTTTCTGCTACTTCAGTTGATCCTTTACAAATGCTGTGTAGAATGCTCTGATGTATGTTTCTTTGCGAGCAACCATTTTTAGATTTCACTGAGAATCGTATCTGTTTTACTGCCAGTATACCAAAATCTAGTTTTTCCTTGTAGGACTTTGCAGTAAGAAAACTACTTCAAGTTATAAACACTGATTGTTCACACGAGATTATATGAAAAGAATTCGGCTTGACTCTGGATCCTTCAATCACTTCTCTCCAGGCATTGGGGATTTCGACCATTGCTTGCTTGCAGATCAAGCCCATGTTTATATCTGGCTCCGTGAATGAATGGCCACATACTGGGCAAGTAGCAGTAACCATCTCAAAACGCTTCGATTCAACTGTTGCATAGTGCAGGAAATGAATGATTGTGTAGCTTTGGTTTGTCGTGCACATGAATCAGCAAAGACATGAAGCTTTCAAACACCAGTATCCAAATAGGTGTCAAAAAATTGCTGCAACATTGAGGAAATATCATCTGACCCCTTCTTTGCCATTGCATCATCATAGGTAGTACCTATACATGATTGAAGCGCCACTCGATAAAACATGCTTATTGAAAATGTAGAACGAAAGCTGTCTTCTGAAGTAAACTTTGCTTGGGTTATGTTTGGTGTAGCGAGATTTTTCCCGAAGTCAATAGCAATGGCCTCAGCAGTTGTTGATCTGTTAGCTTCTTTTTTTTGGCAAGTCGTTTCTTTTCGTAGAACCAATCAGCTTTCTTGAGGTGGAGTCTCATTCCATCTTCTAGCTTCTTAAGATCTGCCTGCAGCATCCTTCTATCCTTATCACATGTTGCATTAGCTACTTTCCTGTCTAGATCAGTGATTTTTGCTTTCTGTTCATCATACCAGCAATATGTTTCTGTCCAAGGTTAGCCGAAATCAATGTTGAACTAAGAAATAAATACCTGTCTGAATGTTTCGTAAGAGATCTGAATGTCAGGACGTTTAGTCAAAAATAGTCCGAGAAGCTTTTTGACATTCAAATCTTCTGACAGGCACACTTTGTGGGAGTCTTTCAGGCTGTAGTGTGCTGTACGCCCTTTAAACTGCCATAAAACTGCATGCCAGCATCACGGGTATGTTTGGTAACTCTGTGAGGTCGATTTGAGTGCTTTCCTCGTCCATCAATTGATGCCTTACCAGTTGTTCGCAAAGATGTTTTAATTATGTGTAACCAAGAAGTTGTAACTCAAAATATTGATTGAAACACTTTAAAACTAACAGGCACCTCTACTGCATTGCCTTTTTTCATCACATGAACTTTGTAGCTATAGGAACTGTAATTTAATACAGCATCGTCCTTATTCTGCCTTGGTCTTCACCATGCTACAGGATGGGTCGAGATAAGGCCTAAGAGGTAACTGTTCTGTGCATTAGTACCACCCTCACGTCCAATGTTATTGGATTGTCTTATTAATTAATTTCGTCCAGCAACTGATGTATTCTGGAAACATTTATATTGTTTACACTGACACTCAAGCCCTGTTTCAAACGTGGATGCTCGTAGCTTCTTGCAAACAGCTTTGAGGTGACCAAACTTCTTGCATTTTTTTCGTTGATTTTTTGTTGCTTGCAAGTACATTATCGTCAATCGCGTCACTATTAAGTACTTGAAATTCGTCATCTAGCATTGTTTGATCAAAGTTGTATGTTGTTGGACAACTTCACTAATCACCATCAAACATAGATTAAATTAAACAATGCATTACATAACCTCCAACACACTGCTTCACAACACCCACCACGATATTTATACCAAACATAACATACCAAAGAGAACACAACACAAACTGAAGCAAATGCCTACAACAACATGGTAAATACACGAGGGGTGAGTGCGCCACTTGTTTACTAGGACTCTATGAATGTTTTGTTTTGCCTATTTTATCTCGACCCTATTGGTTTTTCCTTTGTACTACGATTCTAAACACGTCAATAACCTGTGACTCTGTTTGCCCCATTATGGGCATCCCACGTGGAAGGTTCATGTCAAAGCAATGCACTGGCTACTTATTATCCTTTTCATGATTTCTGGACTCTTTTGGTATTTCCCCTGCACCCTTCACAGGAATAAACAAGTTTATGTATCTAACTCCTTGTGAGAAGTTTATACTATTGGAAATAGCTAAGCAAAATTATGTTGTACTTGATGAAAATTAAGTTTAGAAATGGAAGATTTAAATAATGTCTGGAAAGTGTGTCAGCAAGATTTTTCTATATTTAATGTGCATGATCGGAATGATTGTGAAATGCAAACATTATAATATACCGCAACAATTCCAGAAATATGTGCAAAAAGAATGGTAACAATAGACAACACTATATTTCAAAAGGTGTAAAATTTTGAATAGTTATTTACTACACCAAACATAACTAAATATACTGTAATTTGTTATAATAAATCACCATTTGATACCATTTTAACTGGTACCTGTATACTGATATTATAAGAAAATTGTAAAGTGTATGGTGAAAATGTATTTATTCAAAGTCATGTTGATGTAACAAGTAATAGAACTACTATGGTATTTATAACACACATTAACATTTTAGATGATTGTGAATAACTAGATATATACATATATTATGCTGATGTGTTAAATATTGACTTACTTTTGAGAAATAATTTTAGACATATGGATGACTTATATCTTCTTGAATATAAAGTTAAGGGACTTGAACAAGCCATTAAGGAATAAGAATGGAGATTAAAGGCAAAACAGAGTAGTAGCTATGTATTTTGGACTGTATATACTTTTATTTTAACTTCTGTAATATTAATACTTGCATATTGTTGTTGTAAATTAAACTGTTATAAGCATTTAAAATGCAAAAATTGTTGTGATGCCACATTATGCTTTAAACCTGTTATTTTTAATAGAATTGATAACTTAGGTAAAAGACAAGGTATGGATAATAATAGAAGAGAGTCACAAACAGCTCAGGAAATGTAAATGTTGAGTTTCGAATGTGAATAGTCGCACACTGCCCCAAGGAGAAGGTAATAGTAAGGGACATTTGAATGTTCCTCTTTTAAGGGTGGGGCAGAGTGTTGTGCCCCGAAATTTTGATTGTTAATTGAGCATAAGGAAAGTACAAGAGATAGGTAATTTTTCTCCTCATTGCTATAGCCACCTGGCTGGAGACTGAAACTTTTAATCATACAATTATTTTCCAAAGTCACGCGAAGCTCTTGGCTGACTCATGAAACCAGCTTGAGCAAGTGTGAGAGCGTTGCTCAAAACATGCGATGACCTATGAGCCAGACAATCAGAACTCTGTAGCCTTTTTTGGAACATTGTTGTCATAGGGATAGTAAAAGTGTGACTTCAAGCCAAGTGTGCCACAAGAAAGGGACCCTCGTAAGAAACACATACAGAGAGTTCCAGTAGTTCGGGTGTGGCAGGTAACGATGGTCATCCCTGACCATGTGACCCTTCTGATAAACTGTATATATACTGGTGACCCGGTGGTCTCAGCTCTCCTCTGTTCTATTTCTGATTCAGAGCTTTTGCCCTTTGTGACTTGCATCGATAGCATGTAGCGGAGAGTTTATACCTGCAAGTTATAATTAATCATTTTGTATTATAAAGTACAGTATCAAGTAATAAATAAGCTGTTCCCAGTGGACGCGAGTTTCGTCCCTTAGCACCAAGTCACTTACCCACATTCGGCTGAAGTATAAGACTTCCTCTCGGGCAGCCAATCGTGACCTAGCAATGGTATATGGCAATTTTCGAAGCTGTGACTAGAGAAATAACCATAACTCAGACACAACAAATGGCTAACAAATGACGGTTCAAGATGACCACATACTGGCTACGAATATGGCGGCATACTGACTACCAACATGGCGGAATCCAAGATGGATGTCGTGTGATCAGAATGACAGAGCAGGAAGTCCGGTATCCAAGATGGCGGCCATCCTAGATCTTCTAGCAAAAGCCTGTGTTCCCGAATGTCCATATGCCTACTACTTACATGTTTGTAGTATGTATTGTTGCGGTAGAAAAGCGACCCACACAGTAAGCACGGATATTTAATGTGGTTGGGATTGTTCATACAGCCACGAGATTCTTGGTACTGTGCAGCGTGTTGATGCGAAAATACCTTGCCGCTGCAGCTGCAGGTATAAGTTATCTCTGGTGGTGGTGATACAGGCGACACGTCCCGAACTCTACCAGGGACAGGTCAGCCAAAGAACTGGGTGGTACAGCTGAAGAAACAGATGTTACAGTAAGAAATGGTTGTCAGTTCGTTCGAAGTTGCAGTTGACTCCATTGAAAACTGTGAAGACGTCCCAACGAAAGCAGTCGATGGTAATGTTGACATCATGCCCAAAGATGGTGATGGTAGTGCTGATGTTGCACGCATCCCATCTGAAGAACTTGTCGGTGTGTATGCTCGACCCACGAACGATGTCTCCGTAATATTTATCCCAGGTAATGTCACATGCTACGACGATCTGCCCATCATTAAGACCTCTGTCAAACTGGGCTTAATAAAATGAACCCAGCTACCTATATATCTGTCCATGACGTCATGGAAATATTGTGGTGCATCGTGGGAGGTAAAGGCACATTCACTGTTACACCTGGTGATGAGTTGACGAGTGCAGCATTCGTTCTCGTCATAGATAATGGCGATGTGGAGATATATAGGTACAGAACGATGTCACTGTTTTAATAGCACCGACGATGAAGGTTGCAGGAAAACCTGGGTATAAACTTCTTCCGAACACCATGGGCGCTCTTAAAGGCGTAATTAGCGCCGATTCGTAGGGCTCTTTGCGTATATACACTTTGGGGAAACCTTATTGTAACACTCTCCTTCTTCCTGAACAATAATTAACTCCAATCTCTGCAATTCCTTATTAACTCTGGCTTCCAATACGCAACTAAACTCAACATCATTCTCTGCCTTACTATAAAGGGGGTAAGGGGTGTCCAAGGTGGGTACTCGCGGTGGTGGCTGAATGAGAAATAATCTTATTGAAGATGTATCTATTCACTATATCTAAGTAACAGAACGCACTTCATATACTTTACTGGACAACAATAGAATTACAATTACGTTTACAGAACAATGAGGATACTATTACGTTAATTAATTATACTGACCAGGTGTTATATAAAACTCACAATATATCCGCAGCTAGTTCCCTAACCTTGTCTTAATTAGTTAACAAAGGGGAATGGGACGATGGCCCGTAGAAGAAATGACTCCCTAACGCAAACGCGATTATACTCAACCGAAATATCAGAAGTTCTGGTAGGCCTGAGAGCTCATTGCGCATAAGGTCGTCTGCTTCGTCTTCAGCCTTCAATCTCACTCACAAGTATACAGCTTCAAGCCAGGTGCCGTCTGGGGATACTTTTATAGCTGAGCCACGTAGGGCAAGTTTGCGGGAACCACTGCGGTCGGCCACCAGCTATATCCCGCACGACCTAAAGTGGTGTAGCGATTCCAGATCAACGCTACACTACCCCCCCTCCCCTTTTAACGAAGAAGGTACCAAGGGTGCAGAAGATGACAGAGGGTGTGAGTGAGAGAGACACAAGATCTGGTGGGTACATCAGCGTAGGGGAGGCTTAGGAGCTCACTGTGGTGACGAAAGTTATGCAGGGTGGCATACCCGGAGGACTGAAGTGCGGTGTCGAGGGAGCAATAACAAGTAGGAACCACCGTCGAAAAACTAAAGTAAAATTCTTAGTAACAGCGACTTTGAAGTGAAACAATACAGAGAAGTTAAATTATTATGTCCTTATATAAGATGGCACAGGTATTAAAGAGAATTGGATAGCCATGTGAAAATTACAAGTACTGAACATGTTGGGACACGAAGGGGAAGGGGGGGTGGTGGTAAAGGGGAGGGGAAGTGTCCACGGCCACATTTAATAAATATGTGAAAATTATGATCCCCAATGGCTAGGCAGCGGGCATAGGTAAGCGGAAGATTGGAATAGGCGCTCCTTTAATGAACACTTGACAACATGCCAGAAATACTAGGTATAAAGCAAAGTGAAAAGGCACGGCTGGCTAGCTGAAGTTAAGGTATAAGGTGCAAAGCTAGGTGCCATGATTGTCTGTAGTAGGACATGAATACAACAGCGGTTTGAAAAGACACCAAAACAAAGGTTGGTTGTAAAACTAGTTGACACATGAGGCGCATAAAAGAAAACACGTATTACACAGTTGGCAGCGCTCGTGGCGTATAAAAGAAAACTGACATCACTTAGTAGAACGTGGCGCACGAAGGAAATCTTACATTACACAGTTGGCAGCGTGCAGCGCTTGCTCAACTGTTGAGAAAGGAATATGATGTTGACTAGAATAAGCGTGCACGAGTGCAGCGATCATTCGCATATGTGAAAACTTATATGACTAATGGATTAACGACTTCTAGTGATGACAAATGAGTAAAACATACACCTTAGGATGAGTTACACAAATACAATGACATGGAAAAATTAGATACCCCTCTCACGTTATAGTAAGTTGTTTGTACACAAGGAAGATAGAAGTAAGGTAAGATTACCTTAGACATCACTTATAAGCTAAGAAAACAAGTTGAATTACAATAGAAGCTACTAACAATACATACGAAAGGAAAAATTAAAGGCACATGGGCCATTGTCAAAAGTTTATATTTTGATGGTGGTAGCCCTGCATGAAAAGTTTGGTTTCTCATTGTAGCATTTTGTATGTTAGTAAAGAGAGTATTCACTCAGTAACGAAAGTTTGTCCACACACACAGAAATTATCGTAGAAGCACTGTTTGAAAGTTAGTGTAGCACACTGGCTTTTCCTGAAATTCTGTAGGTAAGAACACTTTGCTATTAATGTCTTCCACATTATTGAGTAGTGTGAGAGCTGAATTGGCCTTACCACTTTTGGATGTATCATTCACATTTCTTATAGAAATTCACTATAATGCCCGTAAGCTATATGAACAAGAAATAAATGGAACATATATGAAAGAATTGAAAGACAAGTTAGATGGAAATGAATGACATAATCCACCTTACAGCTAATCACAATCTGCTTGCATGCCAGTGGCATTTTGTATAAAAATATGTTATTGATCACCGTACATACACACAACACAAATATCTGCAGTAAAACAGACAAATGTAACATTCCAATGGTAGGAGTAAGGAATATAACATAACCTAGATTAAGAATGAAGAGCAAATAAGCAATAGCACAAAACGAGCATAACAGTATTATGAGGAGATTTTGTTTGTTTTTCTGCTTTGGTGTTTTATTGGCTTTTATTTTGGTTTTCTCTTTGTATCTGTGGGTTAATTTTTGTATGAAACAGCTATACTTTAAGAGAAAAGGCTAACCTGCCCTTATAATTACTACAAATATCATTCGCAATACTTATTCTAACCTCGGAAGGATGATAATAAAAGGTAATTAATATATGCCAGAGCAATATATAATGTCTTGTTTCCTTGTTAGTGTCTGGCTTATTCACTTTTTTTTATTGTTTTGTTTCAAATTGCTTTCTTATTCTCTCTTGTTGTCTAGTAATGCCATGAAGCAGGCAAAAGAAGCAAATCGCTATTATACACTGAATCTTAACCCTAAGTAATAGTTACTGCAAAGAACATGGTATAGCCCTGTGAGAGGGAGTAAAATAATTAACTTAACTCTCAAGAAGGAGTAGATACTCTTGACCTGTCAAATACTAATCTCTTCGTGAAAAGTACTGTATAACCTTGTCACTGCTAGCAGAGCAGGATAAAAGTGCAAATGCTGAAAGCAAATACTATGCAAAACTGCTGAAGCCTTTACAAGAACTTGTAAACACATACATGCCAGGAGGCATGCTATCTCAATTCGTAATAATATATACATAAATAGAGACCCTTGGTCACTGATAATAATTTGAAATGAGCCCTTTTGAATGGCCATACTTCACTGATTTTCCCAAGTGAGTGGCAAAATCATAGTTCAATCTCATTTTGAACCATAGAACACATTACACATACTTATCTCTGTAAAAATATAAAAGCAGTTTGAACTGCAAATACTCATATATGTAGTCACCTTAATGCATCTGGTGCAATTATGTATATAGTAGGGACTTCTTTAGAGCCAAAAGTGTAGTTTTGAGCTTAATCACCGCAGTATTATGTATAAAGCTGGGAGGCAACCTAGCTGAAACTCTCAAGGACAATTATAAGAAAGCGGGGAACTTTGCTCACTGATACATGAACTTTATAACAAAATAATGCTTATATAAGGGCAATTATAATCAGCTGTAACTGAGATACACACAACAACAGCGTATAGAGGGGACTGAAAGTTCTGAACAGATCTTAATAAGGCAGGTACAAATGGGGAAACTAAGTCTGATTACCAGGATCAAACTGAGGCAGAAAGGAATCTGTTTGTAACATATATTATCTCTTAATTATCTGTTGACGTTTTGGAGGCTCGTTTGGCCTCACGAAAATCAACTGAAAGTCGTTGAATTAAAAAAATAGAAATAATACACACACAGGTAAAATGTAATTCACATCTAGAGAACAAAATATATCTGGTATTTAATTGCTGTTAGAAATAAACACACGTGGACGTTAAGTGAGCTCTTATGAAGGTGAGGCAATACTATCAAAAATGAATCTTTAAAATTTAACCTTGAGGTTTAAGTTGAGGTACTCGAAGGCAGGAACAAAGCAATATGCATTACTGTAGCCTAGGTAGCATGAAAATAAAAGGAAGCTAATTGTGTGCATTAAAAATTAAATATAAATATAGGGAACACAATTATGAGATCAATTACTACCATAACACTTCGTGATAGATTAGCATCTGTAATATGTAAGTGCATCTATATACATAAACCAAATTGTAGAACTTATTTCCATAAAAAACAGGTATAGTACACATAGAAAACAAGTAGTGAATAGAAAATACTCTGCACGGCGCTCGTGCTCTGAAAGAGATAATACCAATGTCATGAGTAAAACAATCTCTGATCGAAAAAGCATAACTTCACTCGTTAGTTGAGGCTAGCCCTATAATGAAACTGAATTGTCTGAGTCCAATGCTTAAATTGCCAGTTGGAATTAAATACTCTTATAACCACATGGAATAAACACTCCCAGAGATCCAATCTTGTGGACCACGTTGACGGGATTGTAACCGGTTAAACACTATATAAAACTACTCCCGCCGAGTGCGAAGGGGGGGGGGGGGATGAAATACTGGTGTGGCAATAAGTTATCTAACTACTTGTTTTGTGACATAGAACAAACATTTATAATAACTTAAAACTGGTAAATTATGTAACTGTACATCAGATGTGCTTAGAGGTCAAGCTGGTAATTACTGATAGACAGCTTAGGGAGAAATTAAGTGTTAAATGTTTGCTCTGTGGAACTGTACTCTCAATGCGGTGAAACTGGTGCGTGGTCTGGGGCGGGAAGGAAGCTGTAATTACAGTGCGAGCATCAGGGGAATGATGGCGTCACAGTGAGCATCAAACTCCTCCGTGACGTAACAGACTGGCAGCACGTGGTTAATAAGTCGCGGCCTTAGCGATTTTAGCTGTCGGAACAAAACAACAACAAAAAAAACACTCGGATGGCCTCGGCGGCGGTGTGGACGGGCGAAAATACCATATTGCCTCGATAGGGGACGGCTCTGGAAGTCCGTTGCCTTGGTAACACCCGGTGCCAGCGCAGTGGCTCCGCCCTACGCAGTGCAGCTAACCTTGGCTGGCGACGAGAGGAACATCGTTGCCTCGATAGGGGACGGCTCTGGAAGTCCGTTGCCTTGATAACGCCCGGTGCCAGCGCAGTGGCTCCGCCCTACGCAGTGCAGCCAACCTTGGCCGTCGACGAGAGTACCATTGTCACTGCGCAGTGCGACAGCGAGTGATGAAAAGTGTTGGTGGCAGGCCTGGTATTCCTTCTACAGATTGGAGTCATGGAATAATGACAGTAGCTCAGCAGTGGGTTAGCCTTGCGAGGTTCTGAAACTTTGCTGTTCAATATTAGAGAACATTCCATGATATATTAAACAACGAAGTGGAATACACCGAGCGTTTGCCAAATGTAATACAGTGAATATGAAAGTCCTGAATGATTCTGTATTCAAACAAAAATCAGTTGCCTGTCTGCAGTCATGATGGACCGCACTTTTCAAAATGTAAGCAAAATGTAAACTTAAAGAGCTTTGATTATAGTAGCAAAATAAATTGATAAGATATCTTAAAATTATTTGAAATAAAAATAATAAAACATTTGACCGCAAACAGTGTTGAAATGTAGAACGTTTATCATACATAACATTATATGGTACCAAATAACTACCCCTTGTGAGCACGTCAATAAAGAAACAAACTAGCACGTAAAACGGAAATGCAATTAATAATCAATAATAAATTCTAAAAATTATATTAAGTAAATATAAAGGAAATGAGGGCAATTAAATATAACAATGGCGGAACACATGGCGATATAAGTTATACTAACAGGGGAAAAATACTTTTGTCTTCCACTATAACTCATGAATACGATATGAAACAAGGAAAATTGCACTCATAGCTTACCCTGACTGAGGTCAGAAATGGCAAATGCACTCGCGTACACTGCCAAAGGTACATTATTGTGTCGCACGTAAGAACCCAACAATGATAAGGTTCAGGTCCTCGCTGCCTGAAGCTCCATCAAGGCCAGCAGGGTAAAATGTTGGAATTGCTTGGCGGGATCCTCCTTCCGTCCACAGGATCGCAATTCCGCGAAATGAAGGAGGTTACAGAGGATGACGTCTGGCGTACATATCCATCAAACTGGTCTACAGCTGTCAGTCGCAGCGAAATGAAGGAGGTTACAGGGGATTTGGTCTGGCGTACGTATCCATCCAACTGGGCTAAAGCTGTCAGTCGGAGCGATATGAAGGAGGTTACAAGAGAATAACGTCTGGCGTACGTATTCATCCAACAGGGCTACAGCTGTTAGTCGCAGAGTGAAGAAGGGGGTTACAGGGGATGACATCTCTCGTACGTAACCATACAACTGGGCTAAAGCTGTCAGTCGCAGAGAAATAAAGCGGGTTACAGGGGATGACTTCTGGCGTACGTATCCATCCAACGGGGCTACAGCTGTCAATCGCAGCGAAATTTAAGGTGTTAGAGTGGATGACATCTGGCGTACGTATCCATACAAATGGGCTAAAGCTCTCATTAGCAGCGAAATGAAGGATATTACATGGGATGACGTCTGGCGTACATATCCATCCAACTGGGCTACAGCTGGTAGTCTCAGCGAAATGAAGGAGGTTACAGGGGATGACGTCTTGCGTACATATCCATCCAACTGGGCTAAAGCTGTTAGTCGCAGCGAAATTAAGGGGGTTACAGGGGATGACGTCTGGTGTACGTATCCAAACAACTGGACTAAAGCTGTCAGTCGCAGCGAAATGAAGGAGGTTACAGGGGATGACGCCTGGCATTCGTATCCATCCAACTGGGATAAAGCTGCCAGTCGCAGCGAAATGAAGGAGATTACAGGGAGTACGTTTGGCGTACGTATCCATCCAACTGTGCTACGGCTGCCAGTCGCAGAAAAATGAAGGAGGTTACAGGGATGACGTCTGGCGTACCTATCCATCCAACAGCGCTACACCTGTCAGTCGCAGAGAAATTAAGAGGGTTACAGGGCATGAAGTCTGGTGTACGTAACCATACAATTGCGCTACGGCTGTCAGTCGCAGCGAATTGAAGGAGGTTACAGGGATGACGTTTGGCGTACGTATTCATCCAACTGGGCTAAAGTTGTCAGTCGCAGAGAAATGAAGGAGGTTACAGGGGATGACGTCTGGCGTATGTATCCATCAATCTGGGCTACAGCTGTCAGTCGCAGCGAAATTAAGGTTGTTACAGGGATGACGTCTGGTGTACGTATCCAACCAACTGGACTAAAGCTGTCAGTCGCAACGTAATGAAGGAGGTTACAGGGGGTGACATCTGGCGTACGTATCCATCCAACTGGGCTACAGCTGGTATTCGCAGAGGAATGAAGGGGATTACAGAGGATGATGTCTGGCGTACATATCATCCAACTGGTCTACAGCTGTCAGCCGCAGCGAAATTAAGTGGGTTTCAGGGATGACGTCTGGCGTACAAATCAATCCAACTGGGCTACAGCTGTCAGTCGCAGCGAAATTAAGGAGGTTACAGGGGATGATGTCTGGTGTATGTATCAATCCAACAGGGCTTCAGCTATCAGTCCCAGAGAAATGAAGGAGGTTAAAGGGGGTGATGTCTGGCGTACCTATCCATCCAACTGGGCTAAAGCTCTCAGTCGCAGAAGAATTATGGGGTTACAGGTGATGACGTCTGGCGTACGTATCCAGCCAACTGGGCTAAATCTGTCAGACGCAACGAAATGAAGGAGGTTTAGTTGGATGATGTCTGGCGTATGTATCAATCCAACATTGGCTAAAGCTGTCAGTCGCAGCGAAATGAAGGAGGTTACAGGGGATGACGTCTGGCGTACGTAACCATCCAACTGGGCCACAGCTGTCAGTCGCAGCGAATTGAAGGAGGTTACAGGGGATGACGTCTCGCGTCCATATCAATCCAATAGGGCTACAGCTGTCAGTGGCAGCGAAATTAAGGGGGTTTCAGGTAATGACGTCTGGCGTACGTATCCATCCAACTGGGCTACAGCTGTCAGTCGCAGAGAAATGAAGGAGGTTACAGGGGATGACGTCTGGCGTACGTATCCATCCAACTGGTCTACAGCTGTCAGTCGCAGCGAAATTAAGTGGGTTTCAGGGGATGACGTCTGGCGTACAAATCAATCCAACTGGGCTACAGCTGTCAGTCGCAGCGAAACTAAGGGGGTTACCGGGGATGACGTCAGTCGTATGTTTCCATCCAACTGGGCTACAGATTTCAGTCGCAGCGAAATGAAGGATGATACTGGGGATGACGTCTGGTGTAGAAATCCATCCAACAGGGCTTCAACTGTCAGTCACAACGATATGAAGAAGGTTACAGGGGATGACGTCTGATGTACGTATACATCCAACTGGGCTACAGATGTCAGTCGCAGCGAAATGAAGGAGGTTACAGGCGATGACGTCTGGCGTACGTATCCATCCAACTGGACTACAGCTGTTAGTCGCAGAGGAATGAAGGGGATTACAGGTGATGACGTCTTGTGTACGTATCCACCCAACTGGGCTTAATCTATCAGTCGCAGCGAAATGAAGGGGGTTACAGGGATGACGTCTGGCGTACGTATCCATCGAACTGGTATACAGCTGTCAGCCGCAGCGAAATGAAGGAGGTTAAAGGTGATGATGTCTGGTTTACGTATCCACCCAACTGCGCTACAGCTATAAGTCGCAGTGAAATGAACGAGGTTACAGGGGATGACGTCTGGCATACGTTGTCTTCCAACTGCGCTACAGCTGTCAGTCGCAGAGAAATAAAGGAGGTTACAGGGGATGATGTCTGGCGTACGTATCCATCCAACTGGGCTAAAGCTGGCAGTCGCAGAGAAAAGAAGGAGGTTTCAGGGGATGATGTCTGGCGTACGTATCTATCCAACTGGGCTAAAGCTGTCAGTCGCAGCGAAATGAATGAGGTTACATGGGATGATGTCTGGCGTACGTATCCATCCAACTTGTCTACAGCTGTGAGTCGCAGCAAAATGATGGGGTTACAGGGGATTACGACTGGCGTACGTATCCAGACAACTTGGCTAAAGCTGTCAGTCGCAGCGAAATGAAGGAGGTTACAAGGGATGACTTATGGTGTACGTGTATATCCAACAAGGCTAAAGCTGTCAGTCGCAGCGAAATGAATGAGGTTACATGGGATGATGTCTGGCGTACGTATCCATCCAACTTGTCTACAGCTGTGAGTCGCAGCAAAATGATGGGGTTACAGGGGATTACGACTGGCGTACGTATCCAGACAACTTGGCTAAAGCTGTCAGTCGCAGCGAAATGAAGGAGGTTACAAGGGATGACTTATGGTGTACGTGTATATCCAACAAGGCTACAGATGTCAGTCGCAGCGTAATGAAGGAGGTTACAGGGTATGACGTCTAGCGTACGTATCCATCCAACTATACTACACCTGTTAGTCGCAGAGGAATGAAGGGGATTACAGGTGATAACGTCTGACGTACGTATCCATCTAAATGGTATACAGCTGTCAGTCGCAGCGAAATGAAGGAGGTTACAGGGGATGACGTCTGCCGTACGTATCCTTCCAACTGGGCTAAAGCTGTCAGTCGTACAGGAATGAAAGAGGTTACAGGGGATGACGTCTGGCGTACGTATCCATCCAACTGGGCTGAATCTGTCAATCGTAGCGAAATGAAGGGCGTGACAGGGGATGACGTCTGGCGTTCGTATTCTTCCAACTGGGCTAAATCTGTCAGTCGCAGCGAAATGAAGGAGGTTACAGGGGATAATTTCTGGCGTACCTATCCATCCAACAGGGCTACAGATGTTAGTCGCTGAGGAATGAAGGGGATACCAGGGGATGAAATCTGGCGTACGTATCCATCCAACTGGTCTACAGCTGTCAGTCGCAGCGAAATGAAGGAGATAACAGGGGATGACGTCTGGCGTACTTATCCATCCAACTGGGCTAAAGCTGTCAGTCGCAACTAAATGAAGGGGGTTACATGGGATGACGTCTGGCGTACGTTCCATCCAATTGGGCTAAATCAGCCAGTCGCAGCGAAATAAAGGAGGTTACAGTGGATGATGTCTGGCGTACGTTACCATCCAACTGCGCTACAGTTGTTAATCGCAGAGAAATTAAGGAGGTTACAGGGGAAGACGTCTGGCGTACGTATCCATCCAACCGGGCTGAAGCTGTCGGTCGCAACGAAATGATGGAGGTTACAGGGGATGACATCTGGTGTACGTATCAATACAACTGCGCTACAGCTGTCAGTCGCAGCGAATTGATGGAGGTTACAGTGATGACATTTGGCGTACGTATCCATCCAACAGGGGCTAAAGCTGTCAGTGGCAGAGAAATGAAGGAGGTTACAGGGGATGACGTCAGGCTTACGTATCCATCGAACTGTGATAAAGCTGTCAATCGTAGCGAAATGAAGGGTGTGACAGGGGATGGCGTTTGGCGTACGTATTCTTCCAACTGGGCTAAATCTGTCAGACGCAGCGAAATGAAGGAGGTTACAGGGGATAATGTCTGGCGTACGTATCCATCCAACTGGGCTACAGCTGTTTGTCGCTGAGGAATGAAGGGGTTAACAGGGGATGACATCTGGCGTACGTATCCATCCAACTGGTCTACAGCTGTCAGTAGCAGCGAAATGAAGGAGATAACAGGGGATGACGTCTGGCGTACATATCAAGCCAACTGGGCGAAAGCTGTCAGTCGCAACTAAATGAAGGGGGTTTCAGGGGATGTCATCTGGCGTACGTATCCATTAAACTGGGCTAAATCTGCCAGTCGCAGCGAAATGTAGGAGGTTAAAGGGATGACATTTAGCGTACGTATTTATCCAACAGGGGCTAAAGCTGTCAGTCGCAGAGAAATGAAGGCGGTTACAGGGGATGATGTCTGGCGTACGTATCCATCTAACTGGGCTACAGCTGTCAGACGCAGAGAAATGAAGGAAGTTGCAGGGGTGATGTCTGGCGTACGTATCTATCACACTGTGCTACAGCTCTCAGTCGCAGCAGTAATTTGGGAGTTACAGGGGATGACGTCTGGCAAATGTATCCAGCCGTCTGGGATAAAGCTGTCAGTCGCAAAGTAATGAAGGAGGTTACAGGGGATGACTTCTGGCGTATGTATCCATCCATCTGGGCTACAGATGTCAGTCGCATCGAAATGAAGGAGGTTACAGGGTATGACATCTGGTGTACGTATCCACAAAATGGCCTAAAGCTGTCGGTCGCAACGTAATGAAGGGGGTTACAGGGGATGACGTCTGGTGTACGTATCCATCCAACTGGGCTACATATGTCAGTCGCAGCTAAATTAAGGAGGTTACAGGGTATGAAGTCTTGTGTACGTATGCATTTAACTGGGCTAAAGCTGTCCGTCGCAGCGAAATGAATGAGTTTACAGGGGATGACGTATGGTGTACGATCTATCCAACTGCGCTACAGCTGTCAGTCGCAGCGAAATGAAGAAAGTTACTGGGGATGACGACTGGCGTTCGTATCCATCCAACTGGGCCACAGCTGTCTGTCGCAGCGAAATTAAAGGGGTTTCGGGGATGTCGCCTGCCTTACGTATCCATCCAACTGGGCTAAAGCTGTCAGTCGCAGAGGAATGAAGGAGGTTACAGGGGATGTCGTCTGGCGTACGTATCAATCCAACTGGGCTAATGCTGTCAATCGCAGCGAAATGAAGAGTGTGACAGGGGATGACGTCTGGCGTACGTAACCATCCAACTGGGCTAAAGCTGTCAGTCGCAGCGGAATGAATGAGGTAACAGGAGATGACGTCTGGCGTACATACCCATCCAACTGGGCTAAAGCTGTCAGTCGCAGCGAAATGAACTAGGTTATAGGGGAAGACGTCTGGCCAACATACCCATTAACTGGGCTAAAGCTGTCAGTCGCAGCGAAATGAAGAAGGTTACAGGGGATGACGTCTTGCGTACATATCCATCCAACTGGTATAAAGCATTAAGTCGAAGTTAAATGAAGGAGATTACAGGGATGACGTTTGGCGTACGTATCCATCCAACTGGACTAAAGCTGTCAGTCGCGACGAAATGAAGAAGGTTACAGGGATGACGTCTTGCTTACATATCCATCCAACTGGGCTAAAGCTGTCAGTCGCAGCGAAATAAAGGGAGTTACAGGTGATGACGTCTACCGTACGTATCCATAAAAATGTGCTAAAGCTGTCAGTCGCAGCGAAATAAAGGGTGTTACAGGGGATGACGTCTGGCGTACGTATCCAGCCAACTGGGCTTCAGATGTCAGTCGCAGCGATATAAAGGAGGTTACAGGGGATGACGTCTGATGTACGTATCCATCCAACTGGGCTACAGCTATCAGTCGCAGCAGAATTTTGGGGGTTACAGGGAATGATGTCTGGCGTACGTATCCAGCCAACTGGGCTACAGCTGTCAATCGCAACGAAATGAAGGAGGTTACAAGGGATGATGCCTGGTGTACGTATCCATCGAACAGGGCTATAGCTGTTAGTCGCAACGAAATGAAGGAGGCTACAGGTGATGACGTGTGTTGTACGTATCGATCCAACTTGTCTACAGATGTCAGTCGCAGCGAAATGAAGGAGGTTACAGGTGATGACGTCTGGCGTACGTATCCATCCAACAGGGGTACAGCTGTCAGTTGCAGATAAATGAAAGGAATTTCAGGTGATCACGTCTGGCGTAAGTATCCATCCAACTGGTCTACAGCTGTCAGTCGAAGAGAAATTAAAGGGGTTTCAGGGGATGACGTCTGGCGTACGTATCCATCCAACTGGGCTACAGCTGTCAGTCGCAGAGGAATGAAAGTAATTTCAGATGATCACGTCTGGCGTAAGAATCCATCCAACTGGTCTACAGCTTACAGTCGCAGCGAAATTAAAGGTGTTTCAGGGGATGACGTCTGGCGTACGTTTCCATCCAACTGGGCTAAAGCTGTCAGTCGCAAAGAAATGAGGGTTTGACAGGGGATGTCGTCTGGCGTACGTATCCATCCAACTGGGCTACAGCTGTCAGTCGCGGCGAAATGAAGGGGATTACAGGGGATGATGTCTGGCGTACGTATCCATCCAATAGGGCCACAGCTGTCAGTCGCAGTGGAATGAAAGGGATTATGGGGGATGACGTCTGGTGTACGTATCCATCCAACTGGGCTACAGCTGTAAGTCGCAGAGAAATTAAGGGGGTTGCAGAGGATGACGTCTGGTGTACGTATCCATCCGACTGCGCTACATCTGTAAGTTGAAGAGAAATTAAGGGGGTTACAGGGGATGACGTCTGGCGTACGTATACATCCGACTGCGCTACACCTGTAAGTCGAAGAGAAATTAAGGGGGTTACAGGGATGACGACTGGTGTACGTATCCATCCAACTGCGCTACACCTGTAAGTCGGAGAGAAATTAAGGGGGTTACAGGGGATGAAGTCTGGTGTACGTATCCATCCAACTGGGCTACAGCTGTCAGTCGCAGCAGAATCCTGGGGGTTACACTGGATGACGTCTGGCGTACGTATCCAGCCAACTGGGCTAAATCTGCCAGACGCAACGAAATGAAGGAGGTTTAGTTGGATGATGTCTGGCGTATGTATCAATCCAACATTGGCTAAAGCTGTCAGTCGCAGCGAAATGAAGGGGGTTACAGGGGATGACGTCTGGCTTACGTATTCATCACACTGGGCTAAAGCTGTCAGTCGGAGCGAAATTTAAGTAGGTTAGAGGGGAAGACACCTGGCGTACGTATCCATCCAACTGGGATAAAGCTATCAGTCTCAGCGAAATGATGGAGTTTACAGGGGATGACATCTGGCGTACGTATCCATCCATCTGGGTTACAGCTGTCAGTCGCACTGGTCCATTACCTTTCTGTGTCCCTTCCATCCTTGTTCACGTCGTACTCAATGGTAGTCTGTCATTGAGGTTATTTGTTGGGCTGGGGTAATAGGTGAACTTTTATCATGCACTCCTGAACTTATAATCATAATATACTAGTATAATATATTATGTCACGTCACTATGTATACATTGAGTTTGTGTCTTTGAAATTTGCAGTGGAAAAATATGCTATCGACAACATAGATTATTTATAGAACCTGGCACAGCATTGAAATCTGTTATAATTATTGGACACTTATAATTGACTGTAGCAATGAAATTAACATTGAATAGTATTAACTTCAATGTGGGAGCTAAATTACGACCAACGCACATAGAGGTATTATCACATATTTGAAGGTACCTGGAAAAATATTGAGTATTCTGATACATAAATTAAACTATAAAGAATATTGGTACTCTGAAAATTCAATGACGTGAAAGGAATGTGACTTAGAACTTTATGTGGAAATGTTATTTATTATGAAATGATAAATTATTTAATCATGGGTGGGTGGGGAATTTTCTAAATTAGAGGGGTGGATGGTGTAGCACATGCGTGCGTTCTTGTGCCAATTTGTGACACGGCGCCATTATTACACCGAATAATACGGTAGTGGGGTTGCCATCTGTGCAGAAGTTAGGATGCGATGGCGAAGTGTAACGAGTACATGAGCACACAAGGCACCCGTTTGGAAAGAACACGTGACTGCAACACGTTGATGACACACGCGGCCGCCGCCGCCGCCCTGTTTAAGGGAGGGGGGAGGGGAATGTGACTGCGGTGCACGAAAACTGGGTCGCAGATTCGCTCATGCTGTTAACGCTGTACGCAATCCACTGCGTTGAAAATTTGACAGTGTCACACTGTCCAAAATGTTTAGTTCTAATCTATGCTAGGAACTGTAAATAGACAAATACACGACCCGCCATCATTTAAGTTGGAGTATACTGGATAATTGATATATCTTAACAACTTTAGCTACAACAATTCTAATGCAAACAAAAGTGCTTCCGTTTAGATAAAAAATTTATTTAATATGCCACGACTCTGTTCTCTATAGCCCACTGCTGCTAATTACTGAAATGCTTACTGAGATATCTATATACTGCCTTGCCATTAGAAATGAAAAGGCTATAATGAACTTGCTGTAAAACATTCTAAAATTCATTATAAGTGTAACGATGATTGGCTGATAACGTAATATAGGTTATTCAAGACTTTATGAAAAAAAGAACATTCTTATATTACTATTTCACCGTCCTACTGAATAGCAAGTCACTCAACATTCATTGGGAGATAATACCAAATTTTCAACTCACTGTGTGCCGCAATTATGTTAAAGCGAACATCCTCTAAACTAGGCAATGGATATACATGCGTGATTAACTTACATAATACGATGACAATAATTCTAAATACCTAGTTAATTAGAAAATGTGTTGAAACCGCATATGCTAACCTTAATTAACTATGACATCCTAGAGAGTTTATACTCTAATAATGAGTGACTCGTGGGAGGCCCTGACGCGAAATGATAATATTTGGAGAACATTTTCCATGCCAATTCCCCGTTGCCACGTGTCACGGCCGCACTGCTCGTGTGCCATCGTGCGGGTTTCCTTTTCAGGTTTCTCTTCGCGGTGCACCATTATTTTCCCTTGGTGACGTTCGGCGGCGAACCATTGTGGATGCCTCCTTGCTCAGGCGGGAAACCAAAGGAGGGAAAAATACCCGACAAATCTTATGAAATGAACGCTAGTTGTGACAGCTGGGAGAGGCCAGTGTGGTAATGTATGTCCGAACACATTTGTGTAACTTAAAATTAAATCAAACTACAGGAAAGAAGAGGTACAACGCACTCCGATAGGACATGACACACTGGAGTGGTTGGAGCTGAGAAAGAACAGGATGTTCTTCATGCATAAAAAGCTGTAAAACATACAATACTCTAACTACCGAAATAAAGTAGCTCTGTGGGAACTGGGCGGTGGCTCGGTAAGGCTGCTACGCAAGCGTCGAGTCGCTGGCATGGTAACTGACCTACGTCACGGTGGCCTACTATGGGAGTGAAACGGCGATAGCGTGGGTGGGTGGGCCTGTCCGTATCAGACGGGGAAGGCTTACTGGCAACGGTATTGTACGTCTGTAAATATTAATTAGACTGGTTGATGACACGATAATGAAATTGCATGGGGACAGGTGAAGCTTGGCAGCAGAGAAGCGGGAATAAAACAGCGGCTCCACCAGTGTAATACTCTCTATTCCTCCTGAATAATAATTAACTCCAATCTCTGCAATTCCTTCTTAACTCTGGCTTCCAATACTCAACTAAACTCAACATCAATCTCTGCCTTACTGTAAAGGGGGTAAGGGTTATCCAGGGTGGGTACTCGCGATGGTGGCTGAATGAGAAGTGACATTTATGAATATATATATATATATATATATATATATATATATATACTATAACAACTCTAAATAACAGAACAGAATACATTTACGTTATTGTACAACAATAGAATTAAAATTACATTTACAGAACAATAAGGATACTATAACGTTAATTAATTATACTGAACAGAAGTTATAAAAGACTCACGTTATACGCAGCTAGTTCCCTAACCTTGCCTCAATTAGTTAACAAAGGTGAAGGGGACGATGGCCCGTAGAAGAAATGGCTCCCTACCGCAAATGCTGTTATGCACACTCGAAATATCAGAAGTTCTGGTAGGCCTGAGAGCTCATTTCTCACTGGGCATAAGGTCAGCCTTCAATCTCACTCACAAGTCTTGGTGCCATCTGAGGGAGGGGGGGGGGGGGGAGATGGCAGCACCTAGTGGGGAGTTTTTATAGCTGGGTCAAGTAGGGCAAGTTTGCGACACCACTGCGCTCGGCCACCAGCTATATCCCGCACGACCTAAAGTGGTGTAGCGATGCCAGGTTATCGCTACAGTATGTAAAATGTGATACTGCGTATCGTGGATCATTTTTAATGCACGTAATCGAATTGGATGATGGAGATTCATAAATATTTTCTATGTTTTGTGTGAACCAATCCCATTTGTTCTCAGCCACAGATGATCCACCAAATTGTGTGTCCAGCCAGAGCCCTTCAATATAATTTCTTCTTCTTCTTTGTCACAGAATACTATATATATATTTTTTTTTTAACGCCTTATTCTGTAAAATCCGCATTACATTCAGGTTAATTCAAGATCTTGATTGCTTTCCTTTAGTAAACATCTGGTTACTATAGTTACATTGTAACCATATATTATATTTCACGACTCAGTATTTTCCCATACCCTCTGTAAGTGGGTTTATTAGTATATTTTGTTACGTACAGGTCATAAAAGAACAAACATCTTTCGTCGACTTTACCGGATTTGGTGAAACATATATTTTCAAAATACCTTTGACTGCTGATTCCTTCAGGAGAAAACCATTTACATTGAGTTTACTTTCTAAGGTTGCGATACGTGGTCAGGTGAATTGCTTGGTGTAGCTTCTGATTAGCGTATCAAAGTTGCACTGAGACCAACATTTTCTGTTACCTACAAATAGGATATATGAACCGCTAGGACTGTCTCATAGGACTGTGCAACCAGTTAACACCGTTTCAGATAACTTTTTTCAAACGGTTGGTGCGAATAAACTGTATACAGTACTTCTCATATCGATATGACATTTGTATGGAATGTCTTAGACATGCGTTAATTTCATTCTTCCATGCTTCATTAGCATTTGCGAAAGACTTTTTGTGGTAGCAGCGTGGAAGAAATCAGCGATCTGCCCATGGTATTCATAGCCGAGGTGTTCTGTGCCGATGATCTCCAGTGTGTGTCGAGCAGTTACAATCTCAGTACATGTCCGATGCAATGACGACATATAACGCTTAGCAGGCAGTGAAGGTAGACAAGTAAGGGTTTCGACATAAAGTTTCAGGTTGTCACTTCGCCGATCAAACTACGATTTGTATTTTTCAAATGCGGAAGTAACTTGCTCTACAGTTGTCATGTCTCCGAGTATTGCTGCTTTCAGAAAATTTACTATCGCAGTAACGAAACAATGTTCTGAAATACATACCATCTTGTGTTGAAATGATGCTCCCCTATCGCAGATCTAATATCATCTTACTGTGACCCATCCAAAAGAGTGAGGTCATGCACTCAATAAGGGGATACTCGTAGACAGAGGTAAAGGCACTTGTTTATACAAACTACAGTTTATTCAAAGCAAAAACAATACAAATACTGCTGAGTAAGTGTGGTTAAACTAAATGAACTCTTGCTTTTCAGGAGGTTAATATCGCCCTTCACCTACCCCGATGCCTCACACAGCCTAGGTCGTCCTATTAGGAATTGTATTTACACTAGGGTAACGAAGTCGGCAGCGAGGAGGCTCTCTCGACGACGGCTGATGAAGGCGATGACCACTGGACCATGGGACTGGTGGTCCTCCCGTCAGGCGACGAAACAGCCCAAACCGCCATTGTCCCGTCCTTATATACTGACAGACCAGACCTCGAAACCATTCCCCTGGGAGTGTTGATAAAACAGCTGGGCAATCTTGCCCAGGTCGAGCTGCACCCAACGTTTGCATGCCTTCCTGACAACCCTTGCTGTTGGCAGCCGCAGCATTTCTGCCCATCTTCGGAAGACCCATGCGTCCTCGCATGGGAAGACCGGAGCCGGATGATGCGGGGGAATGTTACGTTTGAGGTCGGATCGCCGTTTCAGTATGGTGACGTCGTTGCGAGAGAGGAGCCCAGTTGCCCCCTGCACTGGACAGTAGATATCCGCCGGAGAGAGCCATGCTTGCACGCGGATGCCGGCAGGGTAAAAATATTAACTGTCTTTATGCGCACTGATTTGTCGGTTCCCCAAGGTGCTGTCAGTTACATGACGTTCGGGATAGCGTTTCGTGTAAGGCGTTGTTGATTCATATGAACTGCTTTCAATTTCTTGATGTCATTGATCAAGTGAGAACTGATATAATTGTTAACCTTATAGTTACACTTTAATTGTTATGTATGTACATTATAAGTAGTTATTTATTGGACGTAAGTATCTAAGAGAAATTGCATGGGTAATATTATTTAAATGGTATTATAAGTATATTTACACTATATGACTATAATACACTTTTAATCAAAGTTCTATTGAACTTAGCTTGTTCCCTTTTGTCAAAATGATAGAATATGACTGTTTACAAAATTTCGATAGAGTAATATATTTTGGACGTAAGTTTTTAGAACATATTTATATGTACATGGTAGACCGTATGACTAGTTGTGTGGCCTAATATAACAGTAAAAACAAAGAGAAATTATGTTGTTGTGCCGGCACGTTATCACTACTTACTTTTGGTCGCTATTGGTCTGTGTTGACCATGGAGAATGGAGAAGACAGGATTTTGCTCGGCTCATTTATATGACTAATCCCCATATTTGAAATAACATAAAAATTATTGGATCTGGCACCGAACATGGTGGTAGAGGAAACTGGGATTATGATGCACCTTTTTCCGGTCAACAGTTCGCAATAGCGCACCTAATATAGGTGGGAAATGATTCTGCAATTTTCTATGTTACTTGTTAATGCAATACTAGGATATAGTTAATTAAGGGCCTTAAGTCTTACTTATCTGTACAAGAGAGGATTTGGTGTCATCTTTAAGTAGTGTATACAAATATTTTACTTGTTATTCCTTTGTGGATATCTGTACATGCCAGTAAATGGGGAATTATTTACAAAAATTAAAAAGTAATTGAAATATACATTCAAGGGGACCTGTATGAAATTGTAAGAAAATGGTTATGGCGTACTCGCCGCGCAGTTTTAAACTGCCTTCAAATGCTCTCTACAGCTGAAATGATGAACTGTTGATTCTGCTGCTGTGAACTACTGCCCTCTGCAGTTAGATTATGCACTTTTTGTTGCCTGCCCAAGAATGTCTCATAAGCCCATTTGATTGCCTGCTACTAGGTTGCGCAGTCTTTACTGTCATTTGGAAATTCAGGCATGCCAACTTCGGATGCTAACTACACATATCTGAGCGTGCCATATGTTAACTTATGTGAGCGGTTAACCTATAGTGCTCCTCTGTGAAACATAGTTGACATAAGTGGGCAATGCATTTTTAGACTGATAATTTATTTTATAGAGCTACTACATAGCTATTTACTTCTATGGCCTAACACAGTCTTGTGTTGTACTGGCCCTATAAAAATGGCAGCATGCCACATGTTAGCCTCTTTTAGGTTAGTAACAGGTGCGCACATTTACCTATAGTGCCTAGGCATGAAATATTTATAAATATTGATAACAGACGTGCATGTCAATTCGTGCATTAACTGTATAGTGTTCAGATATTATTGCCAGCCAAATCGCACCACTTATGCCCGTACGTAAATTATTTGAAACCATGGCGCCTTGCCCATATTGAAATAAGTATTATGGAATACCATAAAATTACTTACACTTTCTTTAAGCAGCTTGTGCCATTTTATTCAGTAAAAGGGCTATACTAATTAGCTTGTAATAAATTAATGCAAGTGCTGTACTAAGAGCTACAATTGTCGATAGACACATATATATATATAATGCTCTTGGGAAAGAACAGAAAATACTTGTGACTGCATTAATGAAGGCCTGCTGGCTACATACTCAATTGTGGGAAGCTTAGCATGTACTATCTTCCATTCATGTTTTAATCTTTCATTTATAGAATAAAATGCAATTTCTTCGTTCAACTTAAGCTGCTGAGCTTCAAAATTGCTGTGTTTGAATCATTTCATAGCCATTACCATGTGTGAGATTGCTAAACTAGGACTCTTTGCATCGCAAAGATGTGTGGCGTGGACAAGCGTCAATTAGTTTGACATGAGCTCGCAGCCACATGGTAAGTGGATTTCAATGGTACCAACCTTGGAGTTAGGAATTTATTTACTGAGTGTTTTACTCCCACATCCTTGTACTAAATCACCAGGCACATTGGTGATAACGTAATGGCGAGGTTTAATTGCATGGAAAAACAAGGGATTATAGGTTTCACAGCGAAATTAGCAGTATTTGAACAAGACCTCAACACAGTATAAGTTTATAGCTGCCTTGAGGCAGTTTATTTGGGGACTATCGGCGATCTGTTCAGACAGAAAATATATACCATTTACCTGCTCTGGGGCATCGAGGACCTTTCTTGTCTCTTGTGTTGTCCTATAAATAGCTATTATAGTGTCAGGCATATCGATATGGAAGATCTCGTTTTTTGAACAAGTATGGAACTTTGGTAGTTCGGAAAAACGGCCACATATTTTGAATGTTCTGAAGTGAAATTTGAATTTTCAACATTTTTTTTGGGGGGGGGGGGGGGGATAACATACAGTCTATCAATGGTATAGCATAATATTTCAAAATATTTTTAATAGGAATACTAAGTTTTAATTTTAAAGCACTAACTTTTGATTGCACCTCCAAAACATCATTAGTCAAAGTTGGTCTCGATATTGCTTGTAAGGTAAGTACTCTTGTTGTATAAATGTGCTAATCCTAATTTCGTTCACAACATTATTAATTAACTGCAATACCATGCCGGTCAACATCTGTGACTGAACATTAGTTGTTTCAATTTGTGATTTTGTTGGTTTACCTGCCCTGTCTTTGAATAATTATTATATGTTGTTGAATTCATTTTTATTTCTACTTGATTTTTGATTTCTGAAATGCTATGAATAGTGAGGTTCATCTTTGTGTTTGAGGACATTACATTAGCTTGTAGATCATTTAGTTGTAATGCTAGCTTCTCGTCGTTAGCAAGGAGGGATTTTAGGTGGCGGGAAGAGAGGATGTCGCAACACCATGTAGTGACATCCCCCAGAAAGGTAATTGCACGTTTAATTCTGTTGGACATGGACACTCAGAAATGAACTCTTCAACAATATTACTCGTAGTTTCATTGTAAAAACTGTCGTAATCTGCATTGTGGCAGACAGTATTATTCTTCTTTGTGCAGGCGCTGTGGTACCATACGTCGAGGTCGTCAGGCATGGTGGGCTGATGCAGCGGTATGGTGTACACGATTGGTAGAGTCTCTTCGTATAGTAGTTGTGGCATCAGAAGCTCGTATATACACCTGCATCCATTTGATACAATTGCACGCCTGCAGTACTCAATATTAACCCCAGCACAAGGAACACCATGATGATTTGAGTGGTGCCCATGTCATGAATGTGTCACCTGTAACATATAGAGTAACATTAGGAGTTTATATTAACGAGTTTTACATTCATTATTATCGCCGTGTAAATTTTTATTTGACCTCGTTTGCATATTTTATAGCAATCTTAGATGGACTTAAAATGTCATGGACCCAATATGGGCCATGGTATTTAAAGTTGAGTGTTTTTTTCCTGGCATAAGTTTTCGCCCTAACAAATCGGCCGATTTTGAGGTCGTTTTGCCGGAATTTTGTGTCAAATAATTCTTTTTGTTTTTGTTGGGAGGCGATTAAATTGATGCGAACATACTTGCGAGGTTGTTTCAATTATTCGCACCAACTATCCGCACATGCGGAATAAGTGAGTGTCATCATGTGAGATGGTTGGAGCGCTTCAACTCTGTGTAAAAGAAACAATTGGCTGAATTTGGTACTTCTATTGACAAAGGCGTTGTAATTTAAAATAAGCTACATATTCGTCCCAGTGTGAATGATCCTCATTAGCGTAAGACGTGAGCTGTTGCGATAGTATCTTCTTCACCTGTTCTGTTAGACCATTGCACGCAGGGTTGTAGGCAGTTTTCTGGAGTTTTTTTATTTGTAGCTTACGGAATAATTCTGGCAATCATTTCATTGTTAAATGAGGTGCCTCTGTCAGTAAAGATGGATTTGGGACATTCGTATTGAAGAATTACGTATTTAATAAAATGAGTGCATGTAATTTTATCAATGGATTTTACTGGCCGGGCAACTGCGTATCATGTGAAGAATTAAGCCATTACTAATATATATTAGTTGCCTGATGCGGACGTTTGTAGCAGCCCTTTGGCATCCAGGCTCCAGGAATGTAATAAAGGGGGCTGGTATGGGAGTCATATGGCCAATGGGTTTCTGGTTGGGGACCTTAATTCGTTGACATGTGGGACAATTTTTTATGTATTCTTTAATGCATTTGTTCATACTGTCCCAATAGTACAATTTTTTATTGCCCAAAGTGTTGTGGTGTACTGTAATGATTTCGGGTACATAGTATTGTGGTATAAGTGTGAGCTTCTTCTCACCTGTTGGTGTATGTATTTTCTTGTATATCTCCCCGTTTCCTGTAATTCCATAACGTCTGGCCAACCGAAGGTATTTTAGCTGATGCCTTTTGGGGTTTCGTGAGGATTACTTTCAATAGTTTTATATGTAGGTTATTTGTGCATTCAGCGAGGAATGGGGATGTGATTGTTTGTGTAACTGGTGTTAATAATAAGTGAGAGCCATCGTCGACATTTATGTATTCCTGTTCATGTATATAGACTGTATGGTAGTGTGCAGTTGTGTTGTCATGTATAATAACAATTTGGCAATATAATCATGGGTAGAGGCAGGATGTTTTAATTTTACCTTCGTGTTCTTGCATAGCGATTTCAATATTAACTTGGTATAGTATGGTGATTATATTTGCAATTGCTTGTAAAGGCAGATATTCCTTATTTGTTACTATTTTGGCTATGCATTATTTGTCAGTAGTGGAAAGGTCCTGTTTCACTAATTGTTTAATTTCTGCCCAATTGTTTGTTAGATATTTGGCAATGTTAATCTTGACTTCTTCATCATTGTCTGGATATGTAGTAAGGTCTCCACTAATATATAAAATGTAGTACAATTCAAAAAATGCCCTTTTTACCTTATATACTTTGTTGTTCAGTGTTATGCCTGTTGTGTCTGCTGTTCCTGACGTTGGTATCCTACTCACAGCATCAGCTAGTGCATTAAGTACTATGCGAGCTTCGAAGTCATACTCTGTTAGTGCGATCGCTAGTTTCTGAATTCGAACATTGTGTTCGGCCATTGTCTTGAGGTAACAGAGGCTTGCTTGACCTGTTTCTATTATAAATTTGCGGCCATATAAATATTGTTTAAAATATATAACAAAGTATTTTATTGCCGAAAGCTCTCTTTCTGTGACCGACCATTTTTTCTCATTCAATGACAATTTTTTTGTTCCAAAAGCTATTATGGTGCAATCTTTGTTGCCCGGAACTTCCTGCATTAGGACCGCTCCTATAGCTGTTTGCGAAGCTTCACGAGCTAATATAATGTGGCGGTGTTAGTCAAATCTTGCTTGTATGGGTGGGTTATGTAGTGCAGCTTTTAGTTTATCGAACACGCTTTGTTCTTGTTCTGTCCACTTAAATGTTACAATTTAATTTGTTAATTCCGTTAATGGCTCAGCGAGTTGGGAGTAGTTAAATATGTATCTGCGTATATAGGATGCGAGTCCAAGGAATTTGTGCAATTGCTTAACTTTGTTGGGTGGCTCCATTTGTTGAATAGTAGCAATTTTCTCGGGGTCAGTCTGAATCCCTGAAGTTTATTTGTAGTGTCCGAGTATCTTAAATTCCTGTTACATGAAATTACATTTCTTTCTGTTACTTTTAACATTTTATTTGCGGAAATGTTCCATTACTTTCTTAATGTTTTGTAAGTGTTCACTGAAGGTGTTTCCTATAGTGAAAATATCGTCTATAAAGGCAAGAGCTGTATTCCAACACAGGGGACCTATCATAATCTCGACGAAGTTCTGGAAATAATTCGGAATTGTTGCAAGGCCAATTGGCATACATGCATACTCGTATATCCCTATACCATCCACACTTAAGGCCAGTTTCTCTCGATCTTGTTTACGTATAGGAATGGCATTGAAGCTGCTGAACATATCGATAGAGGATATATACTTGGAGTTTTGTAATGTGTTAATAATATCCTCAATTCATGGTATTGGATATTTAGCTTTCTTAAGAAGATGATGGTTTAGAAGTTGTAAATCCATAAGAAACTGTATACCACCCAGGTGTTTGTGTATTACAAGACTTGGTGCAGCATAAGGCGATTTCGAAAGGGTGATAATTTGGGTGTCCAGCATCTGCTGTATTTGATGTAACACTTATTCACATATTTTTGGGTTGATTCTGCAGGTATGTGTGTGTATAGGCTTGTCTGTTGTGAGCTCCAATTCGATCTCATAGCCTTTTGTCTCCGTAAGTTCGGTGATGGAACTGGCAAAACTGTCTTTATATTGTTCAGGTAATGTCTGTAATGCCTGTTTGTGGATAGGCAGAGTGTTATTAATGTAATCTATTGCTTCACTTGTAGCTTGTGTGTCGGTGGCTTCGATTTTATTTATATAATGTCCAATGCAATGGCTTGTGTCATATTCGAGTGTGTCAGAGTTTATTGGTATCTTCATAATTCTCTTGTTAGTGGAAATGTAAACAAACATGATACCTTTGGTGAGGATTGGTACTGCGTCGTATTGCTTCATTAAGTCCACTCCAAGTATTACGTATAATTTGAGATTATCTATTAATGAAAATTCTTGCAGGAAAGTATGCCCATGAATGCTAATGCTTGCTTTTGTTTTAAACCTTGGGACCTCAATGGCCTGTGTTGCACCCACTAATGTGAATGTTTCCATTACTGGCTCGTGCTTCTGTTTGGTAATCAGTGTTGATGCCATACAAGAATGTGCACATCCGGTGTCTAATAATGCATTGCATGTATTTCTGCCAAGCTGGAAAAGAAGGCATGGTGTTTACGCCTTGATGTAACTGGCGCGACACTCGTCCTTGGCATCCGGCATGTTGAGTTTGTATTGTGTAAATGGGATCGGTGGCTCACGTTGCGCTCATTCTTGCCATCATCGCCACTTGGTTACGTGTTAATGATGACAGTGTCCTCGCTTCCCACGTAAAACAATTTGATCTTTGGATGGCCATTCGCGAAGAACTGTTTGAATTTGCGGAAGTGCGCCACAATTTCGGTATAAAATTCTTGCCTTTGGTTGGGGAAAAGCGGATAAGCTGGGACGTGGTGACCTGAATACAGACACAGGGTGCACTTCAATCAAGGCTGTCTGTGACCAGGGACCGATGAAGACCATGCACGCGCTTCTGCCATCACATGGTTGGTGAGTTGTGCATTTTCCCCAGTCAGCCTGATTGGCGGGAGCCGTCATTTCCGCATGTAAGCAGGTGTCATATTTCACGGGCACATTGCGGTGTTGGCCTTGTGGCTGTTCTGTATTTTCTCGTCCTGTTTCGCTGACCCATTTCTAAATTCTGGAAATGTGATACAGGAATTGACTTTGTTTCTAATAATTCCTGCTTGAGGCCTCTGTGTGCAATCAGGTTAGTAATGATGCATATGTAAAAGGTTTTCCCTGCAGCCGTTATCATTATTACAGATACATTGCCCTGATCTGGTTTTTGTGTCCAGAAATGTGATGCACGATGTTCTGCTATTTCCTGTGTCTGAATTTTTTAAATGCAATGTAATGTTGGCTGCCTTGGTATTTGGAAATTTTCCCCACGGTAATTAAATTTAGCTATTTCCGGATACAATCTTGAAGGCACACATTTACTAAAGAGCACCTCACTGGCATTGATGACATGCTGCACATTTACTTCTGGGGGGGGGGGGGGGGGTGTTTCTTTGTCTGGTCATTTTCCGGTGTGTTTTGCCCTGAAGGCATTCTTGATTTTTGTGGTGTGCCATTAAGGGGTCTGCCTGTCTGCATGTGGTAACCCTACTTTCTTGCACCTGTTTTCTGCTTCTGTTGTCAGAGGAGGCGCCTATTGCCCCCTCATGTAATAGTTTTTTTCTTGTAGGAGTTATTTGTGTGGTGTTTTGAGGGTGTGTTATTTAGGTTTGTTGTGGTGGATTTAGTTGCCAATTTCCAGTATCACTGCATGGTTGTGTGGATTTGTTAAATTGCCTGTCTTGTTTAGTTTGGTGTATGTGTGTGTTGTGCATTAGATTGGGGTAGTTCCTCCCCGAGTATGACACATACTCTTTAACTACAATAATTGGTTGTTGGGTGCTCCTGTAATAGATGTTCTGTTGTCTGTTGGGTTGGCTTTGGTTGCATTTGGGGTATTTTTTGTTTTGTAGCAACCAAGTTCGCAATTTCCTCTTTAAGTTTGGAAACTTCTACTCTTAACGAGTACATTTCTGAGTTTGATTGGTTCCCTGTAATAACCAGGTTATACCTAGAAATGCCGAGTTTAACCCATTTTATGTTGCTGTCATGTCTTGAATGCTTTCATTATGAAGCCCTATTATTTTGTCTGCAATTGAAGGCAGTAGTGAGCGCCAGACTATCGTAATAAAGTCGGCATCACTGATGTTCTGGTTGTATTTGCACCTATAATAGATGAGATTC
Organism: Dryococelus australis; assembly: GCA_029891345.1. NCBI lineage: Eukaryota > Metazoa > Arthropoda > Insecta > Phasmatodea > Phasmatidae > Dryococelus > Dryococelus australis. The sequence goes on from CM057002.1 coordinate 115,729,366, forward strand.
TAAATGTGTGTTTGCGCACTCTCGCCTGACTTTTATCTTATCTCTAGATTAACTGTTTTAAACATTCCTCGGATTCTGGAGTTGTGAAAGTGGTTTTGAGTTTGTTTACATTTACATTCCAGATTATTTAGCCCACATGTGTTTGCGTGAAGTTGTCTAATGTGTGTTTAGCAGTACCGTTAAAGTAGACATTCAATCTACGACAATTTTCTACTTCATCCCAGTTGTTTGTTTCTGCCGTTAAGTTATATTGCTGTAAAATGTCTGTCATGTTTCTGTTATCATGTCCCGAAAACTTAGGCATTGATACTAGATGTTATACCACAATGTTGATCGGTTGTGGGTTAGCCATGTTTGTGTGGATTTCTGTATTCGCAAGTGGTGTAGCAAGAGGCAAGTTTTTGTAGCTGGGTTAAGTGATAGTGTCAATTTGTATAGGCGATAAGTAATCTGATGTGCTAGGCTATATGTTTACATATGTGGGCGGTGGTTAAACATGTGGAATTTGCGTCAAATTATTCAATTGATTCAGGGTTTTGTTGTAAAAGTTTTTCTGCTGAATTTATAAGGTGTTGAAATTTTTCTGTGCTATTAATATTTCGGGCTTGTAATTTCATTTGAGTGTCTATTAAGTCAATAGAGGCGTGTTCCAGTATGTTTCTCGCTGTTTTGTCGAGTGATGATGTGGAATTGTCGGTCATGAAGTTTTGGTTTTGACAACACGGCACTAAGTGTATTCTTATTTCCTATCATGCACTCACGAGGCTCTTATGAATATTTTCATTTCACTTTTGCTCACGCCTGAAGTGTGAATTTGTGTGTAGCGAATAGCAAAATGGCCCGAACAGTAGTGCAGTGGGTTATCATACATTAAATTCTCTTTAAAATCTTAAGCACACACCCACTACTCTACAACACAATGGGTGATTGTATGGCCACGGTTTTGGCAATGTGGCAAATGTTCTCATGCACTCTCAGGCATCCGCAATATGCTGAGTAGCAATACACTGTAGGCTTTGAATGGCCACTTTCAATGCCAATACTGTTCACTACGGGGTCATCCATGTTTCCAGTCTGTATTACGTTAGTACGTAATTTACGACGGAATGAAACCATGGTGGGAGGTGGGAGATGATAACAGTGTCCAAAATATCCTGACTTTCTATTTTTAGAAATATACTTTAAGGTTTACTGTAATTGTTATTGCAAAACTAAGGAAAAGGTCAGGAGTGGAAGGTGCCTCCACTATTTGGGGTGAAGTCACGCACTCAATAGGGGGAAACTCATAGACAGAGGTAAAGACACTCGTTTGTACACACTACACTTTATTCAAAGCAGAATCAATAAAAATTATGCTGAGCGAGTGTGGTTAAACTAATACAAATACATTAGTGAAAGGTAGGAATACTCTGAGTTACTTTAGAGAGTTAAGCAAGTAATCTAAATGAACTCTTTCTCTTAGAGAGCTTAATATCGGGTTTCGCCTATCCCGATGCCTCACGCAGCCTAGGTAGCCCTATTAGGAATTATATTTACACTAGGATAACTAAGTCGGCAGCGAGGAGGCTCTCTCGACGACGGCTGATGAAGGCGATGACCACTGGACCATGGGACTGGTGGTCCTCCCGTCAGGCGACGAAACAGTAGGGCCTTCAGCATACTGGAGCAAGATGCCGCCCCGAACCGCCATTGTCCTGGCCTTATATACTGGCGAACCAGACCTCGTAACCATTCCCCCAAGAGTGTTGTTAAAACAGCCGGGAAGCTTGCCGAGGTCGCGTTACACCCAACGTTTGCACGCGTTCCTGGCAACCGTTGCTGTTGGAAGTCGCAGCAATCTGATCCATCCAGTCCCAATGTATCTTTACACACAAGCTATTGAAATGTAGTAACTCTTTCAAGTAGGTAATCCAACAGGAAAGAGTAAAAAAAAGCATGTGATATATTGTAAATTAAGAGGCTTAAAATGCCATAGCAGAAAAGATTTCGGAATAATACGAATAATATAATATATATTAAATTCACGAATAGACATTTGCAATACAGCTATAAAGGCCACATGTTCAAACAAAGGCAATGTTGAGGAGAGACATCCAAGTGTGCCCTCGAGATAAAATTACACTCTATTATGAAAATACCCTCGAAATATTCCTTCCATGAGAAATTCAGTATAAAAAAATTAGTAAAATATACATATTAAATATTAGCACTCTAATCGAGTCAAAAAAAAAAAGCCCAGGAAATAAACTGGCGGGGGGAAAAACGAAACTACTGAATAAATAAACGAAACCAATACTGTATAATGAAGCCATCATAATCCTGATGCGTACTCTGTTTGGGAAGAAAATCACATTGCGTTCAAATAAAATCATACTGGAAATAAATACAAATAATCACCTGCACTGCTAAATACAAAGACAAATAATCATGCCTATCAAAATTCACATCACGAGTTGCCAGAATTGTTTTAAGTAGCCCGAGCATTGATTTTACATTCCACTCATGTCATACAATTCTGTTAACAGTGCGAATTAAGCTTATCGAATAGCTACAGTGCATATCCAAGCCTTTTCATGCGCCATCATTTTTATATTGTTTACACTTACAATTCGCGTAGTACCCAAATATAATGTGACGATCTATATATATATATATATATATATATATATATATGGATAAAGACAAACTGGTCGAAGAAAGGAACCGCTAATATTTGTAAAGCAGGTACGCCTATCCTTTCATAAAAATATCGCATATGCCTAAAATAATAATTTACGACCATTATAATCGATTAAGGCAGCATGATGGAAGAGAATACAAATCCCCTTCCCTTTAAAATCGAATGCATATTTATGAGTCAACGTGAACGATGGGTTACCCGCATTTTGTTTTACGTCGTCGGTGAAATTTCCAGGCGAATAAAGATACAAAAAGGTAATTTTCCTGCTCAGATTTTATGGGGTAATTATTTATTAAAATGGTTTTTATAAAAATAGTTGCTGTGCTAAGGGGATGTCGAAGGAAGAACATCCAACATGGCACCGAGTCTTGGCTGTGACGCCTACCAAAATGGCCGATTGCACCGATCAACATGGCCACCCTGGCTGTCGCCTACCTATATGGCAGACTGCACCGACCAATATGGCCTCTGCATGCACCAGAACCGACTATGTATATCTACTTCACTCCTATGCGCAAGGTGTGCAATATTTCGTCGTTGTCCTATACTGTGACTATTAGATCTGTAACAGTCGCACTTTATTACACGCCACAAAGGCACAGTATAATCGCACTTTCTTCTTGCCGCTTAAGAAAACTGCATATGCGAGCTTTAAAAATGCTATATTTAGGACCAGTCTTGCCATTCTCTTGGCTAACATCCAGGTAACTACCCAGAAGGTAGGCTAGCCGGTAGTTTTACTTAACATTAGTGTCTTACCATTGATTTTGTTTCTCTGTGTAACTACCTGTAACTTGCTGTCTATTTGTGTTAAGTTGGATGTTATGGGTGAATTCAGACTGGTCCTTAATTATTTAATTTATTTTAAGGGTTGTGACGGGGTACAGATGGCCATTTCATTATTTGTAAATCATATTTGCAATGATTCATATTTGCAATGATTTTGAAGTCGAAAGACTGAGTCTGGTTGCGTTATTTGATATGTAAAGTTTATGTCAGTTTGAAATTTGTTTACATTGAATAGCCTTGCGAGTGCATGAAGTCGCTAGTTCTGAATGTTCTATTTATATCATTCTTGCGTTTGTGAAATGTGAATTTGGCATGTAAACATGCGAGGCCATACGTGCACATTCCCGAAAGCATCAGTATTTAGTGTGTTCAGATATACCGTGGATTCATACGCGAAAGATAAGTATCGCACAATTATGATGTGTAAAGTGATACGTTATCTGCGTAAGTTTGTAAATGAATAGTTGCAGCGTGTAAAGTTTTTGCAAGTATAGTTGCGAATACTAATCTGAAGAGCATTTAATGTCTAACCTGTAAGTTGCGGACTCGTTAGAAGTACAGATACGTATTTTACTAACTTCCGACTTGCTAGTTCAGTGTAGGAGTTAATGGAATTCATTTATCAGTAGCTAAGGTTGTGAACGTTTGTAGCGTGAAGGTAAACAAAAACGTGAGCCAGTGATCCAAGCATGTTCTAAACATAAACTTTAGCTTTCCTCGTAATAAAATTGCTATTAGCCAGGCATTAATGACAAATCACCTCGTAAACCAATGCAATTATAAACCTTTGAAAAAAGTCACTCTTACAATTTTTCCCCAAGCCAGGAGAGTTGCAGTGACAAACAAGAAATCATTTGTTTATCAAAACAAGAATATACAGCCAAATCAGTTCTAATATTTTTAACAGATAATGAATCTGACCTTCATGATTTGCATTTCCCACGGTTTCTCGAACTCACTCCAGGCAATTTCTGAGGCGACATTAATAAAGTTAGTGACCAATTCCTTCCTTGTATTCCCTTCATTGTGTTCTTAGTGTACCATTCTCTAATGAACCAGCTGTCAACAAGATGTTAATTTAAATAAATAAAGTTTACTTGTATGTTTAGATGGTAACGTATTTAACGGTAGCTTGTAATCATTACAGTGAAATACAAATCTTTACATTTTATAGTTTTCCAAAGTAGTTACAATAAAGAAAACTTAGATAAAGTGAATCATTTTCCGTAATTACACCATCTGTAAAATTGAAAAAAAGCGCTTGATTTTCTTTAAACGCTATTTCACACTTCTTAAGGATTTGTGAAATTCTAATTGTGAGGGCAACTAATTGGACATTAAGGTTATTTTAATATTGATAATGAAACATAGGTACGTACTTAGAATGAACTGTAAATGGTGAAACAGAGAGTACTCTAGCTACTACATCACCATCGCCTCCATTACTCTAGGAAGAGAGGAGCTGAGAGGTATAGGTCATGTGTAACAACCGAGGCGTTGGAGAGTCCACGAGGGCACAGTATGGCGTAGATGGAACAGCGCAGAGGAGGAAAAACAGGAGAACCTTGAGAAAACACGCCAGTCAGCAGCATTGTTCAGCAATATACCTGTGTGTAAACCTGTGTGTAACATCACAGGGAAACAAAACTTGGATCACTTTGATGGAAAGCAAGCGCCCCCTTACCCCCACCCCTCAACTCCTTAGGAATTTAGGAGAGGCTCCTCATTTCTACAATTATATTTGGGAAAAGTAAATTACAAAGTTGAATTTAAAAAATATGATTGTAACAACCAATATAATTCTCTATCAGCTTATCATAGATTTGGTTTCTGAATGGGAGGAACAGTATTTTGCACATATGCATTTTGTTTTTATATTGTCTTTCTTAGGTATCAGTACATACTTGTAGTTGTCATATATAATAAATAGGGTGTACTGTACCAACATACAGGTATACATACAGCATTAAGAGATGGGATTTAAAAAGATACAGAAAAGAAAATTAAATCAAAGAAAATAATAGATAAGTCCTGTATTCCTGGAAGTGGCATTAGAAAACTTTTGCACTAGAACTAGGTGGTCGATTTTAAAACATTGGTAAGAATTTTGACAAGCTGATGAAGATTTACAATAGTGACTATTGAAACAAATAATAAATTGCTTTGGATATGCACTGTTGTAGCAGAGTTTATTTTTTTGCAGAAAACTATAATTATACATACAAACACAAAAAACCAACAAGGAATAGTTTTCAACAGGTACATAATACACTCGAAGGAAAAAATAAAACCAAAAGTCGGTGCGGAAGGGGGGGGGGGGGGTTAGAATGACGTATATCGTGATACGGCATTCGTACAAGTATGTGATATTCTGAGTAGTATGTTTTTTGATGGCGCATTGGCAAATTTCTCTCATATTGAAATAACATTCACATTATCGTAATTTCGAAAATTTTAACTTCAATTAAAAAGAAGACATGATACATACATGGCTGTTCGTATTCGCTATGCGGCGTTTTGCTGCAAAAAAATTATAAACTATCTTATTTTCCGTTGGGGTTGGATTTAAATTCGTATAAAAATTCTACAACCCAGGAGCCTATCAACGCTTTTGCCACGTTCGTGTTGTACACGAGGCTATATTAATGTTATTGTTGTTACATTGTTTTCACGTAAGTCTCTCAGTTTAACGTAATATTTGGCGCGGGGTGGGGGAGGGGGGAGTGGAATGATTTGTGCGGCTCTTAACTTCGAGCTCTTGAGAGCCAGTGAGCGTGAAGCGAAGTGAGTATGGAGCAGCGCCAGAATGCAAGGGCGGGGGAAACGGGGAATCCTCGAGAAAACCCCCCGACCAGCGGCATCGCCCGGCAAGATTCCCACGGGCTATAATCAGTGTTAGAGGGGGTGAGGGGCGGGTGGGACAGCGCCGGGAAACGAGTCCAGTTCACTTACGTGGGAGACGAGTAGTCTGACCAGTATACCACCGCGGCCCCCGAGTGTTTGGAGTGTTGCTTACTGACATAAATGGCCTGCGATGATTTTGTGTATCCTAACTGTAACAAGAATAATATGATTCTGGTTAAAATGGCGAAAAAATTTCCAGTAGTATCGGTACTGCCCGTTGTCGAAATTGTGAAGTCCCAGTAAATTATGACGTCCCAGTAATTTGTGAAGTCCCAGTAAATTGTGAAGTAACTGTAACTTGTGAAGTCCCAGTAAATTGTGAAGTCCCAGTAAATTGTGAAGTCCCAGTAAATTGTGAAGTCCCAGTAAATATACAGATGTTCCCTAACTTGTATTTACGTAGAGTAATGTTACATTTTTTTTTAAATTTCGGAGAACATTTGCGTACTCTTGATTTTCACGTAAAAACTTCTGTGAATGTACGAAAATTTTAACCAGTGAGCGGCTTGGCTTACTAATTAGCCAACAGCGATCACTTACGCAGAGTAAATCTTATAGCTGACGTCTCCTATACATTATATAAGACTAATTTTATTTGACAGCAAACACTGATTTAGTTCTCAAGACATCGTCGCTGGTATTTGGATAACTTCCAAATAATTATGTTGGACATAATTGATTCTAGTTTGGGTATGGTACATAACCTTGAACCAGTAAGTGTAAATTGCGTGTAGAATATAAATGGTCTCTATGACTTCTAACATTTTTCTTTAAAGTATTTATAAGACAGTTTGCAGTAAGAAGATATAAGTAATATAGCAGGTCTCAAATTTAATTACTCCACTATCGCCTTCAAACACTAAACGAACGCCAGGTTAGTCCCATTGTTATAAATACATTTATTGGCTTTTAAATATATCGCTTTTGAACTGGAGATAACAGAACAACCATTACAGTACTGTGTTCATTATGAATATCTGCAATCTAATTTTACGATAACCGACTTCCGCTGGGTGGAAGTATTGTTATTTCTTTACAAAACACGTTCTTCGCTAAAACTAAACAACTGATGTTAGGGAAATACATTTTTTTTCTCAATGGAGCGATATCCTTCCACTGACGTAAATTATGTGCATAAGAATTAGTGGAGTTCATACCTAATATGAAAAAAATAACCACAGCCTCTCAATATGTTGATAACCTGATATAATTAAAGAAAAAGAAAACATATATTTGGTTGGTCATAAATTTACTGTTTGTGATTAAATAAATTCAACACTGATTTAAATTCCATTATTAACACCAGTAAATATACATATACTTTTACATAGAGCGTGACTGAGTCAGTCAGAAGTAAATTACTACCCCGGCAAGTGGCATTTCAAATGCAATGCTGACCGCTTACTGTGTTCAGTAACAGCCATTTCGAAACACTAGTAATAGGCTGCAGTTGATTTCCAACATTTCTGTGTTATTTAAATTTCGGTTTAGCAGACTAATAAGACTTCTTAAGAACTTAGGTTGCTAATGATACAAAGAAGATTAACTTTTACGTCTTAAAATCACTTAAGTCGAGGATATAATAGTACAGAAGAAACCTTTTATAAGAATCAGAATGACAATATATGTGATATTACCAATCGTGTATGAGGCAAACGTTGAATGAATAAAACTCTAACAAAAATTTTAGAAATACATTTTAAATAAGCTGTTTTTTCACTGCCCACTGATGTTACACCGTCAGAAATATAACAACTATATTAAATAACTTGTTTGTATGAATAGGTGTTTATAATATATTCCATGTAAATTAATAAATTCAAAATCTGTAAAGATCACGTCCTGTGCAATTACTAACACAACATTGGGTGAACGGATATATATCCTTAACAAAGGACATTTTCGTCCACGATAGGTTGAAACCTGTGTAGGCAAGTAATATAAATACTAAGAAGTGTAGAATACTGCATGAAAGTGTTTGAAAACGATTTCTTACAGTTTAGTGAGACAATGATATTTAATTGTTTTGGCGATATATGTGTTTTAGCTGTACACGTATTGTAATACTCCTGGCCTTTTTCCGCCCACTATTTACACCAGAATATCTACTAAATACCTGCTTAGTATATTCCATTAGTATAATCAGGTTCGTGTTTCCTTAATTCATTTGCACAATTTACACATGATTTCCCCAGAATATCTACTAAATACCTGCTTAGTATATTCCATTAGTATAATCAGGTTCGTGTTTCCTTAATTCATTTGCACAATTTACACATGATTTACCCAGAATATCTACTCAATACCTGCTTAGTATATTCCATTAGTATAATCAGGTTCGTGTTTCCTTAATTCATTTGCACAATTTACACATGATTTACCCAGAATATCTACTCAATACCTGCTTAGTATATTCCATTAGTATAATCAGGTTCGTGTTTCCTTAATTCATTTGCACAATTTTTTTTTTTATATTTTAGTAACTTCAAGTAATTTTTCCAAATTTTAAGTTAAATTTATATCGGTAGCACCTTTAATTTGTATGAAACAGTCCCTGATAACAAAAAAAATATATAATTTATCTATTAATTCATAAGTCTCTTCCCATATGTCCTATTTATAAATGGCTAATTTGCCCTTTTTTAAATTTAAATTTCTAGCAGTTTTGTGAAGCACAGAAAGTATATGATGTTGGAAAGTTACTTTTTAAAATGAATATTAAAATACGATTATGCAGTAATGTGTAATAAACACACCATTCTCTGTGCACACGCATTACACATAAATACTTAGAATGCGAATTTTATACCACGCCTATTGCCTCCAGCTTTTCATCACTAAAATAGATACTTCAGGCGGTGCTAAGAGCTAAATGGAAGAGTGTAATACGTCTGAAACCAAGAAAATCCTCAATAATAAAAAAATTACTTTCCATTCTTATAGTTTACGAAATTTTTGATGCAGCCTTACAATTCAGATCTATAGGAACAGTAACTTTACTAATAGTTAACTTGACAATTGTGTTGCATTAGCGACATGCCATTAGTGTATGTTACAAATGTATGTGCATTTCCATGTATAAACATATGTTGCCAATGTCATTGCGTGTAGCGACTATATAGGTAATAACTGCGTATTTTCATTGCACAGATAAGGATATCCAAATAATTAGCTGGGTACGATAAAATAATTGAATTATGCCGAGTGCCTATGAATCATCCAGACATTAATGACTATATTAGATCAGGTTACGTTCTGTTAATAATATGGCCATTACAACCGCCATTTTGGATTTTCAAGTTAGAGTTGCTCTTGTTAATCTTAGATTAATGCTGAAAATTTATACCTAAGTTTAAATTGACAGATTAAAATTTACAAAAATTCCCCATAGAAACTTTCTGTAGGAACAACTGGAAACGTTAATTGAGATGGCAGCATAGACACAAACAATTGTGTTTATCGCTAGTGTAATTGAAGGTCAAAACAATTATCATGTTTAATTTTAATAATATCTATGTATGAAGAACTATAATCATTTTTTTTGCGACAAAGTAACAAATATTTATGGAAATTAAAATTGTCATAGTTGCTGCAGCACGCAAATATTGCTATAAAATTAGCTTAATTATCTTATTTAGTAAAACGGGTTTCGTCAATTTAATACCATAAAAATCAATATAAAATATAAGATGTATACAATGCAGTTCAAGTACACTGAAACCTGTGCGACAGTTAAAACAGATGAACGATCAAAACCGTATTTTTTCAGCAGATTTTTTAATACACTTGTATAGTACATGTGTGACAGAGTTACGGGTTGAAGATTCTTAGAAAACAGCTCACATTACGCAACTTTTATATGCATAAAAATATATATAATTAAATATTTATAAATATATTAAACCAATGTGATCGTATTACGCTGGTATATAATTTGACGGATCACTTAATGTTTTCGGATTCGCTGTCAATGGTATGCGCCCCTTTAAAACTAGGTCCATTAGAGAGATTGTACCATTTCAGTTACATCAGAAGGTCGAAGTTTACAGCTTCTCAATTTTTATTTCACTAATTCGTCGTTTCAAATAAGTTAACACATAATTCCCTCTTCTTCTCAAACACAATACATCAATCTTATTAGTCTTCTATTATTAAGTAGTCACCTTTAAAACATATCGTTGCAACTATTTCATAAATATTTAAATATATATCACATTTTTATTACGTTAAATCAACTATGCCCATCCTTGGCTGTGGTTGTATGATTTCTGATACTGAAAATTACAATCGATTTAACTTTAGCCTTTCTTCTATTGCTACCTGCTCTCTGATTGGCTCTAGCCTAACCACGCCACATCCCTCCTCCAACCTGCAATGGCAATACGAGAGCCAACCAGGATAATTTTCGTTCGTTCGCTTGTTTTATAAAATTCAATACTTAGGGACATAATGGACAATAACAATAACATTTGGAATATTGAATATCCTCAAATAACTAATCAAATCTAACTTAAACATGATCTCTATATCAATAAAGTAGACAAATAACCAAAGGTATTATTTTTTTTTGGTTTGTTGAGATATTAAAACTTAATTTGTACATTATATGAAATTAATTGTCACCCCAAACAAATACTCTGTATACAAATATTATATTTAGAACCAAAATTAAATATAACACCTGAAAAACAGCAATGTTAAAAGATCTATAAGTGTCGGGGAATTTGTCATCTTTAACAAAATTGATTTTATCACTCTGCAGATTACAATGATACATTTCAAAGAATCGCATTATGCAAATTACGCACATAAATTTGTGCAATGATTTACCAATTGGGGACTCTCGCTGCTACCGACAATTCTAAGTTGTTGAGCACTGCAATTATAGTTCAAGTCTAGCGCGATAACAACATTTAACTATAGGCCTTTCTTTACAAAACGTGTTGCCGTTCCCAGCAAGCTATTCCGAATGTATTTTCACTACTTAAACTGCGAATTAAGAGAAATCACTGATTGATATAAAAACAACCCAGAAAGTGTTAAAGAGAATCGAAGGGGTCTGCTTGTATTTGATGCTGTAACAACTCTTGAGTGCGTGCGAAATATTAATAAATGAATGTTGAAAATATCCACCATCAGCAGCAAGACATCATCTGCAACGGTGTAGAAAGAAACGACAAACATCGGTAGGTAGGTTTTTCCATGTCAGTGTATCCAGAGGCGGTCACAGTCACGCCTGCCATGCCATCCAGTTTCCGTGGGCTTGTAGCATGCACAGTGTTCTTCAGTTCACCACAAACAACATTCTAATAGCGTTAGATCGGCGGATACTCCGCAAGTCATCGCCAGCCTGTTCAACAAGTGTTTCATCCAGGAACGAGAGTACGTCTCGATAACAATGTGGCTGTGAGACGTCCAGCGGTGAATTCCCCCCATCATCTGGGAGGAGTCAATGAACAACTGGCATACTGCTGTGACTTTCACCTGCCCCCTTCCCGTCAAATAACAATGTCCTCTGGCAGACACAACGCGCCACACTGCTAATCCTGGAAGACTAACTACCTGCTCTTCCACAAATGACGGTTTTTCATTAAAAACCCAAAACATATATATGTTTGGCGGTTGACAGTTCCGTTAAATTCAAAGTCTACCTCATCAGAGCAAACAATCAAGTCAGCTGTTATTCCACACGTTCATAACCAACACAAATAAATTCTACGCCCCTATGTCAGCCACCTTCATTCATAACTTCAAGTAACGTGGCGCCTGCAATTTACTTGCTTTAAAATGAGATGGACGCTTTATTTACCGACACCTGACTCAAGCACAGCTTGTCCTGCGTACTTCGTCTTGGCAGGGGAACGTGTGTGTGTGCGACGCAGCCCTCGCACTTCCTTCGCCCGTTGCCGGTCTCTTCCTACTGCACCGCCATTTCTTCACATCGCACACAGTTCCGTCCCTCTAGACTTTGCCACGTAATCGTGTCAGTTTTTGACGCGACGGTGATGCAGTGCCAAATGCAGCTCTCCGCGGCGTCTGCAGCCTGAATCATGTTTTCACATATCCAATAACACTTCGAAATCCACTTGTATAACTCGAAAGAAAGCCTTCTCACCTCCACAATTTTAGTGCTGCCCCTTGTGACTGCAAACGAAACTGACAGCGGAATGGCGCCCGTGCACACTCAACGTCGTCAATATATCATAAAGTACGGGAAGACACGCCAGAATACCTGACATAAGGATCTTGTTATTGTAGTATAAAGTGTGCAACTTTTAGTTTGAGTTGTACTATGTGTGTATATATATGTAAATGCTGTTCACGATAAAGTGTGCACTTTTGAAATCAACCTTAGAATAAAGTCACTGTTCCTACATACATACATTCTAACAGACGCACAGAGTGACGTGAACCCATAAAAGTTTGTAACAATGGAGAGGAAAGTAGTTCCATATTTTAACGTCAAATAAAAAGTGTTAGGTAACCACTTGTAATAATTTAAATTATTTCTATCGCACTCGGGTTTTTTTAATGAGCCAAAGTGTAAAAAATTAGCAGATTTTTTTTAATAATTACTTTTCTAATAATTGTACAATTTCACTTGACCGACGCATGAAGAAAGTGATGAGGCCCATGGCAGTGACCATTTTGCATAAGGTGGAAGATCACACAATGTACATACAAGTAGATCTTAAGCAGGGCTTTCAAAAGTGCTCATTCTACCATGAACAACCTATATGTATATATATACACACAATTTAATCTTCCTTTTGTTTAAGTATGACATCACACATATTGTTTACAGTTTTGATAATGAGGCAATGTACGTAGCTTAACGCTGGCCCACCAATTTATTATTCATGTTTTATTGCCGCTCTCGGGCTTGAACTCTCCTAGCGTCTTTTCTGAGAGGGGGTAACACAAATAAATAGCCAACGATCCAGCCACTTGTACCGAATTCGAATATACCTCTGTTTGAGAATCATGTTAATACAGAGGCTGTTGATTTGTATCTGGTGATCAACAGAATGCATGCCTATATATGTTTGCTCCTCGCTATCATCATACTAGATATCCGTCGCATTGAAAACGAATAAAACATAAGCCTCTTAGAAATACTGAATAGTATATAGGCTGCATTGATTACCTTATTAATGAATTGCAGTATAGTATTATGGAACACAGATCTCTACGCTATTGCTTGCCTACTTTAATATCGATACCGGAGTATGCGTTACAACTCAAAATATGCGCTATTTCTGGAGTAAAAAAAAAAGTTCTAATACCAAAATGCCTGACCCCAGATCACTGTCGTCCTATATTATCACATTGAGAAGTATAACAGTCAGCACACTCCACATGTAACACATAGATCTGCACTGCATGTAATTAATTAAAAAATACGACTTTGGGGAGTTTACACACTGTTTTTCTGAGCTATGGACTTATCATATTAATTAAACAACTTTCTAGTGGCCACTTTTTAAGTTAGCAAAGCTGAAATTGACAAGTCTGCGAAATATGAATATTTTTTGTACGCAAGATGCATAATAAATAATTAGCTTATTATTACCTTCAGAGAAATTTTTTGCCTTGTGTAAACAAATCGATATGCGTATCGTAATATGTGAGTGTGTTCAGCACGCCTAAGCTGATCTATTCTACTGATCGTCAGTTTTCAAGGTATTTGTTTCTGGGTGGTAAAGTTTCGTTTATGTATCTCAATAAATTCCTAAATAAATACCCAAAAAAAAATTTCCTTGCAAATATCTTTGTGGACACCGATTTGAACAAGGAATATCCAAATAAATGATACCAAAATAATTTTCTAAATGGCGGCCTCTCTTTAATTGGTGCTACAGGATTTATTTGAGGCCATGAAACATTAAGTGCACTAAACTCACGAGGTTTTAGCTATATTGGTAAACTGTTTTGGAAGAAAGCTCCGCCTTAAAAAATATTTCTTCACTTTAGGAACGATTTAACTAATTCCGATTTAATTTAGTGAAACATACCTATTCCGAATTTATTTTTATACAGAATTCTACAAGGAAATTTGAAGGTTGTTAGAATTATTCAAAAATATGAGTTTCGAGGATTATATTTAAATTAGTTATGTCAATAAAATTTTGCGTTTAATAGTTATGGATTTTTTATTATATCAGCAATTTTTGGAAACATATACTTTTAAAACGGATATCTGAAAAAAAAAAACTTCTTTTGTTAGAAATATACCTTACCTAACTATTGACTTTGTTTTAAATTACGCATAATTTCAAATAAATATGTATACATATTAAAATACGATTACTTATAAATAAAATATATTTAAAATATATTTTAAATTATTTTATATAGCAATATTAAATCAATTTTCGCATTGATGAATAATGAATTTGAAAGCCAAAATTTCTAGATATAAATTTCAATGAATCTCATGGAAGTATCAAGTTAAGGATCAGAGTTATTGTAAGATAACAACCACTTTTAGAGTTGATATTCTTCCAGAGCAGTTGACGCCTGTAGGTACATTGTGAAATAAACAACTGATGTTGAAGCCTAATAAACTTGTTTTGTTTCGTTCCCAAAACATTTTTGTGATAAAAATATTTGTGTCTACTTCACAAATTAATAAATATATTTATATATATATTCGTTGTCTCAAATTATTATGTAGTGCTTACTTAACCAGTGGCATAATTACCACAAACAAACAACCAGCTAAAATTTGAGTCACACTAAGAATTAAACAGCAAACTTCGGGTTACAATATATACAAAGATGAAAATTTTTCCCTAAATTTTACGTCCAGTGAATTCTGTTTTCATTGAAGATATAAACACTTAGGTAGATTTAATAACCGGATGAATATGAAATGTCATTTCTTATAATGACCTTCTGACTAACAGTCTTATGGAAGAGAAAGTGTAGTTCTGACCTGAAAGCGTATTCACGTTACAGGTAAAATACATTCACAGGTGTAAAATTGGCTTACACCTATTTATAACATACATATAACGACATATAATTACGATAAGACTACAAATATAATTATTTATGGAATATGCTCTTTTTCTGGAATTCAAGATCATATTTTATTACTCTAATGATATACACTAAACGTAAGAAGTGCTTTCATTGCACTTTAGTGAAGTTTAGTTTTTTAAATATGAGTTCATCAAAATAAAAGTGCGCTGATACGATATGCGCCAGTCATAGAAAGCAGAATATTTCCAGAGAAGGGAAAAATGAAAGACCACTTCCATGTAAACTGCTCTACCAGTTCAAGTTTTTAGCGGAAACAGATCTAAGTTTCTCAGAGGCGCCATTATCTTACATGACCATTTGTTACTGAGGTATCTCGACTGATAACACCTCCATCTTTATCCCAAAATATATGCTGTAATATTTCACTTACCGCTTATTGTCCAATCCGAACTGTCATAACTACGAAACGATGCGGAATGACGGGCTTCAGACTTGCTATTCCTTTAATGGCGCGGCCTGCAATTGTTTACTCCACAGTAAGATGTTAGCGTAATAAAACCACTACAAAGTTAACTAGAGAGGTTTTCTAACGTAAGTCGGCTGGGATATCATTCGTTTATATGTTTCAAATATGAAACTATATAAGATATTAACTGAGCTGTGTTAAACTGCCCGTAAGAAATGTGTAATTGATATGCCATAAAAAAAAACTTTAAAAGTGGCTTTCATTTAAAAAAATTATTGTATTACAAGAGTCGCCTAAGGAAGGCCTACCAAGGGAATGAGTTTATTTTTTTTTAACCTAGAGCTGTGCATTGAATAAACGATATATATATAAATAAATGATAAAAATAATAATTTTCTCCTTTACAGAGTGTTCAAATTATTTAATTTATCGTTAACTCAGAAAATTGGATCCCGAACTTGAAGTTTATAAAATATCCATTCGAGACATCACGGAATAACTATTATTTATTATTTTTGATATACTCTGCTATTGCAAAGTACTCGCATTACTAATAACAGTTTTACCGGTTTTTTTAACAACAGAATATTACTAAACGTTAAAAACCTAAAAATGGATTATTTAAATTAGTTTAAATGCTATCAGGTATTCATGTTATCAGATATACATGGATTAGTATTAATCTTGTAAACCCTAGAAGATATAATTAATATTACAGACACTTTCTTGTGAATATTTTCCTACATAGTGAAATTACTTTTCACGAAATTCCGATAATACTCAAATAACGTATTCCTTGGAAATTGGTTCAATATAAAGAAATGTGATAACATTTCAGATGCCTGTATTTTTACAACAAAAGATTTACTACAGTTAACTTCCATTTACATCATTGAAATAGTACGTAGTAACCAATTGTGCATACTCGAAATCATCAAGGAGTATGAGATTAAGCATTTAAGCCGTTGCCAATACCTGTATTAGAGATACAAACTTAAAAAATATAGACATATAAGTACAGAAATTCGGAAAAAAAAATCCACTAAATGTGCATTACGTTTTGTAAAATGAGAATAGTTTCAGAATAACATAATATATACAGGTTGTTTCAAAAAAGGGCGCCACAATGAAACCGGGAACAGGGGTTGCATTACAGAAACATGTGGAACCAGGGACAGGAGATATGAGAGTAAACATCTCTAACACAAATACATGTGACCGTGTTGGTTACGTGAATTAATGACATTGCGTGTGTACACTGTTGACAGGTAGTACCCTACCGGACCGCTCCATTGATGCACCGCTCTGTTGACAGGTAGTACCCTACCGGTACACTCCATTGATGCACCGCTCTGTTGACAGGTAGTACCCTACCGGTCCACTCCATTGATGCGCCGCTCTGTTAACGTACCAGAGTGCACGTCATATGGGTTGCTCAAAGTGTCGGCCACTAAACCCAGGTAACTATGGCAACGGCGTGGCGGTCGAGATATAGTGAACCTCGCATACTACAGGGCGAGTCCTTTAAAACAGGCTCTGTGGGACATGTGTGTTACGGAACGAGGGAATGGGGAAATACAGTCCAGTGTGGCAACAAAATACCTAGAGTAGGTGCTGGAAGTGGCCGCCATTGACCTCTAAGTACCCAAAAACAAAATTCACATACGTAATGGAAATTAATCGATATAAAAAAATTTAAATATCATATAAAGCAAGATTTCATAATTTTAACTTTTGCACAAAAGGAGCTCGTGTTTCCAAACGTGTCAATCTTCAGGAAAGTTATTTCATTATACCGTTACATAAACAAACACATAAAAACAAAAGACAGCCAAAACCAAACATTGCACACACCACACAGCCTTGTATATAACTCCGGATGAACGAGTAACAAAACCAAACATTGCACGCACGACACAGCCTTGTATATAACTCCGGATGAACGAGTAACAAAACCAAACAGTGCACACACCACACAGCCTTGTATATAACTCGGGATGAACGAGTAACAAAACGTGCAAGTTTAGAAGACTGTAAGTTCATTCATTCGTCCGTCAAAAGTTATGGCTTGCCAAGGTTTTGACGGACGGACAGAAAGAATTAAGGGGATGGAGCACGAAAACCGTATATTTGCATAATTTTTGTCACAACTTGTTTCACAGAGGATTTATCGAAAATTTTCTACTCGAGAAGGCCTCTGATGATCAATAATAATTTAAATATATATTCAATCAACAATATAACACAAACCTCCATTTACCAATCGAAAACTGTTTAAAATCACTCATGATATTTTGATATCATATCATACTCGCAGCTAGAAAAAAACAGACCAATCCCCTTTTTCTATGTATTGTTCTAAGCGAAAATAATATATCATATGTGAACCCAATTATATAAACAAACCATAATATAAATCATTCCCTACACAATATCAACTATATTAATCACCTCACTTCAGACCTTCCAAGACAATAAAACAATCAAATAGCAATTCCTATGTAATATTCCAGCGAATTACTCTGATAAACCATTTCATCATGTGTTAGCAAACCCCACTTTCATATAATACCAGCAACCATAAAGTATATCATAACCAGCGATCCAACCTTAACGAAATCTCATTCCAATAGAACATAACACCAAAGGAAAATTCAATTGTTCCAGCAGAAAACCTTTATAATCATAAATATTCGAAACCTATGTCACAACACGTAGAACTCATTTGGATATCACTTACCATAAAACATTACCAGCAAAACGAACATACAATAGAGAAAAGACATTAACCATCGAACCATTCATTATGACTACCATTACCAAAACACCTTAAGAAAATATTGCTCAATCTAATGATACCCACCACTTATACTATCAGAGCAGTCCTATCAAACACTCCTGTGAAAAATATTGAAACTTAATCCTTGAGAACTATATCATTATAATATGCAAGAAACTGGCCTCAAGTAAATAGCATACCAATTCCATCACATCGTTGAAGTTCGGAAGTCATTACTACTTTATAACATTCGCTCTTTTCTCGCCACCAGTGTGTATGAAAAAAAAAAAAACAATTTTTTTATATCTGGTGCTAGAATAATCGAATAATTTGTGCATATAGAAATATGCCCAGTACTTGATTTCACAACATCAGAGAGTCATATGTCAGTATCAAAAAGATACGATCTGATACTCCCTAACTACTGTCAATGCAAATGATACTGAGAGGGAAACACTTATGAATTTACTGAAGTCATGCAATTACCTATATATATATATATATATATATATATATATATATATATATATATTCAAAACATCCGCAAGTAAGTAGTAAGTAGGAGGTATAAAACGTAATATTTTTAACTTGTGTTCCAAACCTCTCACATTAACTAATAGAGGTCTTCCTTCTTTTATTTAAAGGTGACTCTTTACTGGATAAATTAATAATATCATCAAAAAAGTATCGTATGTCTTTTCTAATTACCATTTAAATTGAGATGTCCAAACTGTTTGCTATACCATACATATATATATATACACACACACACATATACTTAATATTCTTATAACCTCATACCTTACAGTTATTTTGTGTATATCAGAAAGAAAGAAAATGTTAATTTGATGATAAAATTAATAAAAATAATAGTTTTCCAAATTTATTTCACAACCTTAACTAAATTTGATATTATTACTTACATACACTCAGATATATCCTCCATTCAACCAAAGTATTTATAATTTACTATAAATTTATAGAACAAATTCTGTTGTGTGCAATCAAGGTACTCCTATTTGAATACACCAAAATCACTTTTATCATATGGATTCATCTTGTATGAGATGCTGATTATTCAGTTACTAGCTTCACGTTTTCTGGTGCTAGAGTTGATTGTGAATGTCATGCTGCAATACATGCGCTCACTTCCCGATTAACGACAACCATCAGTGTCTGTGTAACAGTAAAATATCCTTGAAAACACTTTATTCACGGGATACAGCCGAGAATCTCTTTGTCCTGTTGCAGATAAGCAGGTAGATGTTTGTAGAACCATTCTATTTTATGTCGAGCACACATCAGAAGAATTTATTTAGGTAGGTAGGCGAGTTAGGTTTATTTGTCGAGGGCTGCATGTCATTTAATATATCCATATGCCACAATAGTTGATAAAATTTTCTGACCACTAGGACAACATGCCATTATTTATCTCTGAACCCTCACAAGCAGAGAAAGACGTTTTGGATGTATGTAGCAGAGACACACACACTGCCTTCAAATGTCTAAAAATGATGTAGCTAAGTCTCAAGTCACACGAACTCAGCCAAAAACAGAGAGCTCTTACTGAAATGACAGATGAACTACGAATGAATGAGATTAAGCTCATGCATCTATATAATCTTGCTTTCCAGCCACTCTAACGCTCATCAGTCACCAGATTCATGGGCTACCCAACACAAGGAAAAAGACATTGACTTATATTTCCAATGATTGAATATACCATTGATTACTGTAAAGTTTCCTCTAAAGAATGCATTACTACATTAATACCCTTTTTGAACGGTCTAAGATGCAGGATTTTAGCTATAATTCCTTGTAAGGAGAACATGGATTCGAATCCTATACTTAACAAACAATTTTCAGACATAAATTGAGACAGTTGGAATGGTCAACATTCACAGTTTTATCTGTAGTGTTAACAGTATATAAGCATCCAACATGTAAGTAGTGTTTTCAAAGAAGTGTCTTACTGTTGCAGACATAACACAGTCTAGGAGATGAAGAACATGGTGTTTTAAAGAGAAAATATGTGGCATCTGTATGGTGTGTAGAGCAGCAAAATGCTTACAGTCTGTTAAAAGAAAAGTTGTTACCTGCACCTGTATTGCATCTTACCTAGTTTAACAAATCATTTACTTTGCAAATGTACACTAGTTCCAAAGTTTTAGGGGCTGTACTCTGCCAGAATGAGGATGAAAATTTATTGCCAGTTGCTTATGCCAGTAGACTATTTACTTCTGCTGAGCAGAAATTTTCCTCGTACAGAAAAGATTCTTTGGAATGGAAAGGTGTTCCGATTATCTGGAATCTAATGAATTTGAGTTACATATGAACAACCAAGCCTTTAGGTGGTTTTTGTCGACAAATAAACGAGCAGCTAGACTAGCCCGATGGTTAGTTAAGCTAACTATGTTCAAGTTCATTGTTAAACATATAAAAGTGGTCGATAATGGTGTAGCAGATTGTTTTTCCCATATATTTGATGAGGAAGGGTTTTGTGAAGTGACATCAAATTGTTTGGTTATCCAAAGGGTCGAATCCCCCAAGGAGGAGAACTAACAGATTGAAGTATGACAGGGATTTACCCAGGCCTATTTCACGTAACAGCATCAGGAGATCGACACAGGTTGTATTGCAATAAGATATAATATTAACAATAGGAAGGCTAGTCAATTCCACGTAAGGAAAGGTTTAGTAGGATATATCGATCCTGAGCTGGTCTATATACTGCCTCAAAAGCTAATGTTTCACAGAGCGGGCAGGAAAATACGACTTCAGAATTTTATCGCAGTAAGCCTATTCAACTTCAACATCATTGTTTGAAATGTTAGTGTATGATAGTGATGGTGATGAAGTATATAAATGTGAATATTTTCAAAATCTTACAAATAATGTTTTAAGGATGTACTAAATATGGATGCGGAGTTAGTTTTTTGATTCTTTACTTATCGGTTTCACCGATTGCATACATGATTTTTAAGCTTTCCCAATAAAAGTTCTTGTGAAGGTATAATGTTTTGGGAATGAGATGATGTTAACAGGGGCGATTTCTAAATGTTTGTGTATAGAAACCAGTTTAGAAAAAGATAACCTAATAGTGTATGTATGTGTATATGTTCACTAATTGTAGGTTGGCGTATTACAAAAATGCTTATTGAGTAAACAAAGCTTAAAAAAAATAGGTTGATTACAGGATTGGTATGTCTGTGGAAAGTATAGTAAGAACGGATATTCACGTTTTACACCACAAATTTTGGTTCACGTGTTAAGGGGAATAATAATGTAGTGGTTTTACTTTATTATGTAGAAATTATGTAAATTAATTAGATTTATAAAATTTTTTTTAAAATTGATATACTGCAATTTGTAAGACTGTAATATTGTTACCTAGGTATGTGCGAGGCGAGGGATGATTGAGATCGATACGTCCCTCTGTATGCATGAGTTCTTGACAAATCGATCTGATGAAAGTCATTCGCCTGTTGAGACATTTGCGTGGGGCTGTGTATGTGTTGAACAATATCTAAGTATTTTTTGTTGTATTGCATATTTTGGTAGATATGCTTTGTAGTGAACGATAAAGTTGCTATTCGCAAGGTTTGTATGGATGCCCTCACGGTCTGCCATATAAGGCACTCCCAACCCCTTACCATTATTCATGCCTACACTTCTAAAGATCTAACCTGTCAGGAATTTTGCAAGATATGTGCGCACTTTCTCACTTTTTTTAAACTTATATACGTGGCATTGTCTTGGATGTTATTTACACGATTTTAAATTAACATTGACATGTAATTAGTAAGACTGTATAGGCAAATTCACCCTCGTCGGGATTTATGCAAAGAATGGGATACTACAAATGTGAATATATTCATTGCTATTCAAGTAAGAATATCTCAGTGAATATCTTTTTCAACTTTGCCAATGTAAAATTTTCAATACAAAAAAATTTCCTTGTTAGGAAACAAAGCCAGGTTTTATATCATAGTTAGCTTCAATGGGAATTTTTTATAATGTTTTTGTCTATTTGGCAAATGTGTGGGGAATTAGGTTAACATCATAAATTATTTACTTTTTTAACATAGATTAATATAAGCATTTTGGTTTCCGAAATATATCTGGGAAAAGCATGAATTTAGTAAACGTAAGTGGTTTAATTATATTTTTTAAGTTGTTCTTATTATATAATAATTATAAAAGTCTAGTTTAAAGAAGATTTCTATAAAAATATACTTTAATAAACATATATGAAAGATTATTATATAATATAAACAAAGACGAGCATTTGCATAGCACTCGCCTGTATTTCTTCCAATCTCCCCGAGTCCTTTGTTCTCCCTTCCAGAGATGATAGTGAAGAAGGATAGAGTGTGTGAGGGTAGATAGAGCTTTGTAGCGCGACGATCTGCCATAAGTTATTATAGGAACGACGATCGCTCTTTGAGAGTTGTAGCCAGAGTGAGTTCGGAAATTGAAAGTCATATCGTTTATGTGTTTGTTCTTTGCATAAATACTAATTAAACATATTAATTAATTATGCCAATGTACTCTAGGTATGTTTGATGGGGTATAAAGCAAGGAGTAAATTCTCAATCCTACATTTGTCTTCCAACCTGGTTCGTAGTGTTTCATCTAATGGGTCTTTGGTTTCGGTTCATTATGCACACATTATTTGCATTTTGAATTCATTTTGCTAATAATCTGGATAATTTTCTTGACATGCAATTATTTGGGAAATATAATTAGCCTGTCTGTTTCTTGAATCAATATGTAAATAACATTTGGTGTGAATAGTGTCTTTAGGTTATCACTAGTTGTTGTGCGACTACATTCATTTTACTCTTTATGGGTGATGAGAGGAATGTTCAACTCTGCTGATGTAATAACTTTTTTAATTTATGGGGGATTGAAACACGATCTAAAGTATTACGAAACTTAGTGATGATGGGAGATGAATTAAGTGTTTTAAAAAGTGTAGTTATCGTAGACAGGCATTTCTGAAAACCTTGTCTGTTTGGAACATGTAGACAAGCAATAGGATAACTGAGCATTTTTTTTCTACTTTTAAAATAGACGAATAATGCCAATTTTGTTTACGGATTGTTAAATGCCTAAATATAAGGATTTTAATTATATATTAATTAAAATATGTTATAAATAATAAAATGAAAAGATTTTAAAACATTATTTACTTCAATGAATCACACTTGAAAGATACTTTGTAAAAATGTAAATGTGAAGACAAGTTTGTGTAGCCTTCCCCATAAAAAGCTAGCAGTTGTGTCTTTTTCGGAATGCGGAGAGTGTTATTGATCCAGAGATTATGACAGATTGTTGGATGAAGGAGGTGGGGATGGGCAGACATTTTGTTGTTCGATGACCTGCGGTAACTTTCTAGAAGAGCAATCGCAGCCATGAGAGATACTGAGATAATGTAACAAGATTTTTAAAGTCATGCCGTTTGACTGTTTGATTTATAGTGCATTTGATAATTGCAACATGTTTCTCATGTAAGTTATACCAAAAAACATAACTTGGTATAGTTAGAAGTAAGCAATGGATCTGCTATGATGTCTATTTAAGAGTGAAATTAATCTGAAGCCTACAGTTTCTTCCAAACCTCGCCACATGTAATTAGATAGCTGATGTGTATTTAATTTCAACTTATGCTTTAATTACTATATTTGTGAGGTAATTCAATACACAAATATTCTCAATAATTAATTGTTATTCGAAAAAAGATATCTTAGTAACCTTGATGTGGTATGAAGTAAGTAGTATCTCATCAATGATAAATCCCTTACCCCGCAGTCTCATCAAATATATTTCCCTTTGATATGGAAGTATATTCAAGAATAACCATGCCCAAATATCAGTTGTTATGCGTTAACTGGAAATGTTTCAATTAAAACTCATATAAGTTAATTTATTTAAAATAAAATTGTGTTATATATTAACGCGTTCCAATATGGGTATCAGCCCCATCGATTTTCACTACAGTAACCAAAGTCATGAGAGCTGACATTTTTTGAGTGTGCTTACACAATGATTGAGAAATTATTATGGAAAACATGATGAAAACACGATTTTTTAAAATCTTTACATAAGTGATAAATAATAGCAAGTTTAAAAAAATTAATAATGTTAGGTGAGGACGTCCTGGCAGTTTTTAACACAAATTTATTTTTCGGAAAGATGCGTCAGTGTGTTCTCCTGACAAGCCGGTTTCGCCAGCGTATGGAGAGATAAATGAAGAATTGGCCGGTAGGTGCTGTGCCCTAACAGAAGCATGCCGAACTTCTCCAATTTCTCGTTTCAGAGGATTAACGATCCATCGATTGTCCATATGTGTGCCTTCCCCAATTCGGTGGCTCACATTCCGACCTGTCAGTATTTGTATCGACTTGCTCAGAGGGTCGGCAATGTGTTACTTACAGGAAATTAATTTCATTTGGGCGGGTTAAAATATAAGGATATATGGAAATCGCAGGTCAATGTCGAGTGTATAGTCCTAGCAAGAGGTTGTGTAATTTTTCTCTCGGCGCATGTAAACTTTATTTAAGCAAGTGTATATTTATAATTGATTATTTTATTGATATTATTATCTTCCTTGATGGTTAAAGTTCTCATTTCTCATAATAAGTAAATGGGGTAAGTTTAGGATTAATTAATCTAATAAAAAAATTTAATTTATAATTGCAAGTATTCACCCAGTCATTTGATGAAAATGTTGTATGCGATTCTCATAGCACACGGACTCGATATAGATCCGACACGTCGTTGTTATAATAATTGATTATTATATTCCACATTTAAGTAATTAATAACATTATGTGATATATAAAAGCTGTATAGTACTTAGTACACAGCTCCGAACTCGACTACTTCGAAACATATACTGAGCATTAAAAAATAACTGTCTCCCTTTATATATTTTTAACATAAATCACTGTTGTGTATGGCGATGGGGTAAAAGGAGTTTATATTGGTGACTGGAGTGGTTCTGGTGAGAAGACGTGTACGAATATTTTATGTTTAGTAATTGTTCATTGCAGGGGCGCAATACACTCTCTCTCCCTCTGCCCATGAACAAGTTCACGATTAAATATGCAATCTTCATAATAGGTAATTGGGTACGTGCACTTTTAAATTAGTATTTGCTGCATACGCAAGTGCATACATACCCAGTGCATGATTAAATGATCTAATCAAATTAATTGAGTCAGTTATTAAATGTACGAATTAATATTCAATACGATATATACTCTCTTGGTACATGTAATCATAATAAAATACTAAAATATTCAATGTGCATAGTAAGTAATTGCATGATTAAATAATCTAATTAAGTAATACATTGTGCGATTAATTATACATTGTGCGATTATGTCTCTATGGAAGTGCAGGTGCTCACTTGTAATCCAGCTGCCCACGAGACATCATCTGTAATTACTATCATTACATAATTGCTAATAGCAGAAGTGAGCAAATAAAATATAAGTAATCTTTCTAACCAACCACCAGCTGCTGCATGTCCATCCTGGCGGGTAGCCAGCCTATGATGGTTGCCAAAGAAGGTCCTGTCATTTTTGGCATTCCTACATCAGGCATGGCGAGGGAGGGTGGGGGGTTATGGCGTAGCCCTTCAGACATCAACTCCAGGGGGATGTGGTGAGGTAATTTAATCGGCTGAATGTAGGTGACAGGGTGTTGAGGTTAGGGATGGGTAACCGGTCACATAAGTCCCCGGGGAAGCGACAGACATCGTCTCCATGGCACGAGAAGAGGAGAGGAAATTGCAAGATGCATTTCGTGCAACGACCCTCTCGGAAGCCCATGCTGGCTCTACTCACTTCAAACAAAGTTGTCTAAATGAACGGTTTCTAAGTCAAAATTCTTGTATCAGTAATGAAATTGTTGTAAATTCTTTGTCTGCCTTGCAATTTAATTGCGCAAATCACTTCCAGAAGAAAACTAGTCAATTTAAAATTTATAAGAATTAATTATAAATCACAACTGGCTGATGTAAGAACAGCCAGAAACATCTTTTCCCTTTATTACCACCAAAGCCGCACGATTTTGTTGGATCGGTATATAATTGATATATAAATATTATGATACCCACTCCTACAATAGCTGTTAACTATACATATCTACTGAAATTGAGAGATTTTCATAATGTGTCGTGAAATTTTGTATGGAATGTTTCGTGCAATCAGAGATAGAGAGGGCGTTTGGTCATTCAGGTTTATTTGTTTTTTTTTGTTTTTTAGAAAAAGTCCACCAAGCAGGGTGGCTCAGTTATAACAAACCCCACTGTTAGAAATTTCGAAAAACATTTCGAGAACAGTAATCGGTATACTGTGCTATCGATGACCAATTTGTAAAAACTGGTTTTGTATTGGATTTAGTTGCTGTGGTACCTTCTCTGTTACTTCCAACTTTTCTGAATCACTGTTGAAGTACTACTTCCAGGATATTCCTCCGCCTAGTGCAAACAATGCTTCACTCAGTTTAGAAAATTACACCAATGGAACAATACAACACATTCGTGCAGAGTCACTGTGTCATTTTTCAAAGGTCTCTGCTTTTCTATATTAAAATGTAGTTCGAAACGGTAGTATGATGAGATAACATAAATAAATTTCTCGCTTTGCTGTCTTGTGCAGCAGACATAGCTGTCAAGTGTCACAATGAACATGTGTAGGTTCTTGTAACTATTGTGTCAATAGTAGCACATCTCGACTTCTTTGGCTCTTGATATTTCCAGCAAGCTGCAGCTAATAGGGCTGGTCATATTGACTCTGGCGATCGTCATCCAACCTGCGTCGCCTCAATTTGTTGATGACACTGATGTCGCAGCTAGAAGCTACCCTTCCAGCTCCAGATACAGCTACCCTTCCAGCTCCACATACAGCTACCCTTCCAGTTCCAGATACAGCTACCCTTCCAGCTCCACATACAGCTACCCTTCCAGTTCCAGATACAGCTACCCTTCCAGTTCCAGACACAGCTACCCGATCCATCGAAGTTGGAGATTCAGAGATACTATAGGTGCGATATAAACTACATAGCATGACCATAATAACCAGATACCGCTATCATACAATTCCTTTTTTTAAAAACGAGTCATAATTCTGGAAAATCAGTTTTCGTAATTTCAAATTATAAAACGACTAATTAATTTTTTCACCATCCATTACTTTAAAATATAATTTTTTTACATAACACATAAATACAATATCAGTTTTAAGTAATTATGTTAAACAATTATATGTAAAACATTTCCTCGTTTTTCTTTTTTTTTTTACAATTCTGACTATATCATCAAATTTATATTTTGCTTCAGCCTGTATGCCTATACCGACCCGATTTCTAAAGAAATTGTCTTTGTTTTCATTGGATTCAATGTGTTTTCAACCAATTGATGTCTTTGTTGTGGCATTGTACTGTTTTACTAAACGTTTTGATATGTCTACCCAATTATAATTCCCAATCTAAGCCATTATAATAGAATATTTATATCGTCTAGAAAAAATAACGAAGTCTCAAACATAAATTACCTCATTGAACTGAATTAATGGCTGAATTTTATTATCATTATAGCCGATTTTCTAAAGCAATTTATAGATTTACTAGTAATTTTACCTCCAACTGAATAAAAGTAATTAATGTTGAGGTTTTAAAATAAACCTGGTTTGTGCCTAGAATTTATGAGAAGTCTGTTAGCTGCAGCACATCCATTTTTATTCTCTTTACTTGGTAATTTAAAAACCTCTAAAAATTTTATTTAAATTTTTTTGTCTAATTTCTGATAATATTAGATAAGGGTGCTAAGTTTATTTATTTTTTTTTAATTTTTTTATTTTTTATTTTTTTGCTATAACTGCTTCAGAAACAGAACACTTTTCTGTGGCTAAATTATTTATTTGTTGCCTTTCTCATTATTTTAATTATTTCAAGTTTGTTTTACTGAGTTGTATAAAGCATTTGCACTGCCATTTAAAGCACTTGGTGCAGTTAATATTGGAATCGAAAACTCGGCATTCAAAGGCATTAACTAGGTCTATGTTCTGTAGACGTTGCAGTTTACTTGTTGACTGTGGCTACTGTTTGTTGTTTAACAGTCTCATCTGTTCTTATGTCTATTTTTTGCCATATGTTTGTTGTTGTTCTACGAAAGGTTATGATGTTATAATCTAGACAACACTTGCAAGTGTGAACTCGATTGAAAGAAAGTAATTTTCTCAGGGAACAATTATTCATAAATAATCATGTAAAGTAATAACACTTTCCGTTACACTAGTAATATGTTGAATTATAGTAACCAGTTTAGTAAAATTAAAAAATAACTGATGATTCTAGTGAGGAGTTAAACCAGAGCGTTAACGCAGAAGACTGCCTCTTTACTCACTGACCTATCAGTACAGCATACTGCTCAGCGAACCCAATGTGATGTATAAATCTTCTAGTATGAATCCCCTACATATGTTTTCACTCTTATACTTGTTTTGGCTTTCATGATAAATTATATTAATGAGATTATTTATACTAATATTATGCTGTGCCAGCTATACTGAAAGGCACTACTGGTATCCAAATTGTCACATATATTATACATGAAAGCTCGAGCTACTTCTTAGATCAAATACTCCCGATGAAGCAGCCAATCAAATGGAAGACGGGACTGTAGCCATTTGAATTTGTCAGATTGTTCAAGGTAGCAAAATATTCGCCCAATTCGAAACAAGCTAGTGATTTTAATCTACCATGACGATATGAAACTTAAGACAACTATCGTGAAAGGGATGTGTGTACCAAACATATGTTGATCATTTTGAAACAACCAAAAGATATTTGGGACAAAAAATTATTTTTACAAGTATTATTTGGTTCAAGAGAACGTATTTGGATATTTTCGCCAAGATGGTTTTGGCTGTGTTAACCAAATACTTATCATCGTTAACAAATACTCACCAAATAAATATAATTTATATCAGAAACTATTAATTTTACTCAGTGTTAGAATGATTATCACTCCAGCTCCGACTATTGGTGTTTAATTCATTACTAACTTGACCTATAAAAGTGTTATTAAATGCTGATCCGTACCTTGATTATAACATAGTTGTGCAGATGGTTACCACTTGTAAGAAGGTCTTCGTTTGGTTGCATATACATACAGTTCTTACATTTAAACATATCCTTGTAGCATACTTATGCTTACATAACAGTCAAGACGATGGGTAATTTGCATATTCTGACATCGTGTATAAACTGAACTTGAAGAGACGAGACCGGAAATGTAGTAACGAAAGAAATCCTTCTGCAGGGTTCCGTAGTACGATATGCTAAATTTCGGTACACATAAAAAAATTAATGCCAAAATTATTGATTAAAAATAACTTTGAAAAAAAGTAGAGATTTTCGATTTGACATGCCCTATGCCTATAAAACCTGACGACTCTTAGAAACAGGCATATATGCTTGTAGAGTAAGTGATCTTAACTATGGAGAATCAATAATATAATTTGATAACATATTATGTTAAATGAACATTATCATTGCTGAACAACCCTTGTATGGCATATTTAAACTTTGTCTTTCTTAAACAAAAAACAATTTCATACTCACCAAACATAAATATGTATTCCGAAATAGTTTGAAGCAAAAATGTCGCAAATATTTCCTTACTAGTTGTAACCCAGAACACATGTTCTTAAAGCGGAAATGACGGTATGCATGCAGGCATGGAGGATATGGATGTACAGACGTGCATGTCCAGCAATGATATGCATATTATAAAGACCTTTTAAAATTCAAAATATTTGTGTGTGAACAGTTGAATATATTATTTATAATAGTATTGTATATATTTTATCACATTTTATGTCTTAATAAATACAGCCACGCATTTAGTATACATATAAACGTAAGGTTGGCTGTGTGTATCTCATGTACGGCCCAATATACAAAATGCATGTCAATTGCCTTGCGTAGCTTGTTGCATATCTTCAGCCAACTTCGACCATCACATTCAGTTTGAAACAAAAACATTTATGTATTAAAAATCCTAAATGTAAAGTAAACGCTAAAATTTGAATTATTTTTTCATTCAAAAAATACAGTTTAGCATTGATGGAAATATGTTAGTTACACAAGGTTGGCCCAACTAAAAATAAAATTTCCAGTCACGAACTGTTTGGTTTAGAACATTGTCCCAACATAAAACCAACAACACATATTTCAAAGGAAAAGTGTAAGTATCGTTAAAAACATTTGTATTTCATAAAATGCAGGAAAAGGACATTGTTTCAATTAAGTAAATATATTCCCTCACTTTGCAATAAAATGTTGGCTTTATAACGTTGACCGAACATAAAAATACACACATGTTACCAGCAGTATGTTTTCTAACTTGTTACCAACATAGAGACAACCATTTTAAAGTATTCAAAAATTTATCTTGTGACATGTTCTGATATTTTTTGTTATAGCGAGGTGCGGATGAATGTTTTTCTATGGTATCTCATTAAATTTTTTCGAGTATAAAATTTGGTTGGCCTATTATGTTGGGCCACCTTTGCATTTACGTATGTTTTCTTACCCGACATATTGCCAACCTTTCCAAAAAAATGCCAACCGTTGGGCCAACATATATAGCTAGTTTGGAATATCGGTGTATTTAACCACTGTTTGATGTGAAAGAGTAGTGAAGTAGTGTATGTTCCAACAGTTGGTCACGAGATAATAGACAAAGGGTTGATGTGCATGGTACATAGGATGGACCGGAACTCGTGGTGCTTGCAGTGCAAATGCCAACTGTGGGGGAGGAAATAAGAGCTCGGCTGGTGTTTCAACAGGCCATACATTCGTGCGTCTCCAAGTGGAGCGATTTACAACAAAACATCGTCCGTCTGTCATACATTCGTTCGTCTCACAGCCAAGTGATTTACAAACAAGCTTCATCCGTCCGTCATACATTCGTGTGTCTCCCAGCAGAGCGATTTACAACCAAACTTCGTTCGTCCATCATACATATGTGCATCTCCCAGCTGAGCGATTTACAACCAAACTTAGTATGTCCGTCATACATTCGTGTATCTCCCAGCAAAGCGATTTACAACCAAACTTTGTTCGTCCATCATACATATGTGCATCTCCCAGCCAAGCGATTTACAAACAAACTTCGTTTGTCCATATGTGCTTTCATTCGTCTTCCATTCGTGCTTTAATCAACCGAACGATTTACAAACAAAATTCGTCCATCCATCGTGCATTCGTGCTTTAACCAGAAGAGCACTTTACAAACAAATGTCGTCCATCCGTCATATATTCACGCATCTCCCAGCAGAGCAATTTACAAACAAACTTAATCCGTCCGTCATACATGTGTGCATCTCCCAGCTGAGCCATTTACAAACAAACTTTGTTCGTCCATCATACATTCATATGTCTCCCAGCCGAGTGTTTACAAACAAATTTTGTACGTCCATCATACATTCGTTCGTCTCCGAGCCGAAGGATTTACAAACAAACTTCGTCTGTCCATCATACATTCATGCATCTCCCAGCCGAGTGATTTACAAACAAACTTCGTCCGTTCGTCATACATTCGTGCATCACCCAGCCGAGCACTTTACAAACTTCGTCCATCATACATTCTTGCATCTCCTAGCAGACCGATTTACAACCAATCCTGATTCGTCCTTCCGTCATACATTCGTGCGTCTCCCAGCCGAGAAATTTACTAACAAACCTCGTTTGTCTGTCCTACATTTGTGCATCTCCCAACCGAGCAATTTACAATAAATCTTCGTCCATCCATCATACATTCGTGCGTCTCCCAGCTGAGCCATTTACAAACTAACTTCATTCATCCATCATACATTTGTGCATCTCCCAGCTGCACGGTTTACATACAAACTTCGTCCGTCTGTTCGTCATACACTCGTGCGTCTACCAACCGAGAGATTTACAAACAAACTTCGTACGTTCAACATACATTCATGCATCTCCCAGCCGAGGGATTTACAAACAAACTTCGTCTGTTCGTCATACATTCGTGCATCACCCAGCGGAGCAATTAACAAACAAACTTCGTTCATCCGTCATACATTCGTGCGTCCTCCAGCCGAGCTATTTACAAACAAACTTCATACATCTGTCATACATTCGTGTCTCCCAGCTGAACTATTTACATACAATCTTCGTTCGTCTCTCATACATTCGTGCGTATCCCATCCGAGCGATTTACAAATATACTCCGTTCGTCCATCATACATTCGTGCGTCTCCAACTGAGTGAATTGCAAACAAGCTTCGTACGTCCATCATACATTCGTGTGTCTCCCAACCAAGCGATTTACAAACAAACTTCGTTCGTCCATCCGTCATACATTCATGCATCTCTCTCACCAAACGATTTACAAACAAATTCTTACATCCATCATACATTCGTGCGTCACCCCACCGACCAATTTACAAACAAATTTAGTAAGTCTGTCATTCATTCATGCATGTTCCAGCCATGCGATTTAAAAACAAACTTCGTACGTCCATCATACATTCGTGCATCTCCCAGCCTAGTCATTTACAAACAAACTTCGTTCATCCGTCATACATTCGTGCATCTCTCAGCCGACCGATTTACAACCAAACTTCGTCCATCCGTCATACTTTCGTGCATCTCCCAGTCGAGCGATTTTCAAACAAACTTCGTACGTTCATCATACATTCGTGCATCTCCCAGCCTAGTGATTTACAAACAAACTTCGTTCATCCGTCATACATTCGTGTGTCTCCCAGCTGAGTGATTTACAAACAAACTTCTTACTTCCGTCATAAATTTGTGCATCTCCCAGCCGAGCGATTTACAAACATACTTTGTATGTCAGTCCGTCATACATTCGTGCATCTTCCAGCCGACCGATTTTCAACCAAAGTTCCTTCGCCCATCATACATTCGTGCTTCTCCCAGCCGACCAATTTATAACCAATCTTCGTATATCTGTTATACATTCATTGCCGTAAACTTGTTAAAACAAAACTGTTAACAAATAGTAAAAATTCTTCATAAATGTTGACAATTTCTGGCGGTATTGTGTTTTAAGTACCTCGTGACAACCATGCACATACGTAACAGAAATTAATATGTGCATTTTTTAAAATTGCATACTGAGTATAATTTTTTTTGGTTTCTATTGCGTAAAGGAGCTCGTATTTCTAAACGTAATCATCAATTAATCTTCAAGGAAAATTAAGTTGATTTTATTTTACACTTGCATAAACAAACACAAAAAAGCAAAAGACAGCCGAAACAAAACACTGCACACACTACCCAGCCTTGTAAATAGCTCGTGATGAACGAGTAAAAAATTGTGCAAGTATGGAAGGCTGTAAGACACAAGGGAGAGTGGGTGAGCGTCTTCTACGTAACCGCTACCGGTCATGCTGCTGAGGTTTGTGTTCACTGGGCCACTGGCAGCACCTCGTATATACGGTTCAGACGAGAGTGGGGCTAGTATCTTCTATGTCACTGCTGCCTTCCGTTCTGCTGAGGTCCATTTTCACTGGGCCACTAACAGTGCCTCATATATAAGGTACGAATGAGAGTGGAGACAGTATCTTCTCTGTCAGTGCTGCCTGCCGTGCTGCTGGGGTTTGTGTTCACTAGGCCGGTGGCAGTGCTTTGTATATAAGGCACAGACGAGAGTGTGGTGAGAATCTTCTGTGTTACTGCTGCCTGTCGTGCTGCTGAGGTTCGTGTTCACTGGGCCGCTTGCAGCGCCTCGTATAAAGGGTAAAGACGAGATTGACGCCAGTTTCTTCTATGTCACTGCTGCCTGGTGTGCTGCTGGGGTCTGTGTTCACTAAGCCACTGGCAGCACCTCGTATATACGGTTCAGACGAGAGTGGGGCCAGTATCTTCTATGTCACTTCTGCCTGCCGTTCTGCTGGGATCCGTATTCACTGGGCCACTGGCAGCTCCTCGTTTATACGGTACGGACGAGAGTGGAACCCGTGTCTTCTATATCACTGCTGCCTGTCTCCTTTCTTTTTTGTTTGTGGGCAGTCTTACATTCCTTCTCAAGAGTCGCAGTAGCTCAGTGGGTAGAGAACACAATAGTGGGGCCGCAGTAGCTAAGTGGGTAGAGAATCCGATTGTCGGGCCGCAGTAGCTCAGTGAGTAGAGAACCCTATAGAGGGGCCACAGTAGCCCAGTGGGTAGAGCACCCGATATTGGGGCCGCGCGCGAAGCAGCGGGTAAAAGCTAGTCGCAAATAAAAAAGTGACAATCAGTTAACATATTGATTAGTTCCCTGGCACTGATTATCAGCCCCGCAATGTTCACCGGTTTTCAATGATGGTTTTACATTCTCACACTTTCCGATATAAGTTGTAGAACTAGTTTTCCTTGACGAATCACGCAGTTAGATTGTTGTAGCTAGACATATACATTCATGTTATTTTTTACGTTTAATGGCAATGATCTAGTGAAACTGAATTCGGATTTTGATTGGATCTCATTTGCCTACAATGACTACGAAAAAAGTAACCAATAAAACCAAGAACACAATATATGAATTTGTGAATTTGTGTTCTCATCCATGTTTTGTGTCCTTCGTATTTTTGGTTACTTTCTTCGTAGTCATTGTAGATAATGGAGATTCAAACAAAACACTAATTCTTGGGCATTCAGTGATCCCACTTCCTGAGTCCCAGGTCATAACAATACAGAATTTCCATTCACGAGTGGACTGCAGACTGCAGTCTCTCATGCATCATGAGCCTGAACATACGTCTGCTACTCGGGGTAGCATTCCTCCGCCAGTAAGGCTGAGGTTGTCGGCGCCACGCTGACGTGTATGTTATCGCAGGGTAGTGTGGGAAGTGCCAGGTGGTGCAAGTCACAGCTAGGGTAGCTACCAGAACAGCAGTCAGGGTCATCATGGCTCTGCAACAGAGCACTCTCTCATGCCTCCAACACCAAGAACAGCCAGCGAACCACTGGCGCACTATGCAATAACTGGCAAAACTTGTTGATTTTCCATACAGACTGTGAAAAAAAAAAAAATTCTCTATTCATCCGGCTTACGTAACGAAACAGCAAATTTAGATGTCTTAACAGGACAAATACATTTACATGTCGGCCTCTGGTTTTCACATTTTCTTTCAAATAGGTAAATTATACATTACTTAAGTCGAACTCTCGTGTTCTACTGAATGTTTTCATTACACTGGAAACTAATGTAACACAAAGAATATTGTTAATATAAGCAATAAGTATGATAAATAATTCTCTACTATTAAAGACAACATAATATATTATGTAGTATTAGTAGTAGGGAAATTGTGATTCTGGGCCAAGAGCGTGGGGCGCAGGAGTGCAGGAGCCATCCGGCCGCCATGTTGTAAGTCACCGACCACCATTTTTCCCTTTTTTCTTTCAAAATTTTACATTTTCCCTCAAAATCGATATAAAAAAACCCGTAAAAATCTCCCCTTTTCATTTAAAATTTCCCTTTTTCCTTGAAAAAAAATCCCTAAATTATTTCGGTTTTTTTAATACTTATAAGCTCCCAAAAGGATATAAGCCCCTCAGGTGTAGAAAGAAGCCATTGAAATACAAAACCGGTCCCTACAGCTTAGTAAATGAAGGAAGAACACAGTTTAATAAACAATATACCAAGGGTTTGCATTTCTTAAGTAAGTACAAATCAGACATTTTCTTACAGTAGTTTGTCTTGGCACAAACCAGAAAGGAGTAAATTTTGGAAATGTTTATAAAAAATTGATTTAATGCCTAATGCCTGATTTTCAAGATAGTGCAAAAATTCACTTTTTCGAGCACTAACATTTAAGATATCGACTGCAGCATTTTGTGTGTAGCATCGTTTTAAGATGGATTCCTCAACGAAATGACCTGCAAAGTTTTAATTCATAAATATATGTTTATTTAATTATATATAAATTTGAAATTAATTATTTAATATGGGATCGCTGTGTTATATTTATAAACTAATAATAAATATGCAGCTAAAAACACAATACTTTAAATTAAATTCTAATTTGACAAAAGTTGATTGTTTATATATTAACATGTGAATTCGATATGTACAATGTTAGCAGTAGTTAAACTAATGTTTTAAAACCCACTGCATTTTATTATTAATTACAATTTGAAAATATATAAAAAATTATTAACTAAAAGGTTATAAATCGCTAACATGAAAAATGCCTCTTAATGGAGGTTCATAAATAAGAAAAATTCCAAAAAGAAATCGTAAACGAGAGAGTATTTCAATACCATCATTCATTAGATCAAAGACGTTTTTCTGTTGAGATGACATTGGCCGATAACATGAACTATATGAATACATGTGCAAGCTTCAATAACGTGCTTTTTAAAATTGAACCCCAACAGAAATAGAAATATGTTACCAGGGTTGTGACGAAACCAGTAGAACATGAACTGAACAAGCGATGTGACAGCAGAGTTGGTTTAACTTTCCAGACAATAATAATACCCATACCAAAAAAAATATCACTACACGAACTCCTAAAGGTATATTCTTCCGGTAGCCTCCGTATAGACTGATAAGCTGGATTACATTAAGCAATATTCCTATTGTTAGTTAATTTAACCTATTTGCTGAGCAAAGTCATAAAAAAAATCTTATTTAAGAAATTCATTCAGGCTGCAAAAGGAATAAACTATATACTTCTCTAAAGTTAGTAATGAGAATACATTTTATTTACCGTAGTCTAGAGTTTACGTTATTAAGTTCACTTTAAGATGTGTTAAAATATTTCCTGTGTATTGTAGAATTTGGTATGTTCTGGCACAGCGAGTTTATGTTCAGGAATGAGATTAAGTCGGAAATTGTAAAATGATCGCCTCTTACCCTTAGCTGGATGTGGCCATGTTGGATTCTTCAAGGTCACCGTCTATCATTTTGCTTTACAAACCTTACAACTGAGGACAAATATTAAGTTTGTTCCTACATAGAACAGTTTCGCTACTTTGCAACTATCGACTCGGTTCGATAGTTTACTGCTCAACATTAATTTGGCCTTACAAGTTTTTAACGACGTTATCAGAAGGCAAACACTGATCTGAGATTTACGAGGGGTTAAAGTTCGTTATTAAATCAATATTGAATCTGTTCGGCGGGTGTTTTAATAGAATGCGGCAATAAATTTTGGTTCATCGGGGAGAAATTCAGCGTTAAGTGTGGGATTTTCTCATACCGGATTATAAATTTCGTGTGTATGCTATCATGCAAAATGAATTTTGTTGAAGGAGTTAAACCGAACATTATTTAAATATAGTTACAGCTTGGGGAATCTGGTGTATCGTAATCATGTATTGTATATTTGTGTCATCATTTCAAACTAAATATATGAACAAATGCAGGCTGTATTAATTAGAAAGTTTATTTTGTGTTCTGCTGCCATACAACACAAAATGCGATTTATACATTATTTGCGCGCTCTCAATAAGTACAATTTCCAAGTGGATATACAGACGGGATATAAACTAACAGTTTAATGCAAAAAAAAATGTTTTTACACACAGAATAAGATTTGTTGTTGTTATATAAAAAGACATTAATAATTAACGTAATTTGCTATTTTATATATTAACGCATACACAAAAGTCGAGCGAGAACTTCAATCCATGTAAGGTATCAACTCCTGTCCTTTTTCCTTTCAGCAAAACAATTGGAATGTTCTGGGACCGGCTCAGAAGAGCTCGAATTGTGAAGTGAAATAAAGCAGTACACAATTATTCAAAGAAGGTTTCTGCCATCGGTATATCTGAGTTACTAGGTTGTTCGCGGCCGAACAGAAAGTATGGGATAAAGACAACTCACTGTATCCACACAACACCATGCCAGACTTGACGAATATCTCTTTGTAATGCGATTACTGTCCCAGCGAACAGTCTTCGTGTGGAATCACCCTAAATGTGGTGCAACACTATTTACGATGTGTGTATGCGATCGCACACATAAATGCAACTGACAAATGCTTTCAATTTTTTTACTTTTATGTTTCTCATTTGTTTCGCCACAAATATGCTAGCATTTTCGGGCATTATCACTGTAAATTAACTTAATTTTTTGTGCAATTCTAATGTAGAAAATTTATTTTGGAGCCAAAAAAATGTAGTCCCTAACGCAGTGAATATTTGTAAATATATGCCCCCGTTGTGTCCTACCTCCCCCTCTTATTTTATTAATGTATCAGATAAACTATAATGGTATTACACAAAAGGAATGATTCTAAAATAACGCCTCACCAC
This sequence comes from Dryococelus australis, assembly GCA_029891345.1. NCBI lineage: Eukaryota > Metazoa > Arthropoda > Insecta > Phasmatodea > Phasmatidae > Dryococelus > Dryococelus australis. The sequence continues at coordinate 115,768,285 of CM057002.1, forward strand.
AACGATGTACCTCTGATCAGAGGAACAGATGGTTGCAACATCTAGTTCCTTGATAGACCACCTCCTACCTGCTACAATCGTCGATAAGGTCTGGCACGGACTCCTACAGAGATTTACACTCACTGTCGGTCACTGCGTTAATTGGGCAACTTGGCAGGCTGTTTCCGGACCCTACATTTTGTACGACTAATTCTCACCATGAAGACCGAGCGAGGTGGCGCAGTGGTACGGCATTCGGTACTAGCGTTCGGGAGGACCCGGGTTCGATTCTCGGCCCGGCCATTCTAATTTTGGTTTTCCATGGTTTCCTGACATCACTGCAGGCGAATGCTGGGATGGGTCTCAAACAAAGAGCCATGGCCGATTCCTTCCACCAATCCCACCAATCCCTCCCCCCAGTGCAACTTGCACCGTCCCTAATGACGTCGCGGTCGACTATACGTTAAGGCCACTCACCTACCTGCCTTTCCAAGATGCCTTATTGGCCGAGTGCCGACACATACTGTATCCGGATAACCATCAGATGCATCACAGCAGCAGCAAGTAAAACAGCTCAGACTGAGAACACATGTCCGTATAGTTGTCATTGAAGGGTCGAATCACTAAAATGCAAGGACAACAGAGACTGAGGTTCCCATCTCCAATGACCTCACTGTGATTCTCATGCACCAAGATATGTCCATAGCACATTTCATTACATAATGACCGATAGTTTGATATTTATGAGCGAACATAAGGTGCAGGTACAAAAATTACACGTTATCCTGTGGCAAATTTGACCACATTCGTTCCAAATTACTCTCCACATCAAGAATAATTGCACATGGAAGAAGCTGGTCTCACAAGTGTTCAGCTGGCGGCAAATAAGCTTAAAACGCAGGCTATGGAATAATTGAAACATGATGCCAACACCCCGGGGAGTACCATATCTCTATGCTGACGAGTATCATCTTGCTAGCAGCCGGCTTCTGGACACTCGACCATGGGAAGTTTGAACGTAGGCTGCAGCATGTCATCAATTTAAACTGTAAAACATTTCTGTATATTCACAGAAATTTTTCAGGAAATGTAAAGTTAATATATGGAAATGTGATCCCTTATGAGTAAAAACGGAGCTAGGCTCAATAAAAATTAAATATGTAAAGTCCCTTCAGCAGGGCTTCAGAGAAGTTGGAAGTGACCGTGGACGGACTATTAAATATTTCTCACCCAAGTTTTTCCAAACGATGATTTCATTACGTAATTTCGTCGAGTGTTGAATGTTTTTAAGAATGAATTAAACGACTTTCCTGTCTCCTAGCGACATGAGTGTTTGCTATCATGGCCTTCAAAGACTTTTTCAGGACCGTTATGGCAAGCAGTGACAGCCCTATGTACCAAGCAAACTGGCCAGCAAAATGGTGTCGCTGGCCAGCAACACGTCGTAACACCGTCCACCTAGTACCTAACCTGCCAGAAGGCAGCCGAGCCAATAGGGAGAAGAAGAAGAAGATAGTTTGGCGGCTCTTAAGAGCGAGGTCTTGAGAGCCGATGAGGGTGATTGAAGTGAATATGGAGCGGCCCCAGAATGAAGAGACGGGGGAAATGGGAGATCCCCGAGAAAACCCGCCGACCGAAGGCATCGTCCGGTACGATTCCCACATGCGAAAATCCGGTAAACTGGCCGGGAATTGATCCCGGTTCGCCCTGATGGGAGGCGAGCGTGCTAACCACTCAGCCACCGCGGCCCCTGCCCGAGGCACTCGCAGCCACTCAGACACAAGGTCCGTCTCCGGAGCCTCGCGCAGGCAATCAGGACATGGGTGCGCTCACCTCTACACGTACAGTCAGAGTGTCCATCCTCGTTGACTTGTTGCGTTTGAAGCATGTTTATGGACAGAACTGTACACAATGAGGTATCAATATCCAAAAGCACGAGAGTCTGTCCGACGGATAATCCCACTGTAAAAAAAAAGAGGTATGATTCCCTTACATGTAAGGGAAACTAATTTCCTCTACGTGTAAGGTCAAATGTGGAGTAAAGTTAGCTTACAAGTACGTTACCATTCCCTAATTGTACGGGAAAAGTGGGGGAAGATCCTATACAAGTAAAGTAATATTAACTATATTGTATAATAAATTCATATTAAAAAGTGCAAGAACCGTTAGTACTGTTAAATTGCCTATATCCTGTGACGAATATTTACCGAAACCTCATCGCTAAATTTAGCTACACTTGCCGGAGGGCAGGCGCGAATCTTGGACATTTATCAAACCAGGTCGGTTCGTTATCCATTACACAACGACGGCAACATGACAATAGAAGTGAATATTATGTGTTCAAGGAGGGTTTCTTCTGCCCGTCCTCCCACTTAGCTGTTGAGAAAATGTTGAAGATATGCAGACTTCGTAAGATAATTTTCCCATCCATTTATGGCACTTTTCACTACGTACGTACGTACGTCAATTTAACTCCAGAGTGTGGCAATTCTACCTTACATGCAAGGAAAACTAGGTTTCCCTCACAAGTTTCCGAATATTACCTTACACTTCTCAGGAAATTTTACCGCTATTTTGTACAGTGAAAGGCTGAAGATAAACTTTTTGTTCACTATTTACAAAAAGTGCGCTAGATACAAGTACAATGCACACCAGAACAGGGGGCCGCGGTGAGTTAGTGATTAGACTACTCGCCTCAAACCTAGGCGAACCGGAATCGATTCCCAGCGCGGTTGCTCGCGAATTTTCGCATGTGTGAATCGTGCTGTTGATCGGCGGGGGTTACACGGGGATCTCCCGTTTTACCCGGCCCTTTCATTCCGGCGTTGCTTCATACTCACCTCACGTCACACTCACTGGTTGATCAAGAACACGACGTTAACAGCCACCCAAATTCTCTTTACTCATTCATACCTAAATATTACGCCGTTGTGACACTTCGGCTCACGAATAAATGCGCGGTCGAATGTGTTAAAGAATCCCTACGCCATTTAATCTCTACGTAGATATCTACCTCTGATACTGAGCAGGCTGAACCTTCCAGAGTGGCCATTTCATCTCTACGTAGTTATCTACCCTCTAATACTGAGCAGGCTGAACCTGCCAGAGTGGCCATTTCATCTCTACATAGTTATCTACCCTCTGATACTGAGCAGGCTGAACCTGCCAGAGTGGCCATTTCATCTCTACGTAGTTATCTACCCTCTGATACTGAGCAGGCTGAACCTGCCAGAGTGGCCATTTCATCTCTACGTAGTTATCTACCCTCTGATACTAAGAAGGCTGAACCTGCCAGAGTGGCCATTTCATCTCTACGTAGTTATCTACCCTCTGATACTGAGCAGGCTGAACCCGCCAGAGTGGCCATTTCATCTCTACGTAGTTATCTACCCTCTGATACTGAACAGGCTGAACATCCCAGAGTGGCCATTTCATCTCTACGTAGTTATCTACCCTGTGATAGTGAGCAGGCTGAACCTGCCAGAGTGGCCATTTCATCTCTACGTAGTTATCTACCCTGTGATAGTGAGCAGGCTGAACCTGCCAGAGTGGCAATTTCATCTCTACGTAGTTATCTACCCTGTGATAGTGAGCAGACTGAACCTGCCAGAGCGGCCAATTCATCTCTACGTAGTTATCTACACTGTGATACTGAGCAGGCTGAACCTGCCAGAGTGACAATTTCATCTCTACATAGTTATCTACCCTCTGATACTGAGCAGGCTGAACCTGCCAGAGTGGCCATTTCATCTCTACATAGTTATCTACCCTCTGATACTGAGCAGGCTGAACCCGCCAGAGTGGCAATTTCATCTCTACATAGTTATCTACCCTGTGATACTGAGCAGTCTGAATCCTGCCAGAGTGACAATTTCATCTCTACATAGTTATCTACCCTCTGATACTGAGCAGGCTGAACCCGCCATAGTGGCCATTTCATCTCTACATAGTTATCTACCCTCTGATACTGAGCAGGCTGAACCCGCCAGAGTGGCCATTTCATCTCTACATAGTTATCTACCTTGTGACACTGAGCAGGCTGAACCTGCCAGAGTGACAATTTCATCTCTACATAGTTATCTACCCTCTGATACTGAGCAGGCTGAATCTGCCAGAGTGGCCATTTCATCTCTACATAGTTATCTACCCTCTGATACTGAGCAGGCTGAATCTGCCAGAGTGGCCATTTCATCTCTACATAGTTATCTACCCTGTGATACTGAGCAGGCTGAACCTGCCAGAGTTACAATTTCATCTCTACGTAGTTATCTACCCTCTGATACTGAGCAGTCTGAACCTGCAAGAGAGGCCATTTTATCTCTACATAGTTATCTACCCTCTGTTACTGAGCAGGCTGAACCCGCCAGAGTGGCCATTTCATCTCTACGTAGTTATCTACCCTCTGATACTGAGCAGGCTGAACCTGCCAGAGTGGCCATTTCATCTCTACGTAGTTATCTACCCTCTGATACTGAGCAGGCTGAACTTGCCAGAGTGGCCATTTCATCTCTACGTAGTTATCTACCCTCTGATACTGTGCAGTCTGAACCTGCCAGAGTGGCCATTTCATCTCTACGTAGTTATCTACCCTGTGATAGTGAGCAGGCTGAATCTGCCAGAGTGGGCATTTCATCTCTACGTAGTTATCTACCCTCTGATACTGAGCAGGCTGAACTTGCCAGAGTGGCCATTTCATCTCTACGTAGTTATCTACCCTCTGATACTGAGCAGGCTGAACTTGCCAGAGTGGCCATTTCATCTCTACGTAGTTATCTACCCTGTGATAGTGAGCAGGCTGAATCTGCCAGAGTGACAATTTCATCTCTACGTAGTTATCTACCCTCTGATACTGAGCAGTCTGAACCTGCCAGAGTGGCCATTTCATCTCTACGTAGTTATCTACCCTCTGATACTGAGCAGGCTGAACCTGCCAGAGTGGCCATTTCATCTCTACGTAGTTATCTACCCTCTGATACTGAGCAGTCTGAACCTGCCAGAGTGGCCATTTCATCTCTACATAGTTATCTACCCTCTGATACTGAGCAGGCTGAACCTGCCAGAGTGGCCATTTCATCTCTACGTAGTTATCTACCCTCTGATACCGAGCAGGCTGATCTTGCCAGAGTGGCCATTTCATTTCTACGTAGTTATCTACCCTGTGATAGTGAGCAGGCTGAATCTGCCAGAGTGGCTATTTCATCTCTACGTAGCTATCTACCCTGTGATATTGAGCAGACTGAACCTGCCAGAGTGACAATTTCATCTCTACGTAGTTATCTACCCTGTGATAGTGAGCAGGGTGAACCTGCCAGAGTGGCCATCTGTGTAAGACCGAATCTAAATCGATGATCATGTTTTCAATACCCGCATTATCAATGGTTAAGAATGGAAATTACTGATTACGTTGCAGCTGAAGTGTGAAGTTTAAAGGTATCTGCTACACTTTTGAACTTAAACTTCAATTTCAAATTAACACAATCGGCAGTTCTTAGCTTGCGCCACGTTTTTGGAAATTTCATTTGGTTAGACAAACCAAGTATGTTGATTATTCTCATGTACAATCTCCTATTGCTCTTAATCTGGAACATATTTTGGGTTACAAGTAGTTTAACGTTGGAGTTTCAGCTGTAATTATAATCCATTCACGGTTACTTAATCCTTTGCTGTAGCCCTGCAAATTTTCAATTTCCAGGATATTCCTCCGCCTCATACAAACTCATTCGTACCACTAAGTTTAATAGTATTTTGTATAAGAACTATTTACTACTAGGAATTAGCAACATTCCTATATCCTCCCTGTTTTTATTCAAATTATATATAGATGAAGCATGATAATTTATAGCTAAAATGTGAATATTATTTCAATTCAACAGAAAGAAAAGTTAATTTTATGAACACAAGTGTAAAACGCTTGTTGTATTAAGGAAATTACTAAACACGTTATACATGGGGAAATTTTTCAAAGGTTTGATTAAAAAAAGACGAAGAAACCGTGAATGGACTATATAGCACCTTGTGCTGTTCTATTTGTTAGAGATCAAATACGTATGGAGCTGCTTGTCCAGCACGTTCCAGCACATTCCAGAATATTCTTCATGGTTGAAGAAGTACGTATTGGTGTTGTCCATAAGGTTAGAATACCCGTCATCACTTAGTTGCAGCAGACAAAGGGCGAACGCTACTTCAGTCAATGGTAAACCACACACAAAGCCTGAATCAGTGATATCAATCAGTGAAGTAACATTCACTGAAAGTCAGTTGAAAAATCACTGCTGACCGGCGAATCAAGTAAATTAACTGGGAGAATGAGTTTTATAGCAGTGGAATTGTTGACATTCAGTGGAAATCAGAAATAAATCAGTGAAACTAAGACACTACTTTAGTTATGTGGCACTGATTATTAGTTGTTCAGTTATCACTTTTTTCACTGATTTGGCTCAATTCTCACTGTTTCAAGTATAGATTGCACTCTGCATCCAACCACAGTAAAATATACCGTTATAGAATTCGTGTTTCTAGAAACTTGTATATTGTGTAGTACTTTGCTGACTGATAACTTATTCTGTGACTATATATTCACTGGATATGAGTTTTCTACTTATGATTTTTGTGTGTCTATGCCATATTGTGGATTACCTGCAGTGTTCGACAGAGCTCTGGATTGTCATGTACCGAGAGCACTATCTCATTCATTAAGACAATATTCGAGATATAATTCACAACATAATTGCAAAGAGATTAATGAATTTAGTCTGAGCAGGGAACAGGAAAACTAAGGTGTATTACTGGACAAATATAATTACTACGTTTAAATTTTGGAACTTGCATAACTAAATGTGGCAATTTTATTCAAGTTTTAAAACATTCATGATAAAATATTTGTATTTTTCAGGGCCATGTACATGACAAATTTCAACTTCCTGTGTTCAACTTGATAGACTATTTTTTATGGTGGAAATACACTTTTCCACTGCTCAAAGAGCAAGGATTTTACGAAAAACAAAACTGAATACTGTGACGTCTAACATTTTTACATTTCATTGGCAGTCATATTGGAATGGGCCAATATTTGCATAATTAAATACCTAGTTTAATTACGTGCATAATGTAATCATTATTTTATTGAGATGTTAAATGGGAATTTGATCTGTATTGTTTTAATTCGGTTCCATTTATAACTTTCAGACGCAGCGTATTTTATTTTATTATTTGTATTTTTTGTTGTTACGTGTTAGCAATGTTTATAGTTCGCTTATGATGGCAGCTGCGCATGACGTCATTGATAAAGATGGTTTTGTTAATACGCTTGAGAGTTAAGTCCTATCTCACTAATATAAATCTAGTTTAGAATTTTCAGTGGAAATTTAGTTATTGTGAATGCACCTTGTCTCCATCTTGATCTGTTAAGCCGTCGTAGAGGGCAGCCAGGAATGCTGACACGGGGTTTTAATCCGTCTGATCTACAGTATAAATACAGCATAGACGTATAAGGTGGTACTCAACAAGAGGTTTATAGCCGCCGGAGTTCACTGGAGCGCAAAAGAAGAGGGCTGTTCAGTATTGATAGCGTGAAAAATGCTAGATATATGGTACATGCTTACATCTATTTAGAGAGTACTGTTTTGCTCCGGAGATGAACTTGAGACATATTTGACTATGAACAACTTAATCGGAACTTCCTGTTTATAATCTCACGAACACCCTCAGATAAAAAACTTTCCTTTTTTCTACCGATTTAATTCAGATTTACGCCAGCAAAATATAGGAAGTCAGTGTTGTGTTACAATTAACCAAAAAAAAATTGAATATTGCTCAAGAACACTCTTATTTGCACATATTTGCCAGATGCCTGATTAATTAGTAAGATTGGTATTTTGCTACAAGTTAAGGTTGACTACATAAGCAGTTTTTTATATCATGGGAATATAATTTTGATCTGAATACAGTGCAAAAAGTAGAGCAATTTTTCATTTAACATATGCTTCACCCATGGAGTCGTAGTTATCATAGCATTGCTGGTAGTGTAGAATTCCGTTTGTCCTTAGTGTCTGTGTCACATTTGTGCTTGTTAAGGGAAGTTACCCTCTTGTCAGCGCTCTGAACTTCAAGTATGCAAGGGCAAGACTTTATACATGTATAAAAGTGTTCTTCTGTTCTCTATCATGCCTACACACAAAGGTTACACATTTTGAGAATATTCATTCTTCACAATAACACATTATTTGGCGATTTGCACATACGTCGCCAGTCCGCTGTATAAGTTTCAATACCCTTGTAAATCAATTAATAAATATTAATGTCGATAAAATAATTTATAAAAAGTTATAACATTATTTATTATAATATGAAACGTTTTTTATTTCACGGAGTCAACCTCTTCTAACCAAACACCATGTGTTTGAACAAATAGACTTGCTGGTTAAAATGTTCTTATAGTTTACTGCTACAGTCATACACATCGTTACTTATGAACAGTTAATGTTTCATCATTGAGATACGAAAAAAAATATATATAATGGGAACTAAGTCCATACATTTGCTATTATTTGCTATTTATTCTACCCAGATATAAGCTAGCATATGTATGGGCATGTGTGAGTAACTTTCCTGTAATTTTAAAAATTTGTTAATCCGAAAGTAACTGCATTTAGAAATACAATCATAATATAGTTAATATTTATTATATCAGTAAATGTTATTTCTATACAAAGTAACAGTATTTTGTCAAATGTGGAGTTAAGTAAGAAGAAAAACAATTTCACAAATAACTGGAAAGTTTTCTGAAAGTAATCAATAATAATATGTGCTTCAAGAAGATATCCTAGTAAACATCCTGCTCCACGGCTGATTCATCGACAACTTCCGGGGCCGCGGTGGTGTAGCGGCTAGAGCGACCGTCTCTTACCAAGGCGAAGCTTTCTCAGTGGTTCTGCGGTTTTTCACGCCCTTGCATTCCTGCGCGGTTCCATTTTCGACTCGCTTCTCCCTCATAGGCTCTCAAGACCTCGATGTTAAGAGCCACCAAAATATTATCGGTAAATAACAGCCATTTATTAATCATTAAGTCTGTGAACACATAGTCCTTAATAACATTACCCGCCGTTAATGACAGCAGCTGCCGTGCTGTTATGAAACAAGAGTGTACTATAGCATATTCACGGTTTCTTAACACTTTCAGAATTAAACATTTAAAAAATATTCCCGCTTATTACGCGTTTTGTTTTTACCTAAATATGTAATGTATCAGAAGCGTTTTATAACTCAGATAACATAAAAACTTCTATTTTTTTTAGTTAAATCAAAGTTTCAATTATATTTTACTTATGTATTATAATATTTAATGTTCCATAAATATGAATAAAAACAGTGAGAAAAGCATGTGTGTTGGCAGCGCCTGGTAAGAAATGGTTCTCATGTCAAATGTTATTACTTCTGAGTGCGCACGGAATCGGTGCATTGTCCTTGAGTGTAATTCTCAAGAAATAGTTAAGCTTAGTTTGCACGAGGCGGAGGAATATCCTGGAAGTAGGACTTTTGTCAGGTCTTCAGAAATGTTTGAAGTAACCGTGAATGGACTATATCGGGTGGGTGTAGGCCAGTTGCTGGGTCCTCGCCTAATGTGCACACGTGTCAGATATCTAATGTACACACGTGTCAGATATCTAATGTACACACGTGTCAGATATCTAATGAAGCTAACACTATTTACACAGTTATTATTTAATATCACGTAGCTTCTGACTTTCTGACGAATGTTCTTCTGTTTTTGCGATTGTTTTAATATTTTTTTGCAATTTTTGTTGATTTTCTTATGATTGCGTTGGTGACTGGTGGTGGTGAGGGAGTGACGTTGGTTTTGGGAACGGGAGAAGCGGGGAGGGGGGTGGTTTGTGGGGGGATGGGGGCTGCCAACTCAACAGCCAACTACTACTTTATTAGAGGGGGAGGTAGGTCAGTCGTCTGCTGGACTTGGAGGGGATGTTGAAAATGTAAACAAATTACAAACGAAAAAGCGGACATGACGGTTAGAGTGCAAGCCATGGAATTAATGTAGGAGGGGGTGATGGAAATAATTGGTAACATTTAGGCTCCCACATTCAGGATACTCGAATCCACTTAGATGTAGAGTGGACTCGATAGGAATATTTCTACATTTCCTGGAAATTTGTTTTTGAAAAAGTGATTTTTGGTTGAAATAATTAATTTAGGAAGTGATTTCTGGGTTAAAACCAGTGATTTTTCAGTAAAATGGCGGTCAAAATGGCAGTCGACCGGCCGTAATGACAGAGCAACAACAGCTCCCCCACCCCACCGCCAAATGGCCTTGGTCCAAAGTCATCACAGTAAATGTACTTATTATAAATAATATATAAATACACACATTACTAATGTCTTTTTGTTTTAACCGCATCGATGCTATTACATTTCAAGTTTTAAGGACACTTAACGTATGGAGTTCCAAGCGTCCAAACGTTATTAAGTAACTATAATGTAAAAGTTATTATATATTGCTACTAGAAATAAATATTTTTTTTCGTAGTGATCTTTAACTTTACAAGCAGTTTTAACATATTTATATATATATACTTGAGGCCTGTAATTAAATTTCTTCGAATAAAGTTAGTGAAATTAATTTTAATAGAATTTTTTAGATTTATATAAGAAAATAAATTGTAACAAATTTAAGTTCTTTAATTTTCTATTGCATGGAAAATAACCAAGTGCTTCATATGTAGTTTATACAAATTTATTTAATATTTCTACAGCAGATAATGTTTTGGTACGCTTTTCATAGGCTGTTTACAGTCGACTGAGCACATTTCAAATCAACATTTGAAAAATGTCACTGCCCCTACGCGCGTGTATTTTAACAGCCAGGAGCCGCGGTTGCGTAGTAGTTAGAATACTCGCCTCCCACCAAGGCTAACCGGGTTCGATTCACCCTCATCGGCTCTCAAGACCTCGATATTAAGAGCCACCCATATCTCTTCATTTCACTTCTAACAGGTAGGCCGAGTGGCCGGCGCCCAGTTGAGTCAGTAACGATGTATTATGAGTTGTTCCCCAGTTTAACACTGAGTTAGGAAATGTTAAGTATAGGCTATTCACGGTAAAGTGAGCACTTTTGAGGCCCTAGTTACTTTTTACACTCAGCCATTTTATATCCTTTAACCACCTTTTAAAATAAACATAGCCATGTAAGTAATAAACCCAGCGTGTATACTCCACTCTACTGAGAATTTACCTCTAAAGCGACAATAAGATATATTTATTAGAGTATTAATCGAAATGAGATGCCTTTCAGAAGTGCTCACTTTACCGTGAATAGCCTATACACGTGCGTGAACACTGATATTATTTATTTCTCCTTTTGATCTCTAAATGTGTATAAGTGAGAGGATAAGGCAATTCATGAAATATTTAATTTTGTAATAATGTCACAGTTTCACTTAATTGACACTTGAATAAAGTGATGAAGCCCGCGGAAATAATAATTTCACAATGGTGGAAGAATGCACAATGTATTAATATCTTGAGAAGGGCATCCAAATGTTCTCCATTTACCGTGAACACGAAAGGTAACTAAAAAACTCGGTTCATTGTTAGGTAGCGAAAGAAATTAATTTGAAAATAAGTAATACAACGAAAGATTACAGGAAGGTTAGAGAGATAAAAGCTTGTAAGAGATGAAAGGATGTGGAGACACGGAAATACGGAAACGCGGTATTTTCTATACACAGATCTTAGCTCCGCTTTTCACTATGGATTGCATTTCCGTGTATCAACTCCACATTTGCGTAAATTTTTCCTTCAGTTTACAATAATATTTAATAGTGTACGAACACTTTATATTATTTCGTAAAAAAAACATGGATAGTATTTCAAAGCTTAATTTCTTATCCGGAATTGAACTCACTAAGTGGTAATTAATATAGATTTTCTTCTGCACCTCTCTCGTGTTTTAATAACAAATAAAATTAGTTTTAATGTACGTAGAATATACAACGTGAACTCTAGGTATTAATACATGAGACAACTTATAAGTTAAGAATACGTAGATTACTTTTAAAATATAACAACTTCAAGGGAAATTCATTAAATATTATTTTATTTATTTATTCTGAGAACGCCTTAGCTTCGCGTCAGCCAGTTAATGAGAGGTTACTGTACAGACTGAGCTATCCCGTATTTAACTGTCATTCGTACTACAGCCATGCTACTAAACATTGTCGAGCCTCGGTGCTGTTTCCTTCTAGCATTATTTAGTTTACTTTATCAAGACTCGCTGCAATAAGGAACATCCGAAATAAAGTTTGTCTTTCACATGATACAGTCAACAACACATGATCTTACCTTTTCAAAAAAATGTCGTGGGTGAATATTGAAAGTTACAGGTTTGAAAACTTTTTATTCATCTTCAAATCTCGCTCCAGAAAAGAAAATAACATTTTAAATGTAAAACGTTTTGAAAACAATAAAATACTCGCATTACGAAAATCGAAAATTCTTTGGTTTTTTTTTTTTTTTTTTAACCGGAAGCACAGCAACACTAGCAAATTTATGAAGAGATTCCATATGTTCACGAAGATTGCAGTGAAAGGTACAAGAAGTCCTTTGTAAAATGACAGAACTTTTTGAAAACTATACAACCTCGTCGTTAGGGTCACTCAAGTATCACGAAAAAAGTTTTAAGCTCATTCTATATAACAATATCACCCATGACATTCTTGTGAAAAGGTTTATTAGCAGATATTCTCTGCTTATTGTCCGCGTGACTCTGCGAGAAGAAATTTATTTGTTTGACTGGCCAATTACAATTAAATAACTCCTAATAAGAAGATCTCTGATTCATGGACGCACATATAATACGTGTAAGAAGTAAGTGACTCAACCACAATAATTAAAATGAGTTCAAGTGTTCTGAAATCGTACTAGACCTGACATGATTTAGGCAATAATCGGGTCACCCTGCCCATCACGCTATTAAGAAGACTTGACTGAATGCTCGAACTGTCTGTAAGCTCTCCTAACGCTTCAGACATCTTGTCAGTTACTCTTGAAGGAAGATGCACGCCGAGTTCTAGGTACCAATGTGAGTCTTGTTGTCAGTATCTTGGCTGGTTTGTAAAATATCTAATTGGTATCCAAATGTAGAGAGATTTTACACATTAGTGTATGTGTGCTTAATTCCTACTACCTCACTTCGATTTACTCTTAACTTAAGTTATATTTAGTAAAATTCATCAATAGCTTTACCTTTTAAGGTTTAAGTTGATATTGTGAAAATGTGTCAAAAATAATGTTACGATGGAACTTGCAAGTATTTTTTACTTTATACATTCTTACTAATAGATACAAGGTTTTTGTTAATTAGACGATAGAATAACTTTCTGAATCATTTAAGTTGAAGTGGATATCAAACCAGCAGTAGGGCAATGTTCTCTCATCCGCAGGGATCCAGGGTCCGGATTTTGGCCGCCCTCTTTCACTTTTTCTCTCAAAATTGCTTGGTTTTACCAAAAAACCGCATCAGAAATCGATTATTTTACCTAAAACCGATCAGGCTTCCATTACTTCTTGTATTTCCCCTTCGAATTTCTCCTTCTCTCCAATATATATATATATAAAAGTCAATTAAAATATTTCTTTTATCATGAGAATATATTAAAATCGTAAATATTGAGTGTTGTATATCACCGGACTCTTCTTCGAGCCGCATACGACCTTGATGTATCGATTATGGAACCCAATGTCAGAACAACTCAGCCCGCAGGTCCTTGAGCGTGTATCGACATGCTCGCGATGCACTCGGCCTTGTCAAATCGATCATACGTCTTCGTATCGACGAATTGATAAATAATTACAATTATTTTGTCCAAACTTATCATTCTAAAAATAACGAAATATAAAAAAAAAATACAGTAAAATGTATGGAAAAAGTATTTTTTTAATGTAAAATCGATTTAAAAAGTGGAAATTACTGAAATTTCTCACTTTCACATAAAAACTTCTAACATTCAAAAACAGAAGAACTCTCGCCGAAACAAATTATTCGAATCCACAACCTTACACGTAGGAGTTGGACATACTGACCAATCGCTACATGATGACCACATGAACAGCAGAGCTTAAAAGTTGTATATAAGTGTCCAAATGAAGCTGGTAAAATTTCATTAATGAATTAAACATTTTGTTATACTTCTTTTCAATCAGTGTATACATGGCTTAAGAATACCAATATTTTGAAGTTGTTTTTGTTTAATTTATGTAAATGTAGTCGATGCCCTGCATTGTAACATCCGATTATTTTATCAGTCAGGGTCTGAATATTAAATTACATTATGTGCATACACCCACATTGATTGTTTTTATGTATTATTTTAAACAATTATGCAGCAGACAGTATTTTCCGCAGGTTGGGCTGTAAGCAAACGAATTTTACTGAATAATATTCAAGTGAGTATAATGATATTTTAATTTCCAAAGAAAACAATCGAACGTAGTTCTATCTGTTGGCGTATTTACAAACTACATTTGTCGACGATGGCTGCTGATCTCGGATAGAGATTTCGAACCGCCAATTTCGATGGTTCGAAATGAACTCCGTCTCGATCTCCAGTCCAGCTCTGAACTCGAATGGTGCAACAGTTTTCTGTCTTGATCTTAGATCCGATCTCGGATCGAGGTTTTAACCACGATGGTGCAACCGGGCATTAGAAACGCACTTCATCTCTGTATTTCTTCTACTCCCTACCACTTTCACCGCTTCACTAAACATTGAAGGCCGTAAATTTCATGACAATTCCGGAGGTCACGGGTTCGATCTCCGGCCGACCTCCGTGGTTTTCGAGTTCCCCGCCGTATCCCGACATCACCACAGGCGAATGCTGGTTGGTTGGTTCCTTGTCATATCCTGCTTCTCCGGGCTACTTGCTTTGTCTGTCTGTGATGACATCATTGTAGACAAGCTCACTCGACACAACCACCAATCAAGGTGTATGGTGATGTCTTCGTTTCTATAAGAAGTTCACGGTGAGTGGAGCCCTTTTCAAAACCCTGAGTAAAATATACATTCTTCTCCGGCAAGTGGCACGAGCTAAAAATTCTCAAAAAATTCTCATGAAAATTTACAAATTGTAAAAGAATCCCCAAATATTACAATTTTTTTTTTAGAAATGTCAAAAATAAATGAAATTGAGACTTTTTCTTAAAGAAAAATGACCCAGACGAGTCCTCAAATTAGCAAAGTGGATGGAACGCTGTTGGCGGAATGAGCCACTCAGTTCTCGGAGCAGTAAAAGCAGACTCTATGCTACGAGCTAGGTTTATAGACTCGGCGAACCACTGGACATGGTCCCACCTCCCTCTTCGCAATTGTTCTGGTTTCAGTCGAGTAAATACGTTGAACTGTTCGAAACCAAAGTGTGTTACCACTGTTATATACCATTTCGTGTTCTGTGTACAAAACACACTTAGAAAATGGTTTGTTCAATCAACCAAATTTTGTTTGGCGGATACAATTTAGCCGTTTGTCTGGGGGCAACTAAATATTTTGTTTCTGATACCAAATTATGTTTTTGTTCTGATTCCTTGCCCCCCCCCCCCCAAGAACTATTTGGTTGTCTCTACGTGCGTTAAGCAATCTCGGTAAGGTATTATAAAAAGAAGTTTAAGCCCGACAGAGATTTGAAAATTGATCGTTTGCGGCTAGCACTATGGCCTAGTCAATTCAACAAAAGTATTTTAATGACTATACAATTGCGTTTTTATTATACATATATGCATTTCAAATGCTTGACATCGTGTAAAAAAATTTCAAGTCTTGCAGCTCTAAATTTAAATTTCCCATTGGACCTGTTTTTATTAGGATGCTGATACCATTACAGAACATCAATAAATGTACTAACAAATACTGTTTCTATCCTTATTTCCACAAAAAAAAATACAATCACTCGAGCTGCATTTCGAAACGAATGCAATTTAAATGAGTGGCCAAACAAGTCGGGTCTAAATACAGTTGATTCAACTTAACATTTTGTCGACAATCTAGTTTATTTTAGCCCGAAACCAAAGTTTTGTTAATTCGAACGTATGTGTTGCTAGATGACAAAATTAATTTCGTTACCTTGCAAGTTCTGTTAACTAAACGAGATACTTCATTGGGACAGCTAAAATGATTTTTGGGCCTCTACAAATAAATAATATTTTTTACATGAACAAACGTCTCTCTCAGTGCAGAGAGCTAAGCAGACATCCATATGTTTAAAATTACACAGAAAATACAATGTAAATTCTTGGAACAATTTTTATTGATTCCCTGTTTGCTTAACTGACAGCCTTCATGGCAGTGGACGAGATAGTTATGTTTTGAAAATGTTGATTTCAAAAGTGTTCACATCCTATACCACTCTTCCTGACTCCACCAGCAGCGCCCACAATGACAGTTTTATAGTGCATTCACTATTACTTCCTACTTTTCTGGAGCCTTGATAAAGTTCTACTTCCAGGATATTCCTCCGCCTCATGTAAACAAATCTTAACCAAGTCTAGAAAATTACATCAAAGGAACCACGTACCACAATCGAGCTCGCTTACTTTAATTACATTTTCCTTAATAAGTATTTCTTGGCATTACCAACACACAATTTTTACTCTCATTAATTATAAATGAAATACTGTAATGAACATATATAAACAAATAAAAGTTCAATTTAACACAAGCCGACCTCCTGTGGCGCAGTCGGTTGGTGCACCACGGATCGGGAGGCTCTGGGTTCGAATCCAGGGTAAGGCATGGGTGTTAATTTAAGTTAGGTTATAAGTTAGTCTATAAGCCGTCTCCTGCTAAGTTCTCAAGCATAACACCGGGAGACGTTAAACAGACCTTTACAATACAGTTTAGCAAAAACTGACATAGGTTTATGATAGCAGAAATATAAAATGTCATGGGACATTAGGCAAACAATCTAGCGCGTCATTCAAGGGGTTGTTTTTCGAAGGTTTGATGAGAAAGTGTTAAGTAACGGTGACTTGTAGTGGTTCACAGCTCCATGCAGCTGATAGTGATATTCGCCGTCACTGGTTGCGGCTACAAGAGAGGACAGGCTGGTGGGCCACGGATAGTAGGAGGCAGTGTCATCGGAGGAGAGAGATGAGGTGAGGAGAGGGACACAACGCAGGAAGTGGCAGATATGACAACGAAGAACTTCCCAAACAAGGACTCAAAAGAAGAAGAATTGGGCAACATCATACTGAGGACTCTAAACTACACGGCGAACAAGAATACGGAGAAGAGTAAGGTAACAAGGGGATTTCTCGAGTGAGCTCTGAAGATGGACTCCACAGAAGCATAAAGGGAGAAGGAAATGACAATTATTATAATGAAATTTCTTACTCAGGCACCAACGATTTAAGAAAAAATAATGAGGGCAAAGAAGAGAAATATTACCTCAACGGCGAAGAAAATCCAGGGGCTAAATACTAACGTGTCCGATAAGGCACAACCAAGACAAATGATTCAAATATATGCAACATTCTGAATCCACCCAAACGTACGTATGTGTCTTAATACCACCATAAACTGTATTACCCATTCAGATTTACAGAAACAATTCTGAATTTGTTGATTGCAATGAGCCGTAGTTGAATTTTTATTCAACCTTCTATTTGTGGTTAAGTGTTGGTCATAAAGTATCTTTTACAAATCATATCATTTAATTTCCATTTAGTAAATTTCTGTATTATACCTAAACATAAATTATGGAGACCCGAACCCAAAAAGTGTAATTTATTCCAGGAGTGATGTAAGTATACCATTGTAGACATGCAATACAGTAAACATAACAACAACTTCCACAACACCAAATTTTGATCTTCTCACATATGTACGTTTCTATAACTGTAGGTAACTAGTATCACCATATACGTACATATCCTGCAGCATACGATGTAGCTGAGGAACTGTTACTGTCATTGCTGATAAGTAAATTGTTTAAGCACCTCAAACACACAGGACAGTTTTTGTAGTCTACAACTGTTCGCTTGTTCGCACATTTGTAGTTTTTTTTTTATGTCTTTCCATCACTCCTAGTGACAATTTTTCCTAGCGACACTTTAATATTTGTCCGGAGACAATCCAATAGCAAGTTTCAGTGTAATAATATCTGGTGAATTGTTAATGTCCACGTATACCTAAAGACGTAGATCTACTTGAGTTTCAGTTTGAAGCCATTATCCCTACTAGACTACTAACAATTTGTTGGGAATTTCAAGAAAGTCAATAAAATAAATCTACACAGTATATTCAAACATTCGTAGTCCAGCGTTACTAGCACGATATTTCAGAAGGTGTTACAAGTAGCATACACCCAGCTGCATTACTAAGCGGCCAGGTTAACACATGTTTTATTTGATAGCACAACCTCTTATACTTGTAGCTTACATGGTAAGATTCAGAGTAGGTAAATACCTACATAGTAATTATATGAGCAACAGATTTTGTGAAGTAGGTATTCTAGCATATGCACAAAAACCACATATTATGTTAAGAAAAAACTGTTAGCGCTTATGGGCGAAACAAGCAATGGATATAACACAAACTGATAATGATTATGATATTGCAATTGTGGTAGCGAGCAGACGGAAATCTGGCAGACTTAGCTGGGTAACATGTAGGTGTCACTCTCCTATCACACATATGTAATCAGAAGTATAATGCCTGTATTACTTAATACATTCCCTAGCGCTGAGTACACGCTCCTTAGCTAAGTTTTTGGTAAGTCGAGTCTATGAACACACATGCAGGGCGAGAACACCACCTCACAGGCACAGTAAGATCCTGCTGTACATGTACAGTAAGATCCTGCAGTACAGGACTGTGATATAATGGCACGATGTGTACACTGGTCAAGCTGCCTTAACACCGTGATGACGAGAGCGCTCTGAAACACAGATTGTTAAAACAAATCCTGCCCAATAATTTCTTGTGATAGCTAGATGATCTTTGATTACTTAAAATACTTATTGTACTTATTACATAATAACTTTTAAATAATGTACTAACTATAAAGAAAGTATTTTGCAGTAATTACACAACTATTAAGGAATACCGGTAGCCAACTAAAGGGCGAATACTATTTTAAGACTTATATGTGGCCAATATGTCCATATAATAACAATCTCTTAGTTATTACGTAGATAGGAAAAGCCATGCAAGTATAAGATGGACGAAGCGAATGTCGCAAATTTTTAGGTTTTTGAAATTATTACTAGCAAATAAGGATGTAGAATACCGGAAACAGTGTAATTGTCAACTGGATCACGAAATTGTTTTATAAAGTAGCGCAACATAGGAGTAATGTTTCTATGCAGTGCCTGCGTAACACAGAATAGAGAATAGTAGATATTCCGTGACTGTATTTATCAGGAGATTAGGTAGTCAGGCAATCAAAAAATAATTAGTTACGTGAAATATAAGTGACAAATAATAATAATAATTCTCTTGCGAGAATTAGCTTTCGAACAGCAAGTTTCGGCGGACATTTGACAGAGAGTTATTCAATTGTACGCAGAACAATGGCAAGCCTGTTGAAAATAATTATAATACTTTAAAAGAGCGCAAATTCTTGGTAATGGATTTGTAGTAAAATGGTTTTTAAGAAACTGCAATACAATAATATGCCTCTACCGTGATTTTTTACCTTAAGTAATGCCATTTCAGATATGGCAGAGGCTTAGTTTTCATACTGAGTTACAACATTTCGGTCAATAATACAAGTGTTTTTTCAGTTTTTCAGTTTTCAGTTTTTCAGGTTTTCGACAAGTTATTTTATATTACTTGTAGCTTCATATGATTGTATTGGTACTTCTACGGTAAAATAAATCACCTGCGATGAAAATATGACGAACACAAGGTGTACTGGTATACAGCCACAACTTTATTTCTATACTAACGAGGGTTGTGTTTGTAATGACTTCAGGCATACACTGACCTAGACTTTGCCAGAGTTTATACCAAGATAAACGTGTCTCCCATGACTTAGCGTACTGAACTCCAGGCTTTATGCCTGAAGCGCTCTGTATGCGCAAGTAAAACGGGAAGATGTGTCAATTTTTTTCCACTAACAAAACAGTGATATAGTTTACGTTGTTGATTTGGTATGTTAGGTAAAGGAGGACCCGTTATTTTCTTAGTGGAGAGAAGGCATATTCCTGATTTAGAGATTCAATTGAAGAGCCTACTATAGCTGGCAATTTCCAAGAGAAGTTCATAATGCGGGCAATGTTGTGGACACCAGTGTATCCGATACATTTCTCCCGGATAATACAGTTTTCTAACACCACCTCGGGCTATACGCTGTTGACGGTATTAAAATACATTTCTCCCGGATAATACAGTTTTCTAACACCAGCTCGGACTATACGCTGTTGACGGTATTAAAATACATTTCTCCCGGATCATACAGTTTTATAATACCAGCTCGGACTATACGCTGTTGACGGTATTAAAATACATTTCTCCCGGATAATACAGTTTTCTAACACCAGCTCGGACTATACGCTGTTGACGGTATTAAAATACATTTCTACCGGATAATACAGTTTTATAACACCAGCTCGGACTATACGCTGTTGATGGTATTAAAATACATTTCTCCCGGATAATACAGTTTTATAACACCAGCTCGGACTATACGCTGTTGACGGTATTAAAATACATTTCTCCCGGATAATACAGTTTTCTAACACCAGCTCGGACTATACGCTGTTGACGGTATTAAAATACATTTCTCCCGGATAATACAGTTTTCTAACACCAGCTCGGACTATACGCTGTTGACGGTATTAAAATACATTTCTCCCGGATAATACAGTTTTCTAACACCAGCTCGGACTATACGCTGTTGACGGTATTAAAATACATTTCTCCCGGATCATACAGTTTTCTAACACCACCTCGGACTATACGCTGTTGACGGTATTAAAATACATTTCTCCCGGATCATACAGTTTTATAACACCAGCTCGGACTATACGCTGTTGACGGTATTAAAATACATTTCTCCCGGATAATACAGTTTTCTAACACCAGCTCGGACTATACGCTGTTGACGGTATTAAAATACATTTCTCCCGGATCATACAGTTTTATAATACCAGCTCGGACTATACGCTGTTGACGGTATTAAAATACATTTCTCCCGGATAATACAGTTTTCTAACACCAGCTCGGACTATACGCTGTTGACGGTATTAAAATACATTTCTACCGGATAATACAGTTTTATAACACCAGCTCGGACTATACGCTGTTGATGGTATTAAAATACATTTCTCCCGGATAATACAGTTTTATAACACCAGCTCGGACTATACGCTGTTGACGGTATTAAAATACATTTCTCCCGGATAATACAGTTTTCTAACACCAGCTCGGACTATACGCTGTTGACGGTATTAAAATACATTTCTCCCGGATAATACAGTTTTATAACACCAGCTCGGACTATACGCTGTTGACGGTATTAAAATACATTTCTCCCGGATAATACAGTTTTCTAACACCAGCTCGGACTATACGCTGTTGACGGTATTAAAATACATTTCTACCGGATAATACAGTTTTCTAACACCAGCTCGGACTATACGCTGTTGACGGTATTAAAATACATTTCTCCCGCATAATACAGTTTTCTAACACCAGCTCGGACTATACGCTGTTGACGGTATTAAAATACATTTCTCCCGGATAATACAGTTTTCTAACACCAGCTCGGACTATACGCTGTTGACGGTATTAAAATACATTTCTACCGGATAATACAGTTTTCTAACACCAGCTCGGACTATACGCTGTTGACGGTATTAAAATCAACCTTTGGAACAAGTCAGTGACTTTAAACAGTATACTAGCAGGCAGGCGGCCTCCTGTAGTCAGCGAATCTGGTCAAATAATTCTAATTCTTGAAGTTTATTTTTGTGAATATAGTGTTTATATTTAATACAATAAAAGTCGGTGTTTTTAACTCACATGCAATAGAGATCAGATCGGCGTACGAGTAAAAATTTACTTCCGTAACTATTTTACATATTTACTCCACTGGTTCATGAAAATAGTCATTAAAGGCCGTTCACGATAAAGTGAGGACTTTAAAAATGAACGTTAGAAAGAAGTCACTGCCTTTGAATACATATATTTTAATGAGCGCGCACTGAGTCATATTCCCGTAATAATGTTGGTAGCGGTGGATGGAAAGTAGTTCCATATTTTAACGTCGAATAAAAGGTGTTAGGTAACCATTGTGATAACTTAAAATTAATTATTTCGTTTTCTATGTTTTTTTAAAGTATCGACGTGTAAAAATGAGCAGATATTTAAAGTATTCACTTTCTTAATAATTTCACAGTCTCCTTTGAACGACGCATGAATAAAGTGATGAGGCCCATAGCAATATTATTTTTACATAAGGCGGACGAATACACAATGTGTATTCAAGTAGATACTAAGCAGCGTTTTTAAGAGTTCTCATCTTACCGTTAACTGCCTATAGACTCATGACAATGTAAACTGTACATATTTCGGAAGTATTGAAAATGAGGAGAAAGGTATATCTTAAGTAAAGCGTTTACAGGTGCTAAATTAACCACAAGCACCCTATGACACTCCATTTCATCATCGCCCTTACACATCTCATGCTGGCTGTAATTACACTGTAAAAAATAATGGGAACATTACCTGACAAGTGTAGGGTAATATTCGCAAACTTGTGTGGGAAACATAGTTTTCTTTACGGACAAGTTAAAATTACCGCACTGTGGAGTAAAATTCCCGTACATTGTATTGGAAAATAACATACACGAATGGGAAAATTACCTTACGACGCGTGGATCTCTTCAGCATTGTCTCAACAGCTAAGTGGGAGGACGGGCGGAAGAAACAATAATTTAACACGCTAATGTTCACCAATACTGTCATGCTGTCGTCGTGGTGTAATGGACAGCTCTTCGGCCTATAATGATAGAGGACTGTTGTCCCCCCCCCCTCTTTTTCACATACTGCAGTAAGTGTCGAGGATTTTAGTGTAGATATTTCGGTTACTAATCGACAGAGAGTAGAGGTAATAAGACAATTAACAAATTTAATACTCCTGGGTGTTTTTAATATAATTTTGTTATATGATATAGTTAATATTCTCTTATTTGCATGGGATTTTCCTCCTAATTCTGTCAGGTACTTTTTCCGTACTATTAGGGTATAGTACATTCAATTTTTTTTATCGTACCAGCAAAATCATTGAATATTTCTTTTTTAGCAGTGTAACAGTTTTTATTGTTCTCTAACTAGAAATGAATTTTTACCTTATTTTTGTAAAGCATTGCAGGTCAGTCACAATTATTTTTGGGATATATATTTCTCTTACCAATGGGTAGGTAAAACTTGGGTTGAATTGAAGGTAATTGGTAATTTTTTTTCGGATATTGGCAGCAGTGTGGAAGTAATTGGCAATTTTTTCTGTATATTATCACAGTGTGGCGGCCATTGTAGATTTTTAATTGTTTCCTTGTGGTTCATGTGTGGTTTTGAGTATTTGTTGTGGTTTTTTATTGTTTTCTGCTTATACAACAGCCACAAGTGTAGATACTGGGAAGGTAATTGACATTGCGATCATGTCGTAACACTGTAAATGCAAGGGCGTGCTAGGAAACAAACATGAAGCGAGTTGTTCATCAAACTACAGTGGGTCTAGTGGTGCGTTATTTAGACGACGGTGACTCAAAATCTTTCAAGACAATTGACGAAATGAAACCTCATGGTGAGTGTGTACATATTACAAAACTAGAATGTGTTGGACATGTAGAGAAGCGAATGGGTCCAAAAGTGAGACGACTGAAAACAATAATGAAAAGGAAAAAGTTGAGTGATGGGAGGACACTAGATGGTAAAAACAGACTGACAGACTCAACCATTGATATTATGTAGGATTATTATGGACTTGCAATCAGAAAGAATACTGATAGTGTGGAGAAAATGAGGAGATCTGTATGGCCACTGTTTTGTCACATTTCATTGACAGATGACAAACTGCAACATGCATTGTGTCCAGAAGGAGAAGAATCATGGTGTAAACATAACAGAGGAAAAATTACCGGAGAACTTATAGGCATCCTCACAAACTACCATTTGCCATAACGGAAGAGATAAAACCAAATTTTTGGGATCTGTCAGACGTATTGGAAGAACTGTGTTTGAATATTGGCTCTCACACTGCAGATGCTATGCTACAAATGCTCCGTTCACGATTTGCCGCACTTTGACAGACTGCCGATTCTGTGGTTGTGGTGGTATTTATAGGTACAGGTACCCTGGCCCAGAGCCTTTCCGTTGCATCTAGGGAGGAGATGAACAGAAATTCCAGAAAATAGCGTGCAGCCACTGGTTCCTTTAGGGGGAAGTGGCAGGTTACCTCAGTTCCGGACATACGCCAATCATTCCCCTTCGGCCGCTCTGATTGCGGTCGGGGGAGGTCGTGTTGGCTCATCGCACCCCCTCTACCCCCTCCCACAAGGCGTTGAGACTGGTCACGCCTGCCAGAGCGTGGGTTTCGCAATTAACAGTATGAATGTCATTGAGGTAGAGATTTATTGAAAAAAAAAAATAGTATACAAGATGTACGGAAGCTACCTGTAGAAATTTAAAACCACAGCATCTGTGGGTGAATATAAGCAAGAAACTCTAGGCACAAAATGTTCGGAAAGGCCATTAAGTATGTTTAAATTGGAGTTGAATTTCGGCAAACGACGCCGGGTGTCTGTAGCCGTATGTACCTGCGTGCACATCAGGTTGCATGACACGAAGGAGAACTGTACTAGCGCGACATGCTACCAGCGCCTGTACATAGGCAACCACTACCTACACCAGCTCACTCGCCACTGCGGTGACGCCTGTGTGTGGGACAGCGGCAACCCGCTCTACAGACAGGCGGCGCCGAGTGCCGCGTGCAGATCTGCCATGGGTCAGTTCGCCTTCGTGTGAGGCAACTTGTCGTGCACGCAGGTACATACGGCTGTGGATACCCGGCGTCGTTTGCCGAAATTCAACTTCAATTTAAACATTCTAAATGGCCTTGCCGAACATTTTGTGGCTAGAATTTCTTGTTTCAGTTCGCCCGCAGATGAGGAGGTTTGAATTTAGACAGGTAGCTTCCGTACATCTTGTATATTTAAGGCCTGCTGAAAACCGGCCCTATGTTCAAAACCTAGTTCTCTTTTCCTCAAATAACATAATCTGGGAACTAAACATTTTACTATTGTAAATTCGGTTTTGGAAAATTATGTAGTTTTGATTATCAGATTCTTTATGGAATGGCTAATATTCTGCCACATTTATAAATGTCCTGGCTAGAATGCAAGTTGGTCATACTTACAAATTTGATTATTTATAAAAATATACGTCACAGTGTTTGTAGTCTCAATTCAGAAAATTTAACACATTAGTAAGTCACTTCAATTTTAATTCGTGCACTGAAGTGATAGTGACATGGAAACAGATGCAGTTACACCTCTTTAGTAGAAAGTATCTAATATCTGACATTAAATTTGGTGGCGACCTTTGTATTCCTATCATATTTGACTGTTTCCCTAGACATTGTAGTGCGCAGAATACTGATTTAAGATTATCATTCGGACAGGTATTGTTATACAGTAGTTCGGATTCACTATTAACAATGAAAAATAAAAGTGTGAAAATAGTCCTTATGTAATGATGCTTCAGTACTTTTCAGTGTACTAACTTGTGTAGTCTTTACGATAGTAAATAATTGAAAGTGGATTTCAATGCTCGTTATATAATCGTTATTTTGTTTCATAATTAATTTTTTTTTTACTTGCATTTGTATTGGTGGAAAAAAAATACAATACGAAAAGAAACAAAACATTGGTTTAGGTATTTATACAGTATGGGAGAAAGGTCTTTGGAACAAATGCTGATTTTGAAACCTAAACAGTAACAGATACGTAAGTTTATGTGTTTATTAATAATTTAGTTTTCAATCCATCGCGTTGAGGAGTGAATATTCATAAAGCTGGTATATTGAATTTGTGTGGATTTGTAAAATAGATACTCTTGCTCCACTTTGTACGGTACTTTGCTCTGCACAGCTCAGAAGGAATGGAACCACGATAATGTGATAGGTGAGCGTCGGTCACTAGTGCGAACACTCCCAATGTCCAATAGGACGAATTTGAAATCATTCTGCAGAAAGTTAATGGTCTTGTTCATTATGATGTGCTGTAAATAATTTTCACAGACTCTCTCCCAAATAATACAACTAGTATCTCTGTGTGTTTCAAGAAATGGACACAACTTAACATGCTTGTAATGCACTGGAAGAGGCGCTATAGTATATAAAGAGATAAGAGAGGTAGGGATAAACACATTTTAAGCCGAAGCATAGCATTTATTATGGTGCCCACTGGTTGACTGATAAATACATACCATGAAATTTATTATTGTCTATTTGGAGTTATGAATTCAATTTACTCTAAAAATTCAGTTTTTTTACATGGGTTTCTTTAATTGATTTCCATTTAACTCTCTAATGTAAAATAATTTTATATTATTTCATTCATTATTTGGGACATTGCCTGTTCTATTCCATAATAACTTACACCAATTTCTCTACAAATATTTCACTTTTCTTAATGCATAGGAATAATATCAAATACAATGTAAAAAATGAAATTTTCAATTCCAAATAAAAATAAATCACCTATATGCAAAAAAAAAATACCAATATGAAAATATATTTGAAATAAACGATGTAGTTTTCAAATGAGAAATTCGTAATGCTAATTTTTTTTTAAATTAACGCCCTGAAAGTTGTTTTGTAAACTTCATATTGCTTTGCTAGCATACCTCAAAAATTAATTAAATTTCCAATATTAAATATTTACTTTACATTATTCCGCGGAAATTTTTATGGTCCCTAAAACAAAGCGAAGTTTAGTGCAAGAACATTCATGCTTTCTAAGTGGAGCTTGTTACGAGTCTTTTCAGAACTGTTGTGAACTCTCTACACAGCGCCTGTTCTATGGAAGTGATTCCGTGAGTAACGACCTTGAAGACAGCCTGTGGCCTGCTTTGTTTATGTGAGTCGACCAAACAAGCTGTTATTTTGCTTAGCTATAGAAATTGAACGCCAGTGTGTATTACGCAGGTACATATGAAGGATATACCGCTAATAACCAGTGTCAGTATTGAATTTATTTACAATTTAAGCAAAGGTGGCTAGGAAAAGTTTCTGATGACCAAACAGCTGTTTCTTTTTCCTCAAGACGTTAATGTTGGTTCACTTTCTTGACATCTTTGGAATAGTTCTACAGCAGTGGATTAAAGAGAAACACAATGTTAATGCAGATTATTATGCTAATGTATTGAAATTTAATTTGAGGAAAGCAATTGGCAAAAGAAAAGACCCGAACAACTTCATGGCAAATTATAGTTTCTTCGTGAAAATACTAAGCCACAAGTGCCATGAAATGCTCTGGGATTTGTGTAGAGTATTCGTAGGAAATTTTCTAGGCCAACCACCATGCAGCCAAGACATTGCATCGTGCGATATTTGGGCTTTTACACCACTTAAGAAAAACTTAAGAGGAAGAACCGTTAGCATTGATGACGAAATGAAAGCTACCTCATCCACTGTTTTACAGATACCAGAGTCACTTATAAAATGGGCTGCAAATTGTGTATAAGGACATGTATCACTGGAAACTGTACGTGGGGCGTGTCGTTCGGTGGCTATTTAGAAGAGAAAAACCACATGAAACCTCCTACTTACTCAAACTTCTCATAGTGGCTTCACTATAAGACATTTCGGAACAGCACTTGTAGATATTTTGATACATATATAAGTGCAAACCTTTCTTTGCCGTGGGGAGGGGTGAGGGGAGTAACAAGACTGTCTAATATTTCAGCATTTTTTTGTAATCAGCAAGGTAAAATGTATAGTTTGTAGAAAGTTCTGAAATCGCTGTTTTACTTTCAAAGAAACATAGGAAATCTGCGACTTCCCAAAAGCATAAAAGCGTAATAATGTTCAACACGTGTAATCGCCGTATATTAAATGAAAGAAATGTTGTGCATTCTCGTGGCTTTCGGTGTAACTGTTAAAAGTGGGGTGAGCATTGATCTAGTTGGTTATTTTGTAGTGTTCATGCATCTGTTAACCAAAGGTAAGATTGGGTTTGGCGAATGTCATCGTATACATCGTCATAATCGGGCGAGTCCAGTGTTAAGAGCGATGGTCTTCTATGTAGACTTGGAGGCGGGAAGGGTGAGCGACGGAGCATAGGGTAGACTGGACGACTTAAAGGGCGGAATCGTGAAGATGTAGAAATAAAAGGAACATGTAGAGGACGAACAGGTGGGCGTATAGGTTGGAGGGGAGATGTCCTTGGTTGTGACTTTGGAACTGAATAATGGTGAGGGTAGAGGGAGGGACTTAGTAGGTTGGTCGAAGCACCACTTGTTGGTACAGTACCACTCGCCAGACAGGCACAGGCAGTCATTGCACCAGTCGTTCACAGGCAGGAAAACTCCGTTACAGGCCAGCTCTTCTTTAATGATGGTGCCGCCGCCTGTGGACAAAGGACGTGGTTCATTATATTAGTCGCCCTGCACAATACTCAGTGCCGCTGAGATATCTGGCTCGGGTGACGAGTATACACTTAGTATTTACACATACGCACAAAACATCAGTCAGAACTCAAAGGGGAGTATGGGAGAGATAACAATAGGCTGTTCATGGTAAAGTGGGAACTTTTTAACGCCCTAACAAATATTTACTTTGGCCCAATTCCTATCTTCCTGTTGCTTTTTAATATAAAGTCTGCACTTTGACAAGTAAACAGAGTGTATACATTTCACCACTCTCAAAACTTAATACCAAAGTCTCCAATAACATATATTTATTACTTGTTAATTCCAATTGGGAGGGGCTTAAAGAGTGCTCACTTTAAGCGTGAACATCTTACACCCATAGATCTTACCTAGAGTTCACCACAAGTATACCCCATAATATATGGTTGACGAAATTCAGTGAATGATATAACTTTTATACGAATTATTTCAAAATGCTCAACATATGTGAGTTATAGAAAACAGAATTTTATCTTAATATGCACAAACACTGGGAAATATTTCTCTGTTATTATTTAATACCATTAAGCCTACTCTAAACTTCAAACATTAAAAAGAATCTTTCGAAATTGCGTAGACGGGCAAACATTAAAATTGCAACAGCAAGATGGTCGCATTTGAAGGACCATACGTTGGAGTAATGTGTAAAGCTGGGCAGGACAATGATCTGGTAACTTTTCCAGCCAAGTTAGAGCTGCATGTGCACCAACAGCGACACTGACAAGTGGTGTATAAGTGGAGGTCGGGAAGCCACTGGCAGGTAGTAACCCCGCCGTTCATGTGCATGCACGGAGTGAATGTGCCGCGTCAAACAACATGCCAAACATACTAACACGTTTCTGCTTTTGGCCCCGCGAGAATAGTGGCCCATCGGAATTGTGGATTATTGTAATGCACATTGCAAGAAATGCGACCACAGCAAAGTAGATATGGGGACAGTGGGTCTAGGAGGGATGGGTTGAGGATCGTGGATGAAGCAAGCAGCTTCATCGCACCGATTGCGAGGACAGACATCGGGTACCGAAGGCGATTACAAACTCTACAGCCACATCAAACATCCTCGCTTAGGATAACAGACAATATTTCATTGCAGAAGCCCGGCCTAACCTCACTAACGCCTCCTCCCAGAACCAATTCCCAATTATACATACTGGTAATGATACTATAATTCTTAGACCATTCATTTATGGATCCATCAAATTTAATTTGTTGAGGTATGTTGTGCATCAATCTGTGTCTACACATATGGTTTGTCGTCGTTTGCAACTACAGGGCGTCATGTTCATGTGTCCATTACTGCTCTCCAGAGGCACCTGGAGGCTGCAGTGGTGCGTAGAGTGTGGGACCTGGAGGGAAGAAAGGCATGCTATTGTTATCTCCTGCGTGAATCCAGCTTCTGCTTGCAACACGACGATGGTCTGGCAGTGTCAAGCGGCATGCCCAGCTGAGTCCTTCCTTATGCACTGTTATACCAGTCCAGCACTTGGAGTTTAGTTATGGGATTCCATCATATTCCAGTCCCACTCGCTGTTATGCTAACCAGCAACAATCACATCCCGGAGGTGCTGGGGTCTGTTGCTGTCCCTTATCTTCAGGACAAGCCTGAGGTCCTGCACCGACCCGACAATGCGGGACAGCATATGACACACATCGTATATGTTTCGCGGATTACCTCCATATCACACTGCTTCTTTAGCCTGCACATTCACCGGATCTCGCCCATCGAACACTTGTGCTCCATGGCCAAACGACGACTGGCCTGCCGCAGGACAATACAAGAAGTTTGGGCCTACATCGAAATAGCAGGATCTGCTATAACACCAGGTGGACATCCAAAATCTCTTTCTCTCATTGCTATGCAGTGCGGTAGCGATCATTGTCGCCAGCAGTGGTGCCAAACAGTAGATTTCCACATGTTATGTATGTCATATTGAGCTACAAGGGGAACCTTGTCACCCCGTGTACGATGGGTATGTCAAATAAATCTGGTTGTAATAACTCATGTTCTTAGTATTGCAATTAAAATGGCCAGCAGTGTAGTACAATGTAACATTCTGGATCAATACTGAAAGAAACGCGGTTGTGCTAAGTAGTTAAAAATTGGATTTTTATAAAATATAATAATATTTTCTTTTCAAATTTAATATATATTATAATCGTTCCTAAAAAACATACAACCATAAAATTAAGTGTGCAGTGTTACACAATTACAAGAACAATATCATAACATCAATATGATATAATGAATAATCTTTCTCAACAACCAAGGGCAGAGAATGTAACCAAATATTTAAGCCAAGGTGAAGTAGTGTGCATGCATCGAAATGTAACGATTGAAATTTCTATTTCAAAGAAATCTTTTGAATTCTCGGTTTTGCTACCTACACATGTTCAGTTATTGTAAAAAAGATAGTTGCTTGCTGAAACAAAGGTAATAATTTATCATTTGCCATTATAAACTAATAAAGTCTGGTGTGGTTACAACTAGGAGTTGATTGTTAGTTGTAATTTATAAAATACCTACTTACTCAATGAATAGTTACATGGAATGCGGTTGATACGGACTTTATGAGGAGTGTGAGAATCTTGTCTGGAGATGAGTGGCCGAGTGTAGGGGCTCTGCTGAATAACCGCATTGCGTAAAACTATATCTTTGTATTTGTCTGGCTGTCCAGAATCTCCCACTGCATCCTCTGATTCTGGAGGAACTTCGCTAGGTTCCTCACTGGAATATTGGCTGGAGAACTTTGGAGGCTTGCTTGTGGTCACTGCTACATGGGATTCTTGGCTTGTGGTTTCTTCGTCTCCGCCAGGAGTATTCACCTCGGCTTTCTCTGTTTTGTTTGACGTGTCGCCTGTGAGCTGAGTGACAGCTGTTTCTTGTCGTCTTTCTCTCTTGAGATGTCTTTGATGTCCTGGGATAGATGAGGCTATCATCGGCGAGAAGACTGCCAGAGCGACTATCACACAACAGTACCGCATAGTGCTGCGAACATAAACCGCACAACACAACAATTACAAGGCAAGACACTGAGACATTATGTCAGAAAACACATACAGCGAATGACAGTAGCCTCAACATATTGGAAGATTTGTTAACTAACATTATTTCGTTAGAAAATTAAAACCAAAATTGCAGTAAAAGTTTAATCCATCTATATACCCAGGACAGAAAAAAAAAATATATTGTGTCAATGGTTCATGTAATGGAGACAAGCAATTAAAAAATATTTTTAATGAGTATCGGTACATACGTTATTGTAATAATTTCAATCATATAAGTTTACTTAAAATACACATCGATAATATTAATTCTGCTATGAGTAAATATGCAAATAATAATCTAAAGAGATCGAAGTATAAGTCATATCAACCAGTTTTTGTACAGAATTGCACAATGTAATCTGGAAATATAGCTGGAGTCTGAAAAAATACGTGGCCTCACTGATCAGAATGATCGACTTAATAGTCGTTTGTGTACTTGAATGAAGGTGAAATGCTTATTGGCTGATCGCTACCACAGAAGAATGCCATAATTAGACCTTCATTCTTTGAATATTTCTTTCTGGCTTTGAGTCTCCCGATGTGTGTTTAGCAAGATGTAAAACAATTACAAATGTAAGGAAAATATGGGAGCATTTGAACTCTCGATTGTATATGTTTGAACCGAGAATTTTCACCTCTGTAGATATAAAATTTTCCTGGAGAACATCGTATCCATAGTATGTTGAATTCTCACTAGATGGCCATATGACAGATGGTTAAGGCAGAGAGTGAGGAGTTAATTCACTGATTGATTGTGCCTCTATCCTTTGTGTATGGTGGCTTACCAGCATATTGTGCTGTTATCTCCAACTCAGAGAATGGGCAAAGATGCTTTGGGGTTACCCTATGATAGTCTAGGAAGTAGCTTTGTTGTAGAACCATTAAACATTTAGCCCAAATAGCGTCCATATTCTCTCCATTTTCACGAGATAGTCAATTACTGCATGTGTACACGCCGGTTCACAGTCACAGGTCAACTAACATGATGTCAGTCGTTTTTTAGTATTGCTGAGCAGTATCGTTGGCTGGTCTGGTTGTTAGGTTTGTCTGGGAATGCTTTTACGGTAATCTGGCATGGCCAACTAGTACCGGTCAGTCTGTATGTTTTCTCAGTCTTCTTGGATAGTATTGCCCTTTGGTATGGCCATCTATAAGTGAGATATTTCGCGAAATTTTGCGGATATTTTGCACGAAGAGGTTAGAGATGAGATTAGTATTATGCAACTTGTTTCCAGATTGATCATCATCGTCTGTTGGTACAGATGGATGGTATGGTTGGTTGTTATTTTTGGTTGTTCTTATCTATTATTCTAGTCTGTTTGGCAGGAGTTGGTCTTGAAAGGAGTCAGTCTTGATTGAGGCCAATCTTGGGTGGAGTCAGTCTTAAGCGGAATGAGTCTTGGGTGGATCCAGTCGTATGTGAAGTCTCTCTTGGATGGAGTCAGTCTTAAAAGAGGAGTTAGTCTTGTGTGAAGTCTGTCTTATGTGGAGTCTCTTTTGGGTGGTCAGTCTTATTTGGATTCTCCCTTGGTTGGAGTCAGTTTTTTTTGGATTCTCCCTTGATTGGAGTCAGTCTTATGTGGAGATAGTCATTTTGTGAAGTCAATCTTGGGTGGAGATAGTCTTGGGTGGAGTCAGTCTTATGTGGAGATAGTCTTGGGTGGAGTTAGTCTTATGTTGAATCTCTCTTGGATGCATTCAGCCTTAAAGAGGAGTTATTATTCAGTGAAGTCAATATTATATGTAGTCTGTCTTGGATGGAGTCTGTACTATATGGAAGTAGTCTTGGGTGGAGTTATTCTTATGAATAGTCTCTCTTGGACTGAGTCAGCATTGGGTGAAATCAGTTTTAGGTGCAATCATTCGTTGACCGGTATGGTTGGTCGGTATGGGCGGCTGTTCTAGTTGGTTTGTCTGATCCGCTAGTACGGTCCTTTGGTATTGTCCTTTGGTATGATCGCAGCCTATCACAAGCAATTGTGAGGGGTGTTGGATGGCGACGAAAGAGCCAATGAAAAATAGTGGAGGCAATTAGGTATTATTTAGAATCAGTTATGTAAGTCTTCGTATATTTACTAAGATTTTTTCAATTTTTAGTTTTAAATGGCATGGCCACCCACATTTAACATGGTGGTCGGGGTAGGTAGTGTAATAAGTTCCTAGATTTTTAGGAATTTTGTGGATTTCTTTATTATTTGTTTGGCTGTTCCAGTTTAGTGTAATTGGAGTGATTGTTATGGTTAGGGGCGGCGGAGGGAATCAGGGAGTGATGGTGTGGT
This sequence comes from Dryococelus australis, assembly GCA_029891345.1. Lineage (NCBI taxonomy): Eukaryota > Metazoa > Arthropoda > Insecta > Phasmatodea > Phasmatidae > Dryococelus > Dryococelus australis. The sequence continues at coordinate 115,802,287 of CM057002.1, forward strand.
TGGCTGATGGTAGTTGGGTGTCAGTCGAGTCGTTGGTGCTGTGGAGGGAGGAGAGGCAGACCTATTACATTCAGTGTGGTGATCCTGTGATAGAGATACATAATGGTTAAGACATCACATCCTCTTGATAAGACGAGTTGGGTGATACATAACATGGTACATTTACAGATTTAAATGTTTGATTTATAAAATAAATTCATTTTAAAAGCTCAATTATTTCTAAAATAATAATGTCTTGGACTGCTTATTTTGGCTGAATATTTTTTCCGACTTTTGGAGTCACTCAGTCACATTGAGTTGTAAGGGTTTTTTCAAAAATATTTATAAATATCTTGGCTATGAGGGGAAAGGGGAAATTTGGGGACGTAACGGGCATTTTCGAAGTCAAAGATAACAATTTGGGGTGGAAACGGGGAATTCGAACATCGGGAGGCCGTCATGTGACGTCGACCGTGTTGGCAAATGTGTCCTGAATTTTACTCCCCACATCCCTGCCTCCGGATATACTTTTCCTACCTACTAACCAGGAATGTAGTAATTTAACAAGATTCATTGCACAGTTCCGCCATACCTATTTAAAATTTAAGCTTACATTAAAATAGAGAAACTGAATCGGATAATAAAAGTACAGATTTTCGATTTGGCGTACAGTATGACTATAAAACCAATATGACAGCCGGTTAGTATATATGTATGAGGTTTAGTAGTCGTAACTGCTTGGCACCATCGGGTATGGTCGGAAATTACTTCTCCAAGACTTCTGAACATATCCGAGACGAGCCGAAAACTGCCGAGCTCATCCGAGTCGAGCGGAATAAAGCGCAATTCACCAGCCTCACTGTCCTTGTTCGAAATACATTGCGTCCAAGTCCCCGTAATATAAATGCTATTGTTTAGAAATTTTAAGCACTAACAAATTCCCATTTGATTTTGGTTGTGGTAATTCAACTGTTAATGTATGAAAACAATTATTCGACAGGACCTGTAGTGTGTTGCCTCCCTGGCTTTGACTCAACAATATATAGCACTTTGAAATGTCCAGGTTCTGGAACGTCAACAATACACGTTCTAATGTACTAGTACTAATATCTTAAATATTCATATCTCATGAAAACGTGATGATACTAATGTCGGTGGTGTATTTGCGGCCTCATTGTAAATCAGAAGAGATTTTCTTCGAAATCCCTTGCGTATTATTTAGTTAATGTGTTGTAACGTTCTTAAACAGTATATAAAATTTTGATTTCACAGATAATATATACTCGACAAATGTTCATGCAGTGTGTCTGACACATGTGGATGTAAAGTAGGACACTAAATCGTGTCGTGGAGGAAGCTGGTGCCCTAAGCTGCATATGTAAGGGTATATTTAGTTGTGATAGTACACATAAACTATTCCTAAATCGAAATGGAGAAGAAGAGTAATTAAAGTAGAAAGGATAGTTCATGACAAACTGTGATGTAGTTTATTCTGTATACTTTCTCCCGGAGGATAAAGCGATCCATGTGGTCGCAGCCTGTATTTATGTACTCCACCAGTGTTCTTTGAACAGACTGCGCCGAAATAAAGATATTTATGAAATTAAACAAATACAGGAGATTATTTTTAATGTTATTATTAAAACCCCTCACAAATGGTAGCAACCCATTTATAAAGAATACGATATATGAGTTTTTCGAAATTTGTTAAAATAATTTTTCGACAAAAAATAATTTATTCTATACATAAAAATAGTTAATTACGTAAACGTTTCTTCCTCAGACTTCACAAAATCCGTGCTAATATATATTTGGAATATGAGAACATTTGGAAACATTTAAACAAAGCGAAAGATTAGCTATCTATAAACATACTGAGGAATTTTAATAAGTAACTTGAAGAGTTATGTAATATTTAGTCCTTAAACATCGCTTTAGATCACGTGCGCTGCGAGACAGATAGAGTTGTGTTAGTGACTCACACTAATAATGTTCGAGAGGTTGCTAGTTCGATTCTCGATTAAGCTATCCTAAGTTTCTCGTGTTTATGTATATTACAAATCACATCAATCGAAATTCAAGATGGTTCCTTAACACCAGGCTGGGCGAATTCCTTCCTCCCTACATAATTCGGCTTTAAAACTTCGCCGTAGATAAGAGGTTAATTCTACAATACAACCCACCAGCGATATTCCGAAGCTGTGTATTTGGGATTAAAATTTACCGTTAAATCAACGGGATTTAAAACTTCATCTATTATGCATAATGACATGCACCTCACTAAGCCACCGAGAGCTTCAATATACTTCTTGAAAATATTATTCGGACGAAGATAATCTAATTAGTAAAATTAATATACTTTGCATTAATTTATTTCTTACAGATAATAGTTACAGGTAAACTGTACTTATCTACCTAACTTCGTTGATGACAGACTTGAAAATGTAAAACAGTAATGGAATGGCTGCGTTTTACACTATCAGTATGCAAATGAGACGTTAAATAATCACATGCAAATCCAGACATTTTTATTCAAACGCATGATAATTTATGGTTAATTTGTTGTTATGACATACTAATTTCTATCCGCCTCAAAATAATTACTTTTCTTTGTTATTGCATTAAGATTATTGTGATCAAATGTTTTATATATATTAATCATTTCAGTTGTTTATTGTAATGTGGCATTTATTTGGTTGACAGCCATAATTGTTAGAGACTGAGGCCCGTTGCCAGGGGCAACACGATCAGTTGATTGTACGAGGAAGCAGCCGCCTTGTGATTGGTCGTTACATAGCTTCACTTTTAAGCTGCGTTATTGCTAGATAAGGGGAGAAGGAGTTCAACTACGATGTAAGGTGGGACCTAACGAGTGTTACGGCATCGATGGGATTTTTAAATATAGATATTAGGGCAATCCGCGAGTGATTTTGTATATTTAGCCAGACCAAGTAGAGAAGATTGTCGGGGTGCCGGCAATAGAAGAAGAGGGCCTGAGACGCTAGTATTGCTCGGTTTAATTTACTTTAGATAGTCTTCCGTGACATTCCAAGTGGCACTATATTGGACTGTATCTCGCTGTATCATAGCTCGTTGGCTACAAATATTAGGGAAGTATATTCGTCCGGAAGAGAATCACCGCATCCCATTACTGTACCCGATCTGTATGTCGCAGATTTGTCATGTGAGACTTCCCGATCTACAAGTATAAAGTCAGTAAGAAATTTAAATAATATGGTCTCCGATATTAGTTTTGGAAACTAGCCTAAGGAAGACGACATCTTATCTGCCACAAGATGCCTGCGTTTAAACTTTATTTTGCAAATCAAAACCAGAGACTACTAGCCCAACTTCCAGTTTCCTTGGTGTGAACTTAAATTAATTGATATTCTATTAAAGATGATTTTATTTATTTGCTTTTAAAAAGGGCTAAATATTTATTAAATTATGTTTCGTACTAACTCAAAGGGTGTCTTGCTGCCGTTACGGACACCAGAAGATGCAGACCACCAGAAGATTATTAATAATACTGCTATTGAGATTAACAATTTTTTTCAAACAACTGAATCTCTAATATTGGCCAGATCCAAGCAGTTTTTATAAAAAATTAAATATATTAATCTCCTTCTGGACTCCATCCTTGTAGATAGTTACTCCCGAATATGTGCATGCAAAGCTACTGAGTTTGACTAAGGTGCTATGTACGTATGGTATTCTAGCCTTCTACTGAGTTGGTTTACGACTATCATCCTGGTAAGAATTTGGTAATTAGCATAATAGTTGTAGTTTATGCTCACTGGTGTAACTATTTCTGGAAAGAGTCATTTCAAAATAATCTACTCTAAGTTAGCTTGGCGCATGTATGTTAGTGTGTGGAAGGCAGATTGAACACCACAACACCATTACAATCATTTTATTTAAATAATAATTTTAATCTGTTTACACCCCAGTTCGCACACTACAGTGAATTAGTTTAAATAATCGAATGGTAACACGTTTTCCAACAGATACAAAGCAAGCTTTTATTACTGAAAGAGTGAAACACTACAGTTACTATCTTATCTAATATTATTATAATTTTTAAAACATGTTTAATGAGACCAGCTCACCTGGTATCGATTCCAAAACCCGCAGCTCCTCTGCTGCTTGTATTTTATTCTACAAACGTTCTTCAACGGAGTAAGTTTTGCAGTCCGCGACCCAAAAGGAGTATCTAATCTTGAATGCTAAAGTTACCTTATTGTTATGAAGTTATGATATCACAAATTGTGTAATAAATAGTATGTTAATATTCATAGCATATGCTATGATAAAGCTATGATTTACTGTTGTAGTTGCCAGCGCAGTTACAAGAACAACAAAGAGAAAACTGAAATAATGATTTGCTTGAGAGACTACAAACTGTTGTTCGTGGAAACAACGATCTGCCCTTCCTATTTCCACTTCAATACTTGGAAAATTCTAATTTTGCAGATGTAATGGAAAACCTATTGCGTGAATAGTTTTATGTGTCCATAATCTCAGATGAAACTGAACTTAAGATCCGTGAGTTCCTGTTATACAACTCTTATATACATTCGAAGACCTGTACAATGCATTCGTTCGCAGACAACGAGAACTAAGCATTAATTTCAAAGCATTTATTGACTTTAAGAATGGGATGCATGGGAAATTTTCTGGGAAATAGTTGTTTCGGCGAATACGCGTATCTGGGTAAATAAATGTTCTGCAAATACGACTTTAAGTCAGAAAAGATAAGTAACAATTATCTATGCCTCTACGTTTTTACTTTTATTATCATAAGTGTATTTTCGGAGAAAACAATTCATGGTAATGGTCAAATATGGCATTTTTAAAGCATGCCTATGCAGTTTTCTTAAGCGACAAGAGAAAAGTACGAAGATGCGGGCGTAGTTTAATCTGTGGGCTTTCATGGCGTGTAATAAAACTCCACTGTTACAGATCTGATTTGTGCAATACAGAGTTACGACTGAAACACTGCACGCCTTGCGCGTAGGAGCGATGAGACACTAGGCGTGCGTGTTAGTGTCGCCCGTATCGCTCCCTCGCTTCTTGACCTTGAACGCGCAGCTCCATCCCACTCTTAATAATAATTATACATTGTAATATTCATTAATATAGTCAAAAGCTGTTCCAAAAAAATATATACGCACGCAAAGCAGAGCATCCTTCTATTTACTCAAAGTATGCAGAGAACAGCGAAAATCAGTGCGGTTTGAGATATTTCCAACGGTAAACACACAATCTTACACCCACATAATCACGCTGATATATAGGTTTAAAGTGATAAGTAAAGTCATCCTTCAAAACAGATGTTGAATTGCATAATGAATCCAGTAATTACTCTTGATCATATAAACATTATATTATTAGATTGAGATTGACCATTATTCAGCTAATAATTCTTCAGAAAAGTATCTGAGCGTAAAGGAAGATAATTCATACAGGTTATTATGTGGTTACTTTAATTTTATTCCGACCAAAAGTAATAATAAATTTAATCTGTACCACATGAAGTACTTTGTACGGACATCCGAGTTTTATCATTTTTATCACACCATTTACTTATTTTCCAAACGGTAGCCACTTTAATATTTTGTGCACTATGTAACATCGAGGGAACTATTGAATCAACTGAAACAATTTTGTTGGTTGACAGTTCATCATGAAAGCATTTATTTTCGAGAGGTATATTATTGTTGAACTGTCATTTTACAAGTCAGGATTACATGAATAAATTAAGTTTATACGTCACATCTCTGAAACCATCAAACTGCTTCCCATCACTTTTGGCAACGTCAACAATTGAGCTTTAAGAGGATAAGACACTTATTTTTAAAATAGGTATATTAATTATGAGGTTAATTTGACCAATTTAGACAAATCTTGGTGTGTTGAATTTACGTACTACAAGCAACAAATATGCTAATTCAGAGCTCATTTTATACTTCAATTTCGTATGGCAGTGTCACATGAGAGAGAAATATTTTATATCACGTATCGGGAATCAATGAACAGCTTTCTTGCAAATACGGCAGAAAAGGAACACTAAGGTAGTAAAAGTTAACTATTGTCTCTTAAGTAAACACCTTAAAAATCACAGCAATATAAAATTTTTAACTTAGCGCAGACCTTCCTTGGTACAGTCAGTTGGTGCGCCACCGATCTGGGGCCCTGGAGGCTCTGGGTTCGAGTCTCGGGCAAGGCATGGCTGTTAATTTAATTAAGGTTATAAGTTAGTCTATAAGCCGCCCCCTGGTAAGCCTTCAAGTATAAAATGGGGGGACGTTATAAAGCCCTATACAATACAATTTTTAGCATAGTATACTCTATATACCCAACCATGTACCCAAATTCAACAAGAATTTGTATCCTGGACGCAAGGAATATTACCGTCGAAGATGCCTACAGAGAGCCTCTTTTTCCCGCCATTTTGTAAGATAGAAATACATTTATAAAAAATATATTATATATTTCACGGCGATTCTCAATTAGACCGACAACATTCGGGAGATCATTCTACAAGAAAAAGTAAAAGGAAAACATATGTGACACTTAAAAAAAAAAAAACGAGATTCTAAGCCGAAACGTTGGAAAATATCGGTTCTTACGTTGAAGGCCCGGAGAACCTATAATAATGTTCCGAGACTTGTCATTGTATTTTACTTCGTTACCGATATTTACCTCGTTTTTTAAACATATCATATCTCCCTTAAACTCCGGAAGTTTGTCGGTCTAATTGAGAATCATTCTGTATATACATAGTTATTATAATTTCTTGTTTTACGAGAGCGCTACATGCCAACACAGAGCTTTTAAAGCCATATATCAAATACCAACGAGACTCTTACACCCTTGGTGGTTCAGACACTTATTTTTTGTATGACATATTCCAAGTTACCATACTGAAAAATATAGGGAAACTGGTGGATAAATATGCAAAGCCTATGTTTCTACAAATAAACCACTGATATTCTAAATACTCTACAGATGATAAGCTGATGACAATGAGACACAAACTGGCATATAAGCACATATGTTATTGCACTTACCACGATAGAATGGCAGCAGACTGCATTCGTTATATTGCCATAACGGGGAAAACCTTCCCTTGCCCCAAACTTCAATACACATGTAGAACACTGACTTTAAATGGCCTCTGAAGAAACAAAGTATGAACGAACCTACGCACAAATCTGTCAATAAAAGGTATCCGTTGGTGAAGTGTGGATTTTAATAAGAATAAACTTGCACCTTAAGCTGTACCAAAAATATTCAGTTTCACCGCTCGACAATTAACCACTTGTATTTAGAGGTGGTGAGAATGCCTTCCGTATTTCAGCATTTACTAAGCTTGACTTTCTCATTTGTCCTCTTCTGAAAGATTTCGCTCACTCCGCGGCTGTTAAAAACATTCTGAACAATAATTCACTTACTGATGAACTAATTACACACTTATATTCTCCGATTACAAACGAAGCATCAGCGTAGCTGTTTTCCTATACAAGCTGTATAAATATACTACATTCAGATAAATTATGAATTTAGTGTACCTATATGCATAAAATAAAATCACCTATTTATGGGTATAAGTATTCTAAAATGGGAAGTTAATTACGAGGGGATGGGGGATTGGAGCTGGAGCTGGCTGCCACCATCTTGAAATTTTCCTTTTTCACCAAAATTTCCCTTTTCCCCTTAAAATTTCCCTATTTTCATTCAACGTCAATTACATTTCCCTCAATATATTCCCTTTACACTTAAAATTTACCCTTTTCCCTCAATATATTCCCATTGCCCTTAAAGGTTCTCATTTTCCCCTCAAAAATGCACCAATATCCCTAGTTGGAAAAATGAATCTCCGAAAGATAGCTTTCGATCCATCAGAAGGATTCTTTGAGATCTTTTTTGAGGGCAGAGCAGGGTCGGCCATATTTGTTTTATAGGCGTACGGTATCCCAAGTCGATACACGGTATCCATGACCGGAGCCTGTGCTAACCGTCAGTCATCTTGTTCACGATGTTGAAAGTCAGTGACCTTGACCTCGAACTCGATCTAGTGACCTTGGACGATCTTAAACCCAAATAATCGCAAAATTGTTTTACAAATTCCGAAAAATTAAATGTGATAAAAATTATTTTATAAATATATAAAAATTATTATCAAACATTTATTTTAAAAAATTTATAAAAAATTTAATTTTCGAACGTTTAGGCTAAGAAAGGACCTATCACTGGATCCGACCAGCCGCCATGTTATGATGTCAACCAACTGCCATGTTGGGCCCAGGTGATCTTGAACTTCACTCTTTAATCATGATCTTAGATGGCCTTGAAAACAAAAAGCGGAGAAAAAAAGGAAAAATTAAATAAATTAATAGAAGTCATCGATTATAATAAATTACTGACTACTAACATTATCTTGAATATATGTGACATTGACCTTTCAAATTTGCGAAGTCCTTATCTAAGGACATGGCACTGCCCAGTATTCAATATCAGAAACATATGTATAAAAAAACATTTCAAACAATAATACCTTCTAAGGAGGGCAAACGTTCCCAAAATATTTTCTATTACTGAAAAGTAGAAAGAACCCAAAACGTGGGGCAAAATTTTCTTTATAAATAAACTTTTTGAAAAAAAAATCATAATATACATTTCATTCTAAACAGAAAATTCAAGCTCTTAGATTTATTACAGTCCACATGACTACATAATTTACTATTAGAAAGTTCCACATGATCAATGACTAGTTATGGTGTAATAAAAATCTTAAAAATTAAAATTTTTTAGTTTAAAAAACGCCCCAAATGGACAACATTAAATGACACAAGTCAGAATAGCTGATGTCCCAACACGTGGACAGTGTTTAAGTGAGTGTTTATAATCAGAATATCAATATTTGACGTATGGAACATTTCACGTGGATACCAATAAAGCAACAAGTCAAAATGCCTGGCGCCTCAACACGTGGGTAACGTTTCAATGAATACTTAGTTTCAGCATTGAATGTCTAATTTTTTCTACCGCCCACATGGATGACTGGATATTAAAATAGTCCCAAATGGACAATAACTAAAACAACTTTAAAAACGTTGCATTACTCCAAGAGTCGTGAAACTGAGATTTACAGTTTAATTTTAATGCACACTCTACCATATTAAAATGGGTTTAAAATAAGTTTCTTGTAATTTTACCCTTCTAAACAGTACAGACTTTCTCTCTCCATGTACATTTTTTCTTCCTCTACAATTATTTTTGGAAAGATAGGATTTAATATTTAAAATGTCGATAAATTAAATGATAGGAAAGTGCAAGAATTTCCATTAAAAAGCGCCAAGTTTTAAATTCCTACTCCTAGGACATGCCCATATTTCTGGCCGGATGGGCCGTTACTTTTATTTATTACAACATTACAATTTTTGTCTATAGTTATCTCTGTTGTAGTCCCAGGCTGTCCTTATTCTGCTGACTGAACCATCCGGGTCACTATTTATACTCTGAAAATACCAATAGCCCCTATCGGGGCAGTGCTAATTTATCGTCCAATAAGAAACCGCGGAAGTTTCCACTCTAATTCAAAGTTTGGGTTACAAGTGTCTGCAGTAGGAAACAGTGTAGCAATGCGCATGCGCTCTAGTTGCCAACTACCGTGAACGATGGTGGCGCTACACAGCGCCGACAGCGCGAAACACCAGAGCCTTCCTCTTGCAGTGCAGAATGGACAAACGTGCGTGCTAGATGTAGTTTTACCAACTTGTAACATCGCTGGACATCTTGTTATTTCCTGTCGAAACAGGGAAACCTTTTCGACGCACAAAGTCGGCGTTGGGCACTGATTCTAGGTCACTCTTATAGTGTATTGCAGGTAAAAGGTCACTCTTATAGTGTATTGCAGGTAAAAGGTCACTCTTATAGTGTATTGCAGGTAAAAGGTCACTCATATAATGTATTGCAGGTAAAAGTTCTCTTTCTTGTGGTAAGTGTTGTAGTGCTTAAACAAAACTTTGCTTAAAATTTTCGTAGCAGTGAAAAACACGTTCACTCGGCGAGCGTTCAGTCAAGTTGCGTACAAAGTGTGTGAAGGCGGGTTGGGGGGGGGGGCAGGGTTAACGATGATTATTGAGACTCGTGTCTCAAATTGACCAAGTGACCTTTAACATTAACCTATAAAATTACAAAATACCCCCCAAAATTTTAAAACATAACAAAACATATAGATATGTGATTGCCTTTTTTATGAAAATTATTTAGAAATTATAAAAATGTTATTTAAAACTTTTTTGAAAAATGCAATTAAAAAATTTAAATTTCCATAGATTCCCCACAGCAGACAACTGACCGCTCTCCAATCAATCACATGATATTAACATTACCCTCCATTTTCAAATGTTTCTCTTTGATTAACTAGCCGGCAGGCACCAAACCCCCCCCCCCCCCTCACCATTGCTCATTCTGTAAAATGTACTACACCCGTCACATGGGGTATTTTGCTTGTCAATTGTTTAAATATCAACACCTAGGTGGTACTGATGACTCAGACCAACATATTAAATATGGGCGACCTTCCCCTTGACCTCACATCTGTGACCTAGATTCCATGTTCATGACTTTTTATAACATTAACCGGAAAAGAAATCCTAAAACTTTTTTTTTCCATCAATCTTTATATCCTTCTCGCAGTGTTTATACGATTCAACACTGCAATCAGCACTACAGTCAACACCACAATCAGCAATACACACCAATCTGCACCAACAAACACAGAGCCAGACATGAATTCACCCATCAATCCGCACCAATCCAAACCAATACATATACCAATCCACACCAATCCACATCATTCCATACCAATATACCCCAATCCGCCCCAATCCTTCGCAAGCAGCTCCACAATCGCTCTAAAATCGTTCCACATGTTTCACAATTCAGGCCGCAATCTGCTGCGCAATCTGCTCCACAATCGATGTGCTCCACTTGCTGCTCAATCCGCTCGACATTCCGCTCCGCAATCTGATTCCCAATCCGCTCCACAATCGCTCCACATGCTCCACAATCGCTCTAAAATCGTCCCACATGTTTCACAATTCACGCCGCAATCTGCTGCGCAATCTACTCCACAATCGATGTGCTCCACTTGCTGCTCAATCCGCTCGACATTCCGCTCCGCAATCTGATTCCCAATCCGCTCCACAATCGCTCCACATGCTCCACAATCGCTCTAAAATCGTTCCACATGTTTCACAATTCACGCCGCAATCTGCTGCGCAATCTGCTCCACAATCGATGTGCTCCACTTGCTACTCAATCCGCTCGACATTCCGCTCCGCAATCTGATTCCCAATCCGCTCCACAATCGCTCCACATGCTCCCGAATCGCTCCACAATCTGCTCCGCAATCCTTCTCCATAATTCACAGTGACCCATGCTAATCCTTATATAAATCCCAATCATTCGATCAATCCCAATCCTTCGATCGATCCTTGGATCAATCCTTCAGTGTGTCCCCCATCATATGTATAGAAATTACATTAATTCGCCAACAGTCTCCAAATTTGTACATACCGACAGAATTAAGGTTATGTATGCCTTTTTTGTGCTAAAGTCGTTATTATTATTATTCTATATGCAGATCTATCCAGTAGTAGTCTAGTGCTCATAGCTCCACTTTAAAGTTGTGATGGAAGAAGGGATACGAAACACGAACATAAAGGAATACCAATTACCTATAGTAATATTTTCTTATTATTTTGTAATTACAATTTCAGGAGAAATCAGTTCACCACATCATACTATATATCCCGATCCTTCAGTTTACTAATGATTGAAGATATTTCCACGTGTTAGAGATTCCCAGGTTTCTGCAGGTCAATCAAATGTCTGAGTTTGTCAATAAGTTCATAAGTTTCTTCTGGAAATAAGTAACCAGTATTCTCTGCGTCTTCTGCCTTCTTCATGTCGCTTGTTGCAGCAAATGTGTTGGAATGGCGAGTTAATGCATCGAGAAAATCGCCATCATCGTCTTCAGCAATATCACTGTCATCATGTTCATCTTCATCAACATTCTATTCATGGTAATCATCACATCCTGATTTGTATTCCGCATTAAATTTGCATTCCTTTGTAGCAAAAGTTGTATGCTCATCAGTATTTCGAGCCAACGACCTTTATTATGAAGTTGGTCTACTTTATACCAAAGTCTTGCAAGTGTACATTTCACGCAAACCGACTCTACTGCATTCATTCCGTCTTTAGCATTAACTGTCTTATCATAATCACCTGTCGAATCGGTACACATCGATGCAGCAAGAGGCATTGTCGGTAACACTTACTGATTCTAGTAGACGAATCCTTGCAGATCTCGGTATGTTCTTTTAATTTATCTCCATGTACAAACTGCATGGGATCAATGCCGTAATGCTTCATCGTACAGGTATCTTCGTACAGGTCGTTCTCTCATGTCGTCGAGCATTTTGACCATAGGTCTAAACTCGATCACAGAATTGGCACTGGCGACAACCAGTTAGCGATGATGCAGGTTGCGGCTCCATGATCACGCCGGCCTTTGTATTCGCAATTCACCTCCGTGGTAGGACGAGAGAACGCTTCGAAATCAATGTTAACCTTCTCGTATCAGTTTGTCAACTGTCATTTTTTTCTATATAAATGCGGTTCTTTTTTTACATTAAAGTGCTCAGCTTGTGCAAAAAAAATGGGAAAACTCTGAGAAAATCCATGTACTCTTTTCCCCCAGAAGAAATCATGCCGATACTTGCAACCTGAAAGGTCTAACCACCTGAGCACAACAGTAAAATCGATTACTTTTTATAAACTCTTGGGCGAATTTTTGGAAACCGCTTCACACTAACTTATACAGAGCCCAGAATCTTTAACTATTGTTTCTGTCTTCCGCACCACCTTTTGCACAAACCGACATGCAAATTCTTGGCTATGGAGTTGAAGATATTCTTTGGTTTTTAACTTACTTTCGAATGGAAAGAAAGGCTTACGAGATTTCTTTCCGGTCTGTGAGTTGGGGTGTGTGAATCTGTGTAAGAGGATGTGTGGGTGTTGTGTGTGTGTCTGTGCGTTGTGTCCCACATTTCCATTTTGGAACGTGTGAACCGTATATCACCAATCTCGGTACACATATAGTACTGAGCAAAGACACATAGATTTCCTAGTTTTTGACCACCTCGGGCACTTATTTTCAAAATGGTGCCCATTTTACCAACTATGTCCATATTATATATCTTGAAAACCATTTAACCCATTTAACCAAATTTTTTTTCTCTTACAGAGTAAATTGTAAGCATTAAATTCAAAGGTGAATATTATTGTTGGTCGGCCATTTTGGAATATAGTGCTACACGAAAAAATAAAGATTTCATGCTCTATCTCGACGAAATACTGAATCTGTTTTTGCCAAATTTGGCACATAATGATACTATTATTGGCGAGGTAAACGTAATTAATCGAACTTATTTTGACATTTTTTTCTAAATGCGGCCATACAAATATTTTAGTTTTATTTGGTATAACTACCATACAGTTTCAAGTATCTAAGTATATTTCCTGAATGGTGCGTATACAAACATTTCAGCTTAGTGTGCTATATCTACTGAACTATGGAACTTATTGAGATTTAACTTTGTAAATTGTATCTATGACAATAATCAAATGTGGTAATATATTAAATTATTGCCCTCCATTTATGTACATCGTTACATGATCAGAGGAGTTATCATGCCATATCTCGAGGAAAGTTGGCTCATCAGTTACCAGTTCCTTATTGTTATGTTGATGCAGTGAGTTACAATAAGCGCAACCATTTGTTTCGTCTCGCACATATGAGCGATCATTGATTATTAATTGCGATTTCTTCGACACCTAACCGTCACACAAGACCTGGCGCTAAGGCAGACGTCAGTGTCTCATCAGCAGCCGTCACGTAAACATTGCGCAGTCCGGTCACGTGACTGGTATTGCTAACAGTGATGGGATAGCATCGTCGCAGAGCACTTCACAATACAGAAGAGGAAAAGCAGCTTATTCCGCGAACTTCAGTCACACATGCCAGCAAGATGGCTTCACTTGCTGGTAGTAAGGGACAAAATTGAATGAAAGCAATTCGAATATTCGATTGTTGTAGTACAATCGAATTTTCGATTTTTGTCTGTAATATTCTAATGAATCATTCGGTTTGAAGATTTCCTTCTCGACAACAGATGACAGTAGGTGCACTGCAATATTTACGTAACTTTTTAAGGTCATCAGCATTTGATGTTTAACTTTTTTCCATTCTTGTACAAATATTAAACAATTTCTCTTTGCATTTTTTCTTTAAACACAGTTTATGGGGAATATTCTACTTCAGGGAAGCAAAATCCCACCCAACATTCACTTTGTTAAATGGAGAATGATTCACTTTACTCATGCGAATGTTCATTATTTTCACTTATACGAATGTTCATACATATCTGTACGAAGTGAATGCTCATTCGAATATCAGGGAATGAGTGGCAGCTACTGCAATAACACTGTTTCTCAAAATAAATTTTAGCTATTGTTTTCAGTTTTGTTACATAAGCCTATCACTGAAATTTCGAGAACAGATTGTGACTAAATAGAAAATATCGTAAAATGCCTTCTGTCTCATTTCCAAAGTTTTAGGACAGCTCCGGAATACACATTGGACGTAAAATGATCAAAAGCTTAAAATATTACATTTTTCAAAAACAAATAAATATTAGATCTTCTCATGAACACAAGTGCCATAACTTCAGCAAATGCACCGTTTCGTACGACACGTACAGTCCATTCAGTGTCTGCTTTGTCAACCTCCATCTCAATTGAATGAATATTACGAAGGACATTCGGGAACTCCCGCCTCCACGATACTTGTTAACGTACATCTTGACCAAAACAAGGAAATGCTACATTACAACCACGATACACCTGCAATCGCTCTTCTGGTGTATCGTGGTTGTAATTTACTGTTTCCTTGTTTTCAGATATTTTCTGAAGAAAACCATATATTCGGAATCCGAATGAGTGGTTCTATTTCAGACGAGACTATTTGAATAAAAATCGATTTCGAGAATAATTCGATTTTGCCCATCACTACAGTGGCTAGCATCATGTCGGAGCACAGACCAAAGTCATTGCAGGCCACTTATTCGTCTTCTGCGCATGCCCGCAACATTGACCTACCCCAGAGCAACACGACGTTTAATGTCACATGGTCAACAGCGATGAACGTGTTTTTTTATATCCCAATTCTCAAAATACAAGCACATTTATATGAAAAATAATTATTTCACCATTTTTAATTTAATCAGACTGCAGTACAAATAAGTTAGAGGAATTATACATACATCTCAAAATACTTGTTTACTAGTGGGCCGCAGTGGCTGAGCGGTTAGCCTGCTCGCCTCCCACGAAGGCGAACCGTGTTCAATCCCCGGCCGGATCACTCCGGATTGTCGCATGTGGGAATCGTCCCGGACGATGAGGTTGGTCGGCGGGTTTTCTCTGGGATCTCCCGTTACCCACGCCCTTTCATTCCGGCACTGTCTCCATACTCACCTCAATCACCCACATCGCCTCTCAAGACCTCGCTCTTAAGAGCCGCCCAAATCTATTCACTCATTCATTTGTTTACTAAACAGTGATATAAGTTCAAATCCAAGCCACGCCGTTTATGGCAGTCGTGTTTGCAGGTGAGCAGTTCGATGACTGACTGGTTGTACGAAGTCAGCGGGAGAGGTCCAGCCCTGTGTGTCGGAATGCCACTGGCCAATTTGCGCCTTCACTCGCCAGCCGGTAGTCCTGTTGCCAGCACGCAGTGGCCAAGCAGCCAATCAGAGGAGGGGAGCGTCCACATCTCTGCGTGCGCACAAGCTCACTGCCTCCAGATGTTGACTCCACTCATAATGAACTATTTTTCGTCATTTTCAGCCATGAATATTTGTGTCAAATATATGCAAATAAATTCAATTATAATAATTTTTTCTCATATTATTGTTACAGTTTTCATACATATTATCACAGTAAATATCGTAACGATATCCTATGACGAAGATTTTTGATTTCTGAAGCATCCAGAGTGTAAAAATATGCTAATATTTTGTTAAAATTACAGACTATTTAAATCGATTAATTTTCAGAATCATAAATTATATTTAAATTAAATGTTTGATAATGTTGATATATATATGTATATATATAAATTCTCTTCTTTCATGTAAAGCAGGTATCACACATTTCCAATAACTCTGTTACGAGTGCGACATCCGAGGGACGTGGAATATTTAGTGGGAAATAAAATACGCATGGTGCAGAACATATTCATGCATAGACGTTACTTTTGAAAGGAAAATAGAGAGTGGTATAGCGTCCCATGGCGTGCAATTCAAAATAAAAGCTTAAAATTGTCCTATTACGGATGTTACATCATAAATCTGTGATAAAAGCACGAGTGAAGGATTTATATTACGGATGTTACATCATAAATCTGTGATAAAAGCACGAGTGAAGGATTTATATTACGGATGTTACGTCATATATCTGTGATAAAAACACGAGTGAAGGATTTATATTACGGATGTTACATCATAAATATGTGATAAAAGCACGAGTGAAGGATTTATATTACGGATGTTACATCATAAATCTGTGATAAAAGCACGAGTGAAGGATTTATATTTGGCGCTAATCTTCCAAATATTCTTGATTATTAGGATAGCTACTGTGAAAAAATATCGGAAAATAAATTTAAAAAAAGTCTTCTAACGTTATAACTTGTTACTTTCGGCAGTGCTTTTGAAATATTGAGACACGCTTTTTAACGTATCTTAGTTGCTACTCTCATGATAAGGTGGACTTAAGTCTAATGAAGTCATCATTGAGTGAGAAATACTCTACTACTGTTAAATGAAAACATTTCTGATACAAGTCGAATTATTATAACAGGTTACTGGATTATGACAAAGGGTTGTTAGGCAGATGATGAGATAAATAGGAAGACAAATTTTTATCAAGATAAGTCGAGCTGTCATCCGTGACGTATATACTTAGGCAGCAATATTTTATGTTGAAGAAATTTGAGTAACACGGCAAATTTTAAATCAAACAAATATAAAATGTCAAGAAGTTAAACGGTGCTGTGTTGAAGGTGTCATCTCTATTTATTGGAAGACTCTAAAAATTACAACGGCACCTTTTCCTTTGATGCGCAATGTACACAATGAAACTTCATTAATATACTCTCTTTAGTTAGAAATGTGCAGATTACAGTTCTTCTCACTGGCATACAAAATTAGTTTCAAAACACATATTTTTGGGACAAAATATTTTTGGGTTTATATATATTAGAATATTGCTGATACGTTTCTTGCCATTTCGTACATTTCATAAAATAAGCATTAGTACTTGAGTTACGTAATAAGGTTTTTATTTTTTTCTTGGAATTAACATCTTCTAAACTAAGAATCATTCCTTTCAAATTGTCCGCAAGCCACTTACAAATTTCATACATAAATAATTATACAATAAATATACTAAACAATTCAAATTTTGGTTGTGTGATAAATTATTGACTTAAGATAAAACATAAAACATAAAAATAGTTCAGTTCACAGATCATTAATGGAACTAGTTTACATTCATAAACGAAAGAAAAAGTTGGAATTGCATACAAAAGCTTCCTTCCATATGTGGCTTACTACACAGAAAGAAAGTACTATGTAAGAATGCTTTCATCACAAGTACCAATAATTTCCTTTCTGATTGTTTTGTGAAGTTAATTTCATAAATTTTCCTTTGCACAGTTTCCTTTCGATATGAAATTATTCAAATTAAATTAGACAATAACAGTATCATAGTATAAGCCTTTAATTCCTCCTATTAGACAGATTACCAGCGATTGCCCAAATAAGGACATATATACAAACTGACACATAAATAATAACAGTAGCAAAAATAATCTCACAAAAGGAAAACATGGATGTTTAATTCCGTAACAAATCAGTGTTAGAAATAATTTAAAGGAGCCCAATATTATGTCACTAAATTTCAGACATACAGAATGCATTTTTAGGGAAAAGAATATCAGAAATTTTCGTACTCACAAAATATATTAGTTTTTCCTTTAATTCAGAATATTACCTTTATATTTGAGATGCAAGGCTATAATCAATAAGATGAGTTTGAAACGCTACAAATACAACATTCGGAAATGCAATTTTTTTTTTCAATTCTAAATGGTTACGGCAACTGTATGAAATATTACTATAATAATGGACGTAGAATGTTTTCGCCATGCTGTATTTCTACATATTTTCACCTCAAAAGATTTAGGTACCAGAGGAGACGTAGAGTGCCAGGATGTAACGGGATAAATTGTATAATTTCGAATTGTATAATTAGGGAGTCTATTTGGACATGAAGGACGGAAGGGTTTTCCTTTAAAGGTGGAAGGGATTCGTGTAAAGGATGGTACGGTTAATACATACGCTGGAAGGCTTTTTGTTACGGTTAAAGTAAAGAAACTCTCTATGGAGCACTGCAGCCGACTATATAATGTGAAGAACTCCTAAAATAATATTACAGACCATAAAAATTGTCTGAAAAGTGCGAACTCTGCTCTGTATGAAAGAATAATCTATGACTATTTTGCAACATTATAAAATATTTTAATAAAATGTAATATCTAAATGTAAACATTTTTAAAAATAGTCTGTAATTTAAACAAAATTTATTATATTTCCACTCTGGATGCTCCAGAAATCAGTATTGGAAAATAATCTTCGTCATGGAATATCGTCATAATATTTCATATGAGTATGTAATAAGAAAACTGTAATGAAAATATAGGAAATAATTTATATAACTGATTTTATGTGCGTCCATTTGTCACAAACATCTATGACTGAAACTGACGTAAATAAAGTTAATTGAAATATTTATATAATACAATGACAATCTTTCTTGAAAAGAATTTTCTTCTAAATTCTGCTTTCAGAAGCATCCAAAACACAAATGTGCTTAAATTTGGTTGAAAAAGCAGACTCTATAGATCGATTAATTTTTTACATTTAAGAAGTATATTTTAGTAATATATTTTATAATGTTGAAAGATATATACATTCTTCTTTCATATATAGCATAAATCACACTTTTCTGACAATTTCTTTGGTGTCTGTACTAATTTATTATGAGTTCTTCACATAGTATAGTCAGATGCAATTCTCCATAGGCAGTCGCTATATTTCAAACATAAGGACGAAAATGTTCGGCGTAGAGGGCGGGAGGGTTGGCATAACGAAGGGAAAAAGGGTTAACATGAAGGGCAAAATGGCTTCCATGAGAGGTGGAATGGATGATGTTAAGGGAACCTTAAGTGCGGAAGGGTTGTCATAAAGGACGGAAGGGTTGTCGTAAAGGGCGGAAATGTTGGTGATAGTTACTGGTGGGCGGAAACCTGGATAGGTTCCCTTCTCCTGTTTCGTCGTCACATGCAATATCGGTGCAGTACCATTCATTTCGCAGGCACATACACCCATTGTGCGACTCCTCAGCAGGCAAGCGCGCCCCACCACATTTCCACCTTTTCTTGATGAGGAAGTCACCACCTGTAAACAAGAACGTGGTTGTGTACATGCTATTCTGTGGAGCCTCGGTGTCCTGGTGGTTAGACTACTCGCCTCCCTACTATGCGTGCGAAACAAGTTTCATTCCCGGTGGACTCACCAGCAGATCTTCGCCTGTGGTAATAGGCGCCGGACTATGCCGCTGGTTGGCGGGTTTTCTCCGGGATCTCCAGTTACCCCGCTCTTTAATTCCTGCTCTCCCCCATACTCACCTCGTTTCACACTCATCGTCTCTCAAGCAAGACCGCGATGTTAAGAGCCACCCAAATCACTTCAGTCACTCACTCTGCGATGCTGAAGCATCTTGATCACAAGGCGGGGATACGCAACGTGGCCGACGCTCAATTCTGGTATAGAATCTTCACGGAGAATCAAGAACTTTTGAAAGTAACCTTTGAATAATGTCACTGCCCATGCCTGCATATACTTAACATAGAACACTGAGTGGTACGGGCCCAGTACAGTTGGTAACGACAGAAGGAATATATCTTGATGTTGAACTACAAGTGTTAGAGAAACATTTGTAAATAATTAAATTGCTTGCATATTTTCTGTTTTTAATAACATTAAATGTAAGAACTGTGGAGATTTGTAAAATATTTACTTTCCTACTAATATCGCAGTTTCTCTAAACCGAGGTGTAATTTAAGTAAACAGGCCCAAGACAATGTTAAGTGTACATACGGCAGAAGAACACGCAATGTGCATACACGTGTGTCTAAAGCATGACTTACGGAAAAATGCTAAGTTTACCGAGAAAACCCTCTGCCATTCAGATACAGAACACAGAACAGTACCCAGTCAGCTTGAAACCCTCTCCCATTCAGATGCAGAACACAGGACAGTACCCAGACAGCTTGAAACCCTCTCCCATTCAGATACAGAACACAGGACAGTACCCAGACAGCTCGAAACCCTCTGTCATTCAGATACAGAACACAGAACAGTACCCAGACAGCTTGAAACCCTCTGTCATTCAGATACAGAACACAGGACAGTACCCAGACAGCTTGAAACCCTCTCCCATTCAGATACAGAACACAGGACAGTACCCAGACAGCTTGAAACCCTCTCCCATTCAGATACAGAACACAGGACAGTACCCAGACAGCTTGAAACCCTCTCCCATTCAGATACAGAACACAGGACAGTACCCAGACAGCTTGAAACCCTCTCCCATTCAGATACAGAACACAGGACAGTACCCCGACAGCTCGAAACCCTCTGTCATTCAGATACAGAACACAGGACACTACCCAGACAGCTTGAAACCCTCTGTCATTCAGATACAGAACACAGGACAGTACCCAGACAGCTTGAAACCCTCTGCCATTCAGATACAGAACACAGGACAGTACCCTGACAGCTTGAAACTTGTCGTTTTCAAGAGCGTTCTCTTTCAGTACAAGGAGACGAAATGCCATTTTTCTAATTTCTAAATCTTCTGTAATACGCGTTATGAGTGTGAAATTTATCAGGAAAGTTCACATATCGAAAATGGGAACCTACCGACATTTGTGGAATACAAATTATGTAAGTACACGCAGTGTAGGCCTGGTAATGTGGAAAAAGACAGTTATGATTTTCCGTCCTGCAGCAATAAAATTATAGCCACTAAACTGACACGCGGTACGTAAATTGTATGCAGTATAAAATGTTTCCATACATCCCTTCTTTGTGAACACATTTATTTCCAATTGGACAACACACAGGGACTCTGAGTGTGAGGATTGTTTGACGTTGTCAATCAATACATATTTTGAAACCGTTCTTTTATAAAATAACATAGATATTATCTGCATTTCACTATCTGCCTATAGAAGAAAGTAAATTAAAAAACCTTCCTAAGCAGTATTCATAACTGCAGAATGTGCGTCAGAAAATGATATAATTTTAGACAATTTCCTACAGGCAGAGAAACCTAAATATACAATGAACAAAATAATTTTGAGTGAATTACCTTAACTTAATGTGTCCACTTTACATCCACGGCCAAGAAGTATGTTACATCAAACGGTAAATTAGTTTTCTCAAAACTATGCGGTGCAGTAAAAATAAAAAAGAGAGTACAGTTCGCGAGTATCGACACATGAAGTGAAAACAGTTTGTAGGTCCAGTAATCGGAGGTTTAGGATTTCTCTTTACAAATGGGAGAAACACTAACAGTAATTATTATATGAGCTTTCCATTATATAAATAATCTTGACGAAGTTGAGTGAAAAGGAATCTTCATTATTGTCTGTATCAAGAGTTTGAATCTAGCTTAGTAGAGAATGTGTTGATTATGGCACATGATAGCGGTATCTCAATAAGTGGCTGTGTGTTCTCACTCGAAAATGTTTTATAAAATGTATACTAAAATGTTATTGACAGAAGCAAGTAATTGGTTGAGGGTGTCTCGAGAAATATTATATGTAATCATTTTACAGTACTAAAAGTATATCATCTTTATAGATAACATGCTAAACGTATTTCACGGAGATATTTCCACTGCTTAGATTAATAGATAAATGCTTGCTTTCAGGGAATCTGAGTGTATTGCTAACTAGTTACAGCGCCATACACAGGAGACAGTGGAACAACATTTTCAATCACGTATAGTGCCATGAGTGGAGTGTTATTGGTTGCTCTTGAAATCGACGTCTCGAGAGCCGATGAGGTCAAACGAGGTGAGCATAGGGCAGTGCTGGAGTTAAGTTGGATTAGTCCCTGCCATCTTGGGTTTTTGGAATTTTCGTCGTAAATTGTATCACAGATTTTTAATTTAATTTTGGACTTCGACAAAGTTAGGGCATTTCATTTCACATATTGTAAAACATGTATTGCTAGACTATGGTTGCCAAGACCATTTCTTTTACCGAAAGCAAGAAAAAAATTTTCATTTCTTGACTTTAATCACTAGTTAAATAATAATAAATTA
Organism: Dryococelus australis; assembly: GCA_029891345.1. NCBI lineage: Eukaryota > Metazoa > Arthropoda > Insecta > Phasmatodea > Phasmatidae > Dryococelus > Dryococelus australis. The sequence continues at coordinate 115,824,862 of CM057002.1, forward strand.
TATAGATATGTAATAGTTGATTAAGTTTAAGGAGCTATTATTTATGTCGTGTCGTGCGAAAAATTTCATTACCGTTCTTAAATGGAACTAGTGACAAAAATAGTGAAAATCCAAGATGGCGGGGATTAATCCACCTTAAAGAGCGAGGAGAACGGGAGATACCCGAGTAAAACCGCCGATCAGAGGCATCGTCCGCCACGATTCCCACACGCGAGAATTCCTAGATCGACCCCGCCGGGAATCGAACCCGGCTCGCCTAAGTGGGAGGAGAGTAGACTAACCACTAGAGCTTTCAAACATTTATAATTCGGCCAAATTCATTTGGGGGTTTTATGTTAAACTGTCTAGATAGAGGCACTGGGTCACCACTTAAGAACATGATAATATTTTATCAAAGTTATAAGTGAATATATATCGGCCGTATTTGTGCTACAATTATGTTCAGAAATGGAGAACGTAAAACCTGGGTGATTGTTGTAAACAACCAGTACAGGATACCATCCATAAAGTCTAGCACTCGCACGCACTCACACACACACACACACACGCACTTACACAAGAGTGAACATGCACTACACATTAGAGTTCCGACGTGCATCGATTTAGGCCGGTGCCATACTATGCGTTTTTTGCCGCTTAGGCTAAAACTCATAGTATGACACAGGCCTTACTGTGGAACTGACAAAGTGATGACGTAACACAAACCTGAGAAATGGAACAACCTGCACTGGAAGGCAGTTAATACGATGTTTAGTTAAAAGGCGACACACTACTCCTGACTAGACAATTTCAAACACACCTCCCATACAAAACTAGCAGAACTGTACACATTTCACAACGGTAGTTCTACCGCATTCCATCCTATAAACACAACAATTATTTTTAGAACATAATATTAATAATACTAATCTGTGTCGACCATTGTCCACATATATCTCCTGTAGGCTCAACTATACTGAGAAACAAACGTCCCGTTGAATCGAACAAAGTACGTGGGGTTCAACGAAAGTATTTATTTGTATAGGGCCAGTAAAATAATTTGTTGTGGAAATGTAATTGTATTTTGTTCTTACATGATTTCACGCACATTAAAAAGTTTTGGACAATATAAAGAAACAAGTGTGAGCCAGACCGAGGTTCGAGCCCGAAGCAAACAGCTACGCCCATGAAACTCACCACAGCCACCTCCGCTCAAGTGACTACTGATTGAAGAAGTGGAAATGTTTTTAAATATATACATGTCAAATATGGAACAACTTACGTAAATAAATATTTCAAGTCTTACAGTTTTACATAATAGTTTCCTGTTAAACTTGTTTTATTAGAATCTTCCACCATTATTAAACATCAATTTATCCATTATCAAAACACTGCTAATAGTCGCAAAAATTACAAATACTCTCTGGAGCTGTATTACCAAACGAAGGGTAAAAAAATTTGTGGCCAAACAAATATATACGTTAGATTCAACTAAATATTTGGTTAAAAGGTTAATTTTATGGTCCAAATAAAGGGATGTCACTTGGTCAAAAGCAGATATTTTGTTAAATGTACAAAATTAATTTTGCCGCTTTTCAAGTTTTGTTTACCCAACAACATATTTTGTTAGGACAACTAAATATATTTTTATCCATACATAAACAAGTATTTGGTCTGCTGGAATAAATATTTCAGGGTGTTGTTAAGATCTTGATCTAGATATAAGCAAACGGTTATCATCATTCAGTTTCTGAAGATTACTTGTCCTATCTTTGAGACCTTTGTACATTTATATCCACTCATTTATCCGCCCCTTTTGAAAGAACTGAGAGATTTGTTAATTTTGTTACTATTACTCTCTCTAGAAATTAAGTCGGATATACCAAGTTCGTTAAGGAATGGAGGACTTATTAATAAAAAAATTAACTATATTTTCCTTATTTTATTTACCATAACTACAGCAAAATTCTCTGAACTCAAATTCTCAGAATAAATTGAAATCACTTACTGTTCACAATTGACACCCATTTAAAAAGTTTATAATTACAACACAGAAATCAAAGAAATTAAATAATTAAAGATCCATCCCAATAGACACTGTATCAACATATTCAATTATTCTATAATTTATGCGCCCATACTTGACAGTTCGAATATTTACCATCAAATTAGTATTACACTTAAATTTAGTTACACCTCAGTTCAGTCCATGTCCCGCCAGTCGCAATGTTCTAGAGTCCTCCAAGAGCCCCAATGCAAAGTAGACTTCAATCGTCGGCTTCACACCCTCTCGCCTATTCAAGCCACGAACACCTCACTCGCCGTCGTTCCGCAATCTCCAGTCGTCGTTCACAACTCACTTCCCTCGCGCACACTCGGCCAGGTGGCCTCCATCAAAGACTGCCAGCCCCTGGGTTGCGGCAGTATATATAGTGTCTTAGGCCGCCACCCTGATCTTCTCCAACTCGCGTGATGCGTCGCGGAGGGCTGAGGCGCCAGCCAGTCTCACCAGAACATTCTTGCATCGCCGCTATACTTATCGGAATCTCCAGCAGGTGAGAGGAGGTCTGTGACGCCAGCAAGTCTCGCCACTGTCGGCATTCGTGGGATTCCGAGAAGGGGAGGTCAGGAAGCCTCGAGCGCATCGTTCCAGGAAGAGGGGATTGTGAGATGGGTCTCCGATTACGGCGTGAGGCAGCTGAGTCGGCGCCAGTTGCAGCACGTAACACTCCCCCCTCCTTAAGTCTGTTTGTCCCGAACAGACTCTACAGAATCAGGACCTTAGTACAGTGCCAGTCGGTAGATCTGGACAACCTTAGGCATTGCCCGGGAGCCCTGTCAGCAAATCCTGTAGCCCACAAAATTTATCTACTTCAAGATCCTGTATGGGCCTTCTCAAGATATCTGTTGCTTCGGGCAATATATACCTCCTTCCTTTGAGGGTTATACATGCACACCAGCTGTCCTGCTTGAAAAGTCTCTTCCGGTTTTCTTCGGACATAACGTACTTTGATTCCCTCAATCTTAACATTAAGGTGCCTCCGGGAAAACTGAAGAATGTCGTTTAACTTCTGACGTGAGTTAATATCATGTTCTGGAGTGACTGCTTCTTCCTCCACTAGATGTCCGAACAGCATGTCAGCAGGTAGGCATAGCTCTCTCCCAAACAGCATCCTTGAAGGTTTTACCCTTGTGGACTCGTGTACCACCGAGCGATATGCGAGGAGAAATAAGAGTAACTTAGAGTCCCAAACACTGTGATTGTCTTCTACGAAGATAGCCAGATACTGTTACAGGGTACGGTTTAGCCTCTCAACCATTCCATCCAACTGACGGGTGTAATACTGTGATTCGAGTTTTTTTCATTCCTAAAAACCTCGTTACAGTGGCACTCTAAACTTGGAGAAAACATGCTCGACAACAGCATTAGCTACTGTGCCTGCCTCTTGCTTTGGCACTGATATTACCTCGGGCCACTTTGTGTAATAGTCTTGTGCTACCAGAAGGTATCTATACCGGTAGGGGTCTGAGAATATTAACTGCCATCCTCTCGAATGGGGCCCCAACATTGTACTTCTGAAGGGGACCACGTCTCTTAACGCTCGGACCATTCCTCGCAGTACATGCATTACACAGACGGCACCATTTCTCAACATCCTGCCGACAATGCAGCCAGTAAAATTTCATTCGGAGTCTGTCAGGTGTCTTATTTACACCGAAGTGACCGCCTGCTGCTGTGTTGTGCAGTTCTCTTAGCACTTCTGGAATTCTGTACTCTGGCAACACCAAATGTGAATGACTCTGTCTCCCATCGTTACTTACCCAATTCCTGTAAAGCATGCCATTCATTATAACAAGGGAATTCCACTGTGCCCAGTATGCCTTGATTGTCATGCCTAGGCTAGATATATCCTCCTATATCGGTCGCCACCCAGTTTCATTCCACTTCAATATTGCACACAAGATGGGTTCACTTAGCTGATCATTTCTTATGCCCTTTTCGTCCCATGTAGATGGCCGATCACTAGATACAGGGCCTTGCTTTCTTGTCCTCCTTGATTTCCATGATACACCTATCTTCTCCTCCTGACGTTCACAATGACGACAGAATGGTTCGCATGGTCTCCTGAGAGTGTATCTGCATTGCTATGAAGGCATCCAGACCTGTGTTGTATTTCAAAGTTATATTATTGCATGTACTGTATCCACCAGGCGATTTGACCTTCTGGAGTCTTGAAATTTAGCAGTCAGCATAATGAAGCATGATCAATTGTTAGCATGAAGTGTCTGTCATAAAGATATGGATGAAAATGTGCAATCGCCTTCACCACTGCTAAAAGCTCTCTGTGTGCCACACATTAATTCCTATCGGAACTGTGAAGCACCTTACTGAAGTATTCAATGGCCGCTCATTTCCAACCTGGATCTCAGATAACAGAGTCCCGATTCTGACATACTAGCATCAATATCCAGAATAAATTCACCCTCTCTAATTGGGAAGCCCAGTACTGTGGAATATATCAGAATTTCCTTTAGTCTATTGAAAGCAATTTCGCACTCGAGGGTCTAAAAAAATTTTATTTTTACCTCAGTCAATTCATGCAGAGGTTTTCCGATAGTGGTGAACCCTGGCAACAAATCGACGGTAGTAAGCACAAAAGCCCAGAAAACTTCGAATTTCAGTTTTATCCTTTGGTAGAGGATCTTATTGCTCTGGTCTTCTCAGCATCTGTCTCAATCGCATGGGCTGATGCAACATGGCCCAAGAAATTAATTTTATTTTGGAATGGGTGGCATGTCTTGGGAACCAATCTCAGATTGGCCACAGTCACTTTCTGAAACACATAATCTAAGCATGCCAGGTGCTCTTCAAAAGTTGTTCCTGTGACCACAAAGTCGTCTAGTTACACCTGACAAATATCTAAGGACAGAACTTTTTCCATTATTAAGTTGGCGGTAATCAACACAAAAACTAATAAAGCCATCTTTCCTTTTAACATCACAATGGGAGAAGACTATGGACTGACTGATGTCTCTATCACATAAATCCTGCATCTCTTTCAGAATACCTTCAATGACCTCATATGAAGTTAGCTGTAGTCGCCTTGGTGGCTGCTTTATGGGTTTGGCATTCCCTGTGTCGATGTGGTGGCATGCAACATTAGTTCTGCTAAGGTCATTGGGTTCGCAGGAGAAAGCAACCTCTATTTCCCTGCAACAATTTTGAAACTCCCCTGTCCTGTCGCCAGTTAAGGTTTTTATTTATTCTTGTAAGCAGTTCCCCCAGAGAATCTGGAAGAGGACATTCAGTAAGCCGTGACAGTGAAGCTTCTGGAACATTTCGAAGTTCCAGTGAAACCTGCTTGCAAAACCCTTTTGTGGGCCACTTTTCAAGGCGGATAGCACGATCAAACAAATTAATCATCCTAACATGCAAACTGTCCGATTTGGAAGAAATCAATGTCCTGGCTACAATGACACCTTCGAATAAAATACCACCTTCCTGGACTGGTTCGATTATGCCCAATCGCCTGACTAATTTTCCCTCGCATCTGCCTGGAATATCAAGTTCTCCAGAAGCAGGGAGAACAGTTGACTGTTTACACACTACTGGGCAGCTGGTTGGCGAAGATAAATCTCGTCGTGTTGACACTACCAACTCGGTATTACCTTCACGTAACACCCCCAGTCGAGTATCAATACAGCATACAGCAACCCAGGTTACATAAAACATCAAGACCCAATATTCATTCGTCCTCTATTTCCCTTATGTATATATCATTCTCTATCTCAAGGTTACCAAACTGTAAGAGTACCTTTTTCTTTTGCCTTTGACTGGTGTGGTCTCGCCCGTTACTGTTGTTAAATAGCAGTGATCGGATGATCGCTGGAGGGAAGGCACAAGAATGTCGGGTCTTACCACTGTTATAGTGGCTCCAGTGTCAACGACCATCTGGCAAGAAATATCATCTAGGCTCTCCTCCACCAATATGGCATTGAAGTCTTGTTTCATTGATCGAACCTACAAAAGAATTGGGGTCTTCTCCCTAGCAATCACCGACCGTTGCCCCTCAAGACCGGTGTTTACAAGTTTCCCGAAGACATTGTTCTCTCACCTGCCCCTTGGTGCCTGCTTCTTGGCTGTTGCTGCTGCTGCTTCTACTGCTGATGTTGCTGCTGAGAACAGTTGGCTCTCAGATGCCCTGGCTTTTCACACGTCCAACTTTCCGGCCATATGGGTGGGGGATGGCGAGTCTCTGTAGTGCACACCCTAGAGGCGATTTCCCTCATGGTCGTCTGCAAGTCCTTTAACATCCCCTTGACGCTGTCATCCTCCCCTTCATCAAACATCACTGCCCTCACTGGACATCGAGGCACCTATTCATGCCATACTGACTCCACTTCCAGTGCTCGGGCCAAGGCATCCTGCATGGTGTGAGGCGCAGCTAACCACACAGCTTGCCGCACGTCGGTGTCAGCGATAGCGTAGACGAAGAAGCCGATGGCGATGACATCTCGTGCCTCTTCCGAGCATCCCTCCCGAGACAGGTGCTACAGCCTCACGATGTCCTGCCACAGCCCCTGCAGTGGTTCCCCTGGTCGCTGGATGCGGATTCGCATTTGAGCATGGTGGCCGTGCCGCAGGTACCTGTCGCCGAATCGAAGCTCCAAAGCCGACACTAGCGTGCAGTATTCTAAACGATATCGTTCCGGCAACTACTGCAGTATGCTCAAAGCTGGGGTCCTCAGTACAGCCGCCAGGTAGTATACGCCCGCTGCTCTTCAGTCAAGCCATTAAGGGTGGCCACGATCTCGAATTGGTGCCGGTACTCGCGCGAAGGTGTCTGTCCATCGTAGGCGGCGGCCTTAATTGTGACGCCTTTACCCACCCCTAGCTGGGACATTCCTACACTGCAGAATGGTTGCGCCTCCTCTGCGATAGCTCCACTGGCGGCGACCTCTACCTTCTTCTCTCTGTCGCTGCCCGCACTCGTCGTTTCGGTGGTCACCAATGTCGGGTCCTCTTCCGCCCCTGCATGTCGTCTCTCCTGCTGCTGCAAGAACTCCTGCCACTCCTGCTCACTTCCTGTTTCATTTCTTGCTCAACACTGTCCATCCTATCATTTACACTGTCCATTCTCTCGCTCACACTATAGATCTTCTTGTCCACACAGACTAATTTATTGTTCACCAACTCGCTTACACCTTCTATCTTTCTGTCCACATTCTCATTTACTCTCTCTATTTTTCTACCTACATTTTTGTTTACACTGTCTATTTTTTTGTCTACTACTGTGGTAAAATTATCAATTTTCTTGTCTAATAGTTCACCAAAACAAATAATTTGGCTATTTACAGATTCACTAACCCTAACAACAGATTCACTAACACTATCTGTTTTACTGTTTACATTTTCATTTACGCTATTAACAGATTCCCTAACACTACTAATCTGATTATTTACATTACTTATTTGACAACTCAGTCCTCCGATCAACGCACGAAGTGCTTCCATGTCTGCCGACATTTTTCTAGTTAACATAAAAAATTTTAAAACAATTCCTTGGCCTATTGCTCAAATATTGTGATATGTACAAATACTAATTAGGAATATTTGATTATTTTATTTTTATAAAATGCCTCCATCCTACTCCTGACGCCGGTGTTACAATTAATCTCTCTAGAAATTAAGTGGGCTGTACCAAGTTCGTTAAGGGATGGAGTTCTTAATCAAATAAATGTATTAATTATAATTATTTTATTTTATTTATAATAACTACATCAAAATTCTCTGAATTCAAATTCTCACAATAAATTGAAATCACTTACTGTTCACAATTGACAGCAATTAATAGAATTTATAATTACAACAAAGAAATCAATGAAATGAAATAATTAAAGATCAGTTCCAATAGACAGTGTATCAACCTATTCAATTATTTTATAGTTTATGCGTCCATATTTGCCAGTTTGAATTAAAAAGCAGCATGGCAGTAGAAATTGGGTAAAAGAATAAATTTAGAAGGGCCTTAAAAAGTCCTCACTTTACTGTGAATAGCCCATACACTTCCATTTAGTCCCACCCCAGTTCAGTCCATGTCCCGCCAGTCGCAATTTTCTAGAGTCCTCCAAGCGCCCTCACGCACAGTAGGCTTCACTTGTCGGTATCAGACCCTTTCGTCCATTCAAACCACGAAACCTCACTCGCCGTCGTCCCGCAATCTCCAGTCGTCGTTCACACTTCACTTCCCTCGCGCACACTCGGCCAGGCGGCCTCCATCAAAGACTGTCGGCCGCTGGGTTGCGGCAGTATATATAGTGTTTTAGGCCGCTACCTAGAGTCTTCCCCAACTCGTGTCACCGGTTTTACATCACTGGGACGCTACTCCCTCAGCGCGGGGGTGGATCCGTCCCCTTGTCCCAGACCTTGACTACCCAGACGGTTATCAGTTAGCTTGTGGAGGCGAGGAGAAGATAACCACCTCCTCCCTCCAGAACCATCAGAAATACTTAATGCTGCGGATCAAACATTACTGTATAGGATTCCCAGGGTAGCGCCTGGCAGCTGTTTCCAAATCTGTGTTTTTCTCTCCTTTTCCCTGGCTGCCCGGTGTAAAGGAGAGTGATGAATTTAATAGAATTAATCAGCGCGGAATTCTGAAGTTCAGGCCTTGTGAGCTCCCTGTGAGAGAGCTAGCGACAGTTTGGTATAAAAAGCGGAAGTTATTTGCCAAATTAAATTAAAATATCAATAAAAAGTTGCTTTCCCATGAACTGAGTGGCGAGGATTGTTATAATTATTTGGGTATTGTAATGGCAAAGTTAAGTTTCGCGAGAATTTTATTCGGTGTAGTTGTTGCAGTATTAATATTTAATATCATAAGAATTCTTGTTAAAAATTAAGCTCAAGCAGGCCAAAGAAGGTATGTGACACCAGCAATTCTCGCCGCTGTCGGCGAGGTGGGTCTCAGATTACGGCGTTGGGCAGGTGAGTAGGCGCCAGCTGCGCACGTAACAATATTGAATCTGCCACCATAGCGAGTGTATCTATTATTACCGTATTTATTTGACATGCATCAATGTATATGATTAACATTTTGTATAACTTTTAATTATAATATAGGGAATTTGATGCCCACAATTCATTATATGATTTTCTATATATATACTAAATCGTTCATAGCATAGTAACTATTATTATTTTTACTAATGTGTTTATTGAAACAACAGTTTTCTGGAGTTTTATTATGTATAGGTCCTTGCACGCGTGTCTTCATTTCAGAAATTAATTTACTACAAAACTTTTCATTACTTTCAAATTATTAGCGTTAATTGTATTATGTAAAGGACATTTCTTATTGACATTAAACCGTTTGAATTATGAATTAATTAATTTTGATAAAGATTAAGTGCTTTATGGTTATAAAAGACAGTGAATTTTACGTTTGTTTTCCTTGCGTCATTTAAGTTATAAATACGCATATTGCTACTTACAAATTTAATATAGAAAAATACTCCCCCTGACTTATTTGTATATAATTTCTTTTTACACAATTCTTTCGTACATGATTTTCTTATATATCTAAAGGATTATACAGCTTATTCCGTGAGCTCGCGCTGACGGAAAACATTTTTTCCGTACTTGATTCACCAATATTCTTAATACTCAGCTCCTATACGTGCTAGGGTATTTTTAATAAACATAAATCCTCCTAGGTAAATGCATATCATAACAGTAAAAACAGTGTCCAAATTAATTCTGTGGTCCTCGAGATTAGTGCAGTCATACAGACAGACTTATGTGTGCCAGGGACTTCCTTTTATACTATGTATTAATCCTAGGACTAGAGCAAGACTGTTTGCGACTGTGAATGTCCATAGTGATTTCAGTAGTCAACGTTACTAAAGGCTTTTTATGGTTTACAGAGCACAGCTTGCTTCCGAATATCATATTATTGTCAGTTGATATTCCTCCGCACTGAGAGAAAAGTCTGTTCCGCTGACAACGTACTTGTTTGTATTTGGCCAAACAAATATGAAATTACGTCAACAAAATATCCTGTCCACTAAATAAAGATTGACTGCTAGCAACAATTATTTGGTACCTATCACAAAATACACATTTGTGGAGTGGGTTGGGCTGCTCTTAAGATCGAGATCTTCAGAGCCGATGAGGATGAAACAAGGTGAGAATGGAGAAGCACCGAAACGCAAGAGCGGGGGGGGGGGGGAGAGGGAAACTAGAGAACCCCGAGAAAACCCGCCGACAAGCGACATCGTCCCACCGAGAACCGAGCACAGTTCGTCCAGGTTCGGGGCGAGGAGTCTAACCGCTACACCACCGCGGTACCCTACACATTTGTGTACAAAGACCTCTGCGTTGGGCAAAACAAAATTTGACCGTTAACAAAATACTTAGTTGAATCAACTGTATACATTCGTTTGGTCATAAACAAACAAATATATTGTATACTCAAACAAACATTTCTCTGAGTGCATCAGACATAAGTTTACCATTGCCGTAGACAACGTCACGTTGTTAATACAGCAGCTACGCGGAACAGTAGAATTTATAGCAAAATATATGTTACTAGCACACATATTTGTACTTTTTTTATCTGTATGAAATGTGCAACACTGTCTTCATTAGCTATAGTTATATATATCACACCCTTAATAAAACATCAAGTTTTAGAATTACTAATATTTACTTCGATGCCCACCGAACTGAGAGTCTGCGTTATGATTTGTTTCAAAAAGTGCTGCTTCACCATACGAGCCTACAGGTGCGTGGGATCAAACACAACCACACTGTACCCATTTTTGTCCCCACTTGTGTGGGGCATTTTCCTTCCTTTGTGTGACCTTCAGAAAAATGATCCTCTTTGAAAATGTAATTTTGATATTAATGTCGAGTTTATTAAAAAAATTATTGCTTACTTGCAAGTGGTTCAACTGGGATCCTGTTCACAAAGACTTCATTGCGGCAGCCATTTTCTTGTCTGAAGGAGGAATGTTTCTTGTATTTTTTATTGCTGTCGAGATGCTGTGGAAGGTCGAAACTGGAGATGGTTTCATCTGTGTTTATCTCGTTCTTCCCTGTGCCAATTGTTCTTTCACCTCGTTCTCTATGATTTTCCTTGGCAATTGGGTTGGCAACCCTTTTAGGCAATTGAATTTCGGTATCCTGTGTGTCTAGTAACTCGTAGCCTTTGACTTGTGAGATAACCGGTTTTTGCCGTCTGTCTCTTATGAAGAAGTTCCGAAGATGTCTGGGGAAGGATGCTGCTATCAGTGGTGAGAACACAGCCAGGGCGATTATCACAGAGCACCGCATATCGCTGTGAACAAAAATCACATATTACACCTGTTACCATATTACACCATTTCAGACAATACATACATTGATAACAATTATTTTAAGCTGGATATCGATACTTACTGGATGAAGTCTTATGCAAAAGATTTTCGTCTGTGGAAATAGTGCCGGACGATCCTGCTGGTCGACAGGTTTTCTCGGGGATATCCCATTTCCTCACCCTTGCATTCCGGCGCTGCTTTACATTCAACTAGCGTCACCCACTTCGGCTCTCAGTGACCCAATAATATGCACAACAGATCAAAAGCGGCTGCTCAGGGAGGGCTGCTGTGCGCAGCCCTCCTAATAAAATCTCAGAACGCATACCTCTACTTATCTGCTACTCAGTAAATAATACTGCGTATGAATACAAGGGATATTTTGCAGGCAATTTTTATTTGAGAAGAATAACACGCTTGTCACGAGAGAAATGTTTTTGGCAATGTAGATTGGTGGAGCGGCAGATTCTTCGCCCCGAAGTGGGTAGAACTAGTTGAGAGAGATGACCATAACATATAGACTAGGGGTGCTACAGGAGGGAGGGAATACTTCAGGGGCTCGGCCCTTATCAGCCAATTGCATGCAGTAAATCGGAGAGAACTGGGAGCGCCCCTGCTCATACAAAAAAAAATGGTTTCCTGGAACTTTACAAGGCTACCAAAACTATATGTTTTGTAAGCACACTTTCGCGCTCCACTCTTTTGCACTTGTCAAACGCATTTCTTAACAATCATCGTATTTATTTCGAATATTTTTTATTTATAGATATTGTTCAAACTCGTGTGAGCTTCAAATATAGTGTGTGTTACTCTGAATAAGTTTGTTGTTAATTGATGATGAGCCCTGCGAATCTGCCAGAAGCAAGGTTGAATTGTTGTTAATGTCGTGTTGTGTAAACTTGTAAACAATTGTTATTTCGGTGAGTAACATTTTAAACCTTACTAAGACAAAGATTTTCAATTACGATAATAAACTAGAGCTACAGAATTTGGGACCAGCAAGGCCACAGTTAAATATAATTCAACAACAAAGCCAAGGTGGTAAATGGTTCGTATACGAGAAAATTCGACATAAATACAAACAATTTCGCGGACTGGCTATGCGGGTGTGAAGTTAGAAATGTGTTGTTTTTGTTAAATTTTTTTTGCTAATGAAACCTAATGGTCTTGCGTGGACTGTCAATGGGGTAAATGATATTAAATATTTGGGAGACAAAGTTAAAAGACACATATCATGTTCGGAACGTATAAAAAATGCCTAAAATTTTCATTGCTTGGTAAGGTGATTATACATTGCCAGTTAGATAGCGCGTACAGGTTGGCAAATGAATTTTGTTTACAAATATATTAATTAAGATATGCCACTTTCACCCTCTAATTTAAATTTGACAACCATTTTTATGTACTATAGGCTATGTAAATTAGTATTTGGTTTTAAAAATATTAGTTTTAGTATATTTCAGTTATTATCATCATTAGTATGGTATAATTGGTATTATTATGTTATCTCTCGTCGTCTCATGTAATGTACCAGACCATGTAGGTACTGGTTGGAAGCCGTATAACCTACCCAGATTTTAAACAAATACATACCTATGTTAGTAATTAGATCTGAACCAGCGGCAGCATTATGTTGACCATTACAAATCTAGCGATGATACATGTTTCTTCAATCAACAACACTTAATTTTCGTATTTAGCTACATAAGCTACACTTACTCAAGCCTGTCGTACGCAATATATTTATTACTGTGCCTATTTAAAAATGATATTTGTAAAGATATGAGCTATGATCGCTACAGCAATCCCAGTTTCAAAGTCACCAGCCGCCACTGCTACAGACGTAGGCGTACAAAGGCATTCTCAGACACATTCGTTGACTGAACCCGTATAGGCATCGAAAAATCTTACTAGTGTATGATGTTTTATGCGAAAACAAAATTCCCCAAATTATAAGACACTGCTCCCTGGTGTGTATATGCACCCCTCCCCCCAACCACTGCTCCCTGGTGTGTATGTATATCCCTCCCCCTCTGCACCCTGGGGTGTATGAGTACCCCACCCCCTCCCCCTCTGCAACCTGGTGTGTATGTTCACACTTACCCCTCCCCCTCTGCAAACTGGTGTGTATGTTCACATATACGCCTGTACCCACCGCTCTCTTGTGTGTATGTGCAACCCTCCCCCTGCCCCCAACACCCAAGTGTGTATGTGCACCTCTCCCCCTCTCCCATCGCACCCTGGTGTGTATTTGCAACCCTTCCCCTCCCCCAATGCTCCCTGATGTGTATGGGCACATATCTCCTTCCCCCAATGCTCCTTAGCGTGTATGTGCACCCCTCCCCTCCACCCCCGCTCCATGGTGTGTATGTTCACCCCTACCCGTGCCCATCGCTCCCTGGTGTGTATGTGCACACCTTCCCCTACCCCACAACTCCTTGATGTGTATGTTCACATCTCCCCTTCCCCACTGCTGTCTAGTGTGTATATGCACCCCTCCCACTCCCCAAATTTGCTTCATGGTGCACGTGCATGCCTTCCCCTCCCCTTCTGCTCCTTGGTGTATGTGAACATCACCCCTTCCCCCACCACTCCCTGCTGGTTTGTGCATCCCTCTCCACAATCCCTGGTGTGTATGTGGAACCCTCTCCCTCACCCACCATTCCCTGGTGTGTATGTGCAACTATTCCTCCCATCACTTTCTGATGTGTATGTACACACCTCTCCTTCCCCCACCGCTCCTTGGTGTGTAAGTGCAAACCCTCCCCTCCACCTCCACTTCCTGGTGTGTATATTCACCCCTACACCTGCCCACCGCTCGCTGGTGTTTATGTGCACCCCTACGACCCTGCTCCCTGGTGTATATGTGCCTTCCACCATCCGCTCCCTGGTGTGCATGTACACCACTCCCCCTAACCCACCACTCTCTGGTGTATGTGCTACCTTCCTACTCCCCCACCTCTCCCTGGCATGTATGTGAACCTTTTCCCCTCCTCCACTGCTCCCTGGTGTGTTTCTGTACCCCTACCCCTCCCCTGCCGCTCCCTGCTGTGCATGTGCACCCCTCCCCCTCACCCTCCGCCCACTGGTGTGTATGTGCACCCGTATCGCACCCCCACTGTTCCCTGGTGTGTATGTGAACCCCTCCCCCTCATACACCACTCCCTGGGTTGTATGTGCACCCCTTCCCTCCTCTGCAGCTCCCAAGTGTGTATGTGAACCCCTCCCCCTCCCCAACCACTCCCTGGCGTGTATGTGCAACCCTCGCCTTCACCCACCACTCCCTAGTGCATATGTGCACCCCTACCCCACCCCATCCTGCTACCTGGTGTGTATGTGGCCCCCACCCACCGCTCCCTGGTGAGTATGTGCACCCCTTCCCCACTGCTTCCTGGTCTGAATGTGCACACTTCCCTCTCCCCCCCCGATCCCTGGTGTGAATGTTCACCCATTCCCCTTAACCAACGCTCCCTTTGTGTGTATGTGTACCCCTCCCATCCATCTCCACTCCCTGGTGTGTATGTGCAACCTTTCCCCTCCCCTACTGCTCCCTGGTGTGTATGTTCACATCACCACTTCCCCCACCACCACCTGGTGGGTATGCACATCCCTCCCCCTCCACTCCCTGGTGTGTATGTGCACCACTCCCCCTCCTCCGGAGCTCCCTGGTGTGTATGTATACCACTCCCCTTCCCATACTGCTCCCTGGGGTGTATGTTCACCCCTACCCCTGCCCCCACTCCCTGTTGTGTATGTGCCCCCCACCCTCTGCTCCCTAGTGTGTATGTACACCCCTTCCCCTACCGCTCCCTGGTGTGTATGTGCACCACTTCTCACTCCCCCACTGCTCCATGGTGTATGTGCCTGTCTTCCCCTCCCTCACTGCTCTCTGGTGTGTATGTGCATATCACCTGTTCCCCACCACTCCCTGGTGGGTATGTTCATCCCTCCCCCTCCACTCCCTGGTGTGTATGTTCACCCCTACCCCTGACCCCCGCACCCTGGTGTGTATGTGCACACCTCCCCGTACCCACTGCTCCCTGTTGTGTATGTGCACCCCTCCCCCTCACACACCGCTCCTTGGTGTGTATGTTCACCACTCCCCCTTCCCCACCTATCCCTGGTGTGTATGTGCACCCCTCCCAATCCCCCACCGCTCCCTTGTGTGTATGTGCACCCCTTCCCCTCTCCTGCAGCTCCCAAGTGTGTATGTGCATCCCTCCCCCTCCCAAACCACTCCCTGGTGTGTATGTGCAACCCTCGCCTTCACCCACCGCTCCCTAGTGTGTATGTGCACCCCTACCCCACCCCACTCTGCTTCCTGATGTGTATGTGCATATCTCCCCTTCCACCACCACTCCCTTGTGTGTATGTCCACCCCTCCCATTCCCTCACTGCTCCCTGGCGTATGTGCATGACTTCCCCTTCCCTACTGCTCCCTGGTGTGTATGTTCACACCTCCTCATTTCCCTGCCGTTCCCTGGTGTGTATGTGCACCTCTCCCCTTCCCCCTCCGCTTCACAGAAAGTGTGCTGAGAATGGCCACCCTCCTCTTCAATTCCTCTGTGATCCACTCCTTTCCCATCTTTCCCCTACGATGTCTGCTGTGATTGGCTAATGGTGCTACCTCTACGGGCAGACAGCTTAACCCTCCTTTTCCCCTCCTTACTTTGGTGGTGCGGTGTGATTGGCCAGTTGGTTGTTGGACTAAGAAAGGCACAAGGTACATTTGGGAGACTAGATGTTGCCTCTTCAGTAAAGTAACATATTAGTCTTACAGTTAATTTTACATCTTATTATTTGAAAAAAAGACTGTTCAATCATGTTTTCTAACTATTTCAGTAAAGGATTATTTTACGCCTTACAATATTTCCCACCCTGTGTTTGGAAAATCTGATTTAAAAGACTCTTCCTTTTACATCGCCTCTTATAATATTTCCCACCGAGTGTAAGTAAAGATTTTTCATTTAAAAAATAGACTGTTTCGTTGTTATTTCCCGTTTGTTACAATTACGTGGAATTGTATGTTATAGCAGTTTTGCAGTAATGTATAGCGCACAAGCACAGGACAAGCCAACAGATGCCATTTGTAGATAGCTGGACGACAAAGCGTGCATGGAGATTGCTATTGCCGATAGCCGCTGCCTCACCTTCATCGCGCTCTCACCGGCCTGCACCAGACGGCATCTCTGCTGACCACCGGGAGACTGCGCCACGATCCAACACTGCCTCGCAACTCCACCACTACTCCAGCGGCTTCGTCTGCTCCAAATTCATAATTAAACTGAATATTTAATTGCAAGTACAATTGTTTGCGTATTATTTACCTTCATATACTGTACAAGCAATTTACTTTATTTTTAAATGGTTTGCAAGCTGTGTCTCCTGTTTTTATGTTTAAATTAATTACAAAATTTGAATTTAACACAAAAATAACAATTCCTATCAAAACATTTTCCTGTTCGTCTTAGTGTTCAGTTTGCGCTTAGTTACATAACTGCATCATAGTGCTTTGAAAATAAGTGTGTTAAAACTTATGACACAGTGTTAGCTACGTAATAATTTTACATGATACCTCTTTTCAAATATTGCATTCACCTTTATCCATTGATTTGGTATATTCATTAACACTTTGTCACTTAATAAAAAACTATTTTGGTATTATAAAACGTGTGTCTGCAATTGTTTTTAATGGAAAATCTCGGTGGGTGAGCGATCGAAAAATACTAATTAAAACCTGTTGTGTCACACCGAAATATTTTATAAAATAAAATTGAATATTTGGAGGAAAAGTGCAAATATTAGTGTATCCCCGCTGTTTTTTGTTACGTATTATTTTATCTTTTGTTCCGAAAGTGTCTTAATAGAAAAAATACTGTCTCTAGACTCTAATTATTATCAGTATTCTCCAGCTTATATATAATCCTACTTCACATGTTAAGTAACTATGTAAACTTACTCACCACTCTTCTCACCAAAAACCATTTAATCCCACTCACCTTTATCATTAAGAATGTTTGTTTCCATTTGTGTATATGGAATGGTTTTTGTGGGCGAACCATTGATTCTTATATTTGTATATCCCACATGTTGTCATGAGAGAATTAATTATAAAAAAATTATGCTGTTGGAGTAAAAGTGCAAATATTAGTGTAAACACCCCTGTTGCCCCCCCCCCTCACTTTTGTAAGGTTAGCACACCGATAGTTTTAAATGAAATAACATCACACAGACACATTGGTTTGACTATTTAACTACTAAATTTTTTCCATCCATTCACCACACACAGCACTATATAAAAATTAATATATATAACTTTTACAACCTTACACATTTAAAAAGTTCTTTGACACAAGAAAATATTTACACAATCAATTATATTCAAAAAGATTACTTAAACACATTATGTACAGAAACAATTCTATAGTGGATGGTCCTCTTTTCAATACATATTGATTAACAACAATTATTTACATCTTCTTACAAAGATTTTATAAGTCTCTGCACTTTATTTTATGTACAAAATTTGTTTGCTCACTGCATATTTTTATTGTTGTATTCGAGAAAACACTCACTGAACTTGTAATAACCACTTTAAACTTCTTTTCCCCTTCCGAGTTGATGATGGTGATGGTGATGAGGCAGGAGTTGGAAACCAGGCTGGAACTTCGATGATGATAGTGTACAACTGCTTTCACTGTTGATGATTCAGTTTGACTGGCCTTGCAGCAGATAGTCTGTAGCAAACCAGCCTCACAGGTGGGCAGCGGTGGCCTCGCAGGTAAATGGGTCGCTCGCGCAGGTAGATGGGCTACTCGCGCAGGTAAATGGGTCGCTCGCGCAGGTAGATGGGCTGCTCACGCAGTTAGATGAGCCGCTCGTGCAAGTATATGGGCGGCTCACGCAGGTAGGTGACGGCGGCCTCGCAGGTAGATGGGCAGCTTGTGCAGGTATATGGGCTGCTCGCGCAGGTAGATGGGCGGCTTGCGCAGGTAGACAAGCGGCCTCACAGTGACGTGGGCTCCGCTTCCAAACTGGCGACTGGGGATTTTTGTAGACTGCTGTTTCAGCTTCGCCCTCATAGTAGATAACAGATTCTGGTAGATTCTTGTAGAGTGCAGTTTTAACTGCAACCTTGAAGCCATTGGCTGTTGTTGAGAGATGTTGATCGCAGAGGTGCTAATGGTGGATTTGATAGACAGTTGTAGTGGACTTTGCTGGTGTGTAGGATGTTGGCATGCTGATGTTTTTTGGCAGACAGTTCATTCGTGTGTAGGGGAAAAACTTACATGGGTATCCGATAGAGCCCACAAGGCAAGGTCGACAGGCCATACAGCTCAACGAAGCGTATGTCGCCCTAGCTTGTCCATGCCCCATTTGTTATGCGTTCGGTGAAAATATCGTTGGCACGCGACCAAAACTGGAATTGGGTGGCTCCACTTACAATCAGTGAAATTCCTTCACATCACTAATTCAATCAGTGTAATTTTTACACTGAAACGATCAAGGGTTAGTTTTTCACTGATTCTAAGTGGAGCCATTTACAATCAGTGAAATTCCTTCACATCACTAATTCAATCAGTGTAATTTTTACACTGAAACGATCAAGGGTTAGTTTTTCACTGATTCTAAGTGGGGCCATTTTCACTGCGGATCAGTGATTTTCCACTGATTCGAATTTAGAGTGCAGCTTATAATGATAGAAGCTTCTGCTCTTAGCTTCAAGGAGTCGCGGTGTCTGAGCGGTTAACCTGCTCTCCTCTCACCAAGGCGAAGTGGTTTCTATCCCCGACCGGATCGCTCCCGGATTCTCGCATGTGGGAATCGTGCCGGACGATGACGCTAGTCGGCGGGTTTTCTCGGGGATCTCCCGTTCCCCCCGCTCTTTCATTTCGGTGCTGCTCCATACTCACCTCAATCATCTGCATTTGCTCTCGAGGTCTCATTGTTAAGAGCTGTTCAAATCTCTTCACCCACTCACTCACTCTCCGCTTCAACTGAGGACTCACATAGTCGCGCATAGTAGCCACGATGTAATAGAATATAGAATGTACCTTATAAGGGAGTTATCACAGCGTACATTAAAGAAGACGCACCTATCAAATAATGTTTCATTTGTTGCCCAGACAGTGATAGTAAAATTATTTCACGCTGTTCCTTTCGCGCCACAAATAAATTGTGCCTGTTTGGACATAAAACTTAACAAACATCTGAATTGAGACAACAAATGAGGTTTTCCGAGAAATACGATGAGAGATGTGAAATTCGCTGGTTTATACAGAAACATTACTACAGTGGTGTAAAGTACTAATTGAATAAATTTGCAGTTTCACTGATCTTGACTCTCAAGTTGAGAGTGCCTAGAACGTATCAAATGACTTACACTGCATTAATGACTTATTCTCCCCAGAAAATCTCTAATTACTTTCTTCAAACGTTTTAGCTTAGATAAGGTTTGCAATTCGCAATACACAAAGCTCACTCAAACATCAAGTTTTGTTAATAGCGTATTGTCCTGCCCGAAACGATAAATAAAAAAGTGGTTTCTTGTAAAAAAATTTAGTTTACGAAATTATTAAATGGGTACATCTGTTGTTACAACTTTCGGTGTTATAGAAACAAATGTAAATTTAAAATTAATGTTCCCCTGTGAAACTATGGTATGCTACTGGAAACGAGTGGATTGAACATATTTGGATGTCTTTTAAAATTGAGGTCTTGATAGCCGACAAGTACTAAGCGAGCTGAATCTGAAGCATGGCCGGAACGCACGGGTGGGAGAAACGGGATAACCCCGAGAAAACCCACCACCCAGCGCCATCGTCCAGCGCGATTACCACGTGTGAGACCACCGGGAATCGAACACGACTCGCCTTTGTGGGGGTCGAGTGCTATAACAGTTGCGCCACTACAGCACTTCTGATTCCTAATACATTAGGCAAACAAATAGTACCCTACTATGGCATGCCATGAAAAGTAACGGTATAGATACTTATATTCAAAATGGTGCTTGTTATACGGTACATACAAATAGTACCCTACTATGGCATGCCATGTAAAGTAACGGTATATATACTTCTATTCAAATGGTGCTTGTTATACGGTACATACAAATAGTACCCTACTATGGCATGCCATGTAAAGTAACGGTATAGACACTTATATTCAAAATGGTGCTTGTTATACGGTACATACAAATAGTACCCTACTATGGCATGCCATGTAAAGTAACGGTATAGATAATTATATTCAAATGGTGCTTGTTATACGGTACATACAAATAGTACCCTACTATGGCATGCCATGTAAAGTAACGGTATAGATACTTATATTCAAAATGGTGCTTGTTATACGGTACATACAAATAGTACCCTACTATGGCATGCCATGTAAAGTAACGGTATAGATACTTATATTCAAAATGGTGCTTGTTATACGGTACATACAAATAGTACCCTACTATGGCATGCCATGTAAAGTAACGGTATAGATACTTATATTCAAAATGGTGCTTGTTATACGGTACATACAAATAGTACCCTACTATGGCATGCCATGTAAAGTAACGGTATAGATACTTATATTCAAAATGGTGCTTGTTATACGATACATACAAATAGTACCCTACTATGGCATGCCATGTAAAGTAACGGTATAGATACTTATATTCAAAATGGTGCTTGTTATACGGTACATACAAATAGTACCCTACTATGGCATGCCATGTAAAGTAACGGTATAGATACTTATATTCAAAATGGTGCTTGTTATACGGTACATACAAATCCAAGTACTCTATCATTTAACTTTGTATTCGGGCGATATATATTAGATCAATCCAATATCTACATAGAGCCTCTTTTGTCCACCAGTTTGTAAGATAGCACCACATTAATAATAATAATAATACATGTTTTATATAGTATCTTTCGAATTAATCAACTTATTGTCACCAGATTTTGCAGCTTGTTGTATTGCAGTACGACATGTGGGGAACTTAATTTGAAAATATTGTTAAAGGCTGTTCACGATAAAGTGAGCACTTTAGGAATGAACCTTAGAAAAAAGTCACTGCCTCTGCCTGCATATATTTTAACGGACGCATTGAGTGACACTTACCCAGTAAAGTTGGTCATGATGGCTGGAAAGTAGTTGCATATTTTAACGTAGAATAAAAAGTGTTAGGTAACCATTTGTGATAACTTAGAATTATTTCTTTCGTTCTGTGTTTCTTTTAATACATAGAAGTGTAAAAATGACAGATTTGTAAAGTTTATACTTTCTTAATAATTTCACAGTTTCACTTGATAGATGCTTGAATAAAGTTATGAGGCCCTTGGCAATGTTAATTTTACATAAAGCGGAAGAATACACAACGCGTAAACAAGTAGATCTTAAGCAGGGCTTTCAAAAGGGCTCATTTTACCGTTAACAGCCTATAATACTAATTATGTACATTAGTATGACGGCGATTAAATAATTTAATTAGTTTCGAACAACTTTTTTTGCTTATAACATTTAGTATTAAGTAGATGTATGTCACGTACGTATACCGATCAATTTTAAACTACTGTCTGCACTGGCACCACATGAAAAATCACAGCTTTTAACACTAGTTGACTTCTTACCCTGAAATTTTGTATACAAGTAGATCTGTGATAGGCCATGCAAACTCACATGGTTGAAGTGGCTCGACCTGTTTTTCTTCAATATGACGGACCTTTAGATATTTCAAGTTACTATATCCTAGTTGATGCTCCGTAGTGTATCTCTATGCTGTATTGGTAACAAACCAGTTGATGGTTCGAGTGTTTATTGGCTCGAATCCCACGTGATGCGTGTATACTTGTCTTATTACTATTGTGTTGCGTATCTTTCTGGTCCCCTTTTAAGAAAGTCATCAAGATTACTTGCACAAATGTAGAGGAAAGCAGGGTCGTTAGTTGTTATATTGGTAAAGACTGTTCACGATAAAGTGAGCACTTTATAAATGAACCTTAGAAAAAAGTCACTGCCCCAGCATGCATACATTTTAAGGGGTGCACGGAGTGACATTCGCCCAGTAAAGTTGGTAGCGATGAATGAAAAGTAGTTCAATATCTTTACATTGAATAAAAAGTGTTAGGTAACCATTTGTGATAACTTAAAATTATTCATTTCGATTTCTGTTTTTTAATGCATCGATGTGACAAAATGAGCAGATTTGTAAAGTATTTACTTTCTTAATAATTTCACAGTTTCATTAGACGGACGCATGAATAAAGTGACGAGGCCCATGGCAACGATAATTTCAAATAAGGCGGAGGATTATACAACATGTATAAAATTAGATCGTAAGCGGGGCTTTCAAATATGCACAATTTATCGTGAACAGCCTATAAGTTCATGTTTAATAATATATTAAGCTTACACGGAACATAGATACTCTTACGGTGTCCTGGGCTGGCCTTAGTATGAAAGTCTGCCTGAACGCGCCATCACACATTATGTGAAAACCAAGCCGGCTGACAGAAAATTGCAGCAATCGGCATTATATTACCCGAACGTTTTGAGAGTCAGACTGAGAACAAGGCGATAAAAAATGTCAAGTGGCGAGTGAACCCAGGGCGAGGCAACACTCACCGAGTGACGAAATTTCCAGCTGGGACATGACATGAAATGAGACCCTAGGATGGAGCGGCGCTGGAATGCAAGGGGGAGGGGAAACGGAAGTACCCCGAGAAAACCCACCGGCAAGCGGCATCGTTGAGCACGATGTCCACATGCGATAATTTGGAAGTGAACCCACCGGGTATCGAACCCGGATCGCCGTGGTGGGAGGCGAGCGCTCTAGCCAGTACAACACCGCTACCCCAACCAGGTGATGACTGCATGATATCCCGGCAGTACAGGACAGTATTAACACTTCGTGTGATATCTTGATGGTGGTCATGACTGCCCAATCACGGACATGTTTGCCCAACCCCACACTGCAGCGATGCATGACCTCCTTACATGCAATTCCTTTACTGTAGGCGTACAGTGCTGTGCTTGGGGCCGTTTTTACACACTCGCGTTAAACTGCTCGTAACTTAATCTCTACATTAAGATAACGTCAGCTGTAACATGGACTTCCATTCTACAGTCATCTTTCATACTCTTCGTTAGTTTACAAAACGGTATATTCCTTGTCGTAGTAGCTGTTAGCTCAGTTTGATATAACACGCATACTTATTGTTTAGTAGATCATGTTCGCTA
Organism: Dryococelus australis; assembly: GCA_029891345.1. Classification (NCBI taxonomy): domain Eukaryota; kingdom Metazoa; phylum Arthropoda; class Insecta; order Phasmatodea; family Phasmatidae; genus Dryococelus; species Dryococelus australis. Next base: position 115,848,436 of record CM057002.1, read on the forward strand.
GGACATGCTTCGAAAAACAGTTTGTTGTTATTTTTCCCATGTGGTATTTTAGGAGGGATTAGGTTGTAGTGAAGAAGAGGTCAGCTGTACTTATTTTGCCCCTGCGGAAGAAAGTATGCTGGTTATTAATCTGACAAAAAATGAAACAATTGTAAAGAAGCAAGTGATGCCGTAACATGGAGTGAGTAAAGTAAAGCCTGGGACGAAGTAACGGATTATGCGTTCTACAAAATTTGGCATGACTTTACTATAAAATGCAAACAATTCCTCAAAAATGTTTTACGTCTCGCAAATATTCTGAATGTGTAAAATTTATAACAGCCGAATGTTCAATTCACAGAGTGGTCTTCTACCGAGAACATCAAATACTTTGAAAGCAAAGTACGATACTTTTAAGAGAAGAGCACGCCAAGTGGCAACTCATAACCGAAAGGAAAATAGTCGGACACGCGGTAGGAAACCTACACTCTACATCTGAATCAGTGAGGATTTCACTATCTCAAACAAACAACTGCACCTGATTGATTCAACAGGTATAAATACGATATCTGTTTAGTTGGCTTCGAGCATAGAGAGAAACAGGATGTACTGTAATCTGCAAATATTCCAGAGCCAAATCAGCTATGGGCTCAAGGAGATCGCAGTCTTCTAAGACAACACTGGTAAAACGCGCACAGCCTTCTTACATTCTCCTTATTCATGGAAACTATTGGACGAGATAAGCAAGAAGACGAACCACTAGTTGACAAAGTACCATCATGGACTAGAATGGCAAGATTCTGTACCATCAACTGGGAAATATGCTGCACGACTTGCTGATGCAACACCCACAAGGGCCGATTTATGTGGCGGGGCTCGAACTGAAAAAATGGTTGAGCGACTTATGCAAAAATGAAGTAGAAATTATCGACCTGCAGTTCGAGTACAGCTGCCCGAGTACAGCTGGCGATACTTTACGACGACCAGCAGCAACACGTCTGCGACAGGTCTGAACCTGACTGGACACACACATGGAGGAAAACATAGATGCTGCGAAAATTGCTGTCCTTGTCCTTGGACCATGAATCGATGAGTTATGACTAGACCTGAAGTCAACCCAGTGGTAGTTTTGAAGAACATTTAAAAACCTCGAACTGGCACTAAATACTTATTTTTGTGTTATGGTTGAAATAATGATATTTTTTACACTTACAGGTTAGACTTAAATAAATATTACATAACCTATTTATGTATTTAAGTAATACTTATGCATGCTGAAACATGCAGGTGATAGCACAGATGGGCCTGGGAATGTACACGTGCCTTCAGGTTGAAACAGGCAGTGTGTCGGTGGGAAAAGGAGGGGGAAGCTGTAGAGGTACAAAATATGGGAGAAGGGCTTGCAGTTGATATAAATAATAACACCTTGTGGGGATCTCCAGTTTGTCGAAGAAATAAACAGGATCGAATCACCTTGCATTTACAGTCGACATCATATTTTGCATCTTCGATGACTTCCAATGTTTCAGTCATCGGGCATACTACCTACAGCATCATGTCTTCGACTTCTTGGAATTTGTCTTCTTCCTATTCGGTAATATTATCCGCATCTTCGAATGAGGTGCCTATGTATCTACCGGAATTCCCGCGGTCTTCGGAATCGTTTGCCAAATCAAATCTTCAGATCAGGCAACTACATCGCCGACCGGGCCATTGATATCTGTTCCAGAAACAACTGTATGGCCAACCACCTCTGCTGAACCAATCCAAAGTTATAAGTGTTGCTTTTGTGAAGAGATCTTTGCTTGCTCCATCAATGCCCGATGGCATGAGAAGCATTGCTGTACAAAGAGCCTCGCCCAAATAAAGTAGGGTGTTCGAAGTGTGGCGTGTCCATTTCACGGATTGGTGGTCTAAAGACACACATGAATAAATGCAAGGGGCTTCCTCCAAGTAACATAGAGAATGAACCATCTCAGTTATCGACATCTGTTGACCTTCCTGACTTTATCGAATGTAAACGTACCGTAATGAATGTCCACAACTATGATAACAAATGTTTGAGGTGGACATTGTTGGCTGGGTTGTTGAGTCATCGCATCCACATCATGTAGACAAGAAATATGCTCACGTGGAGGGGATATTTGATTTAGTGGACTGGACTTTCCGACTCCTCTACAGCAAATAAGGGCTTTTGAGAACAACAACTCTGGCATGTCTGTAAATGTTTATTCGTCGAATGTTATGGGAACATGTTGCCAACATGTGTGACTAAGAACGAGAAAATTGAATATATCGATCTTCTGATGGTGAAGCACGAAACTAAGAATATTTCACATTATTGTAACATAACAAATTTTCACGACTGGTTAACTCACAGATTAGTTCGCATGGGTACAAAGTTCATGTCTGCAAACAGAGTTTTAAGCATTATACCGATTAGGCATGGAAATCAGGACTCTGGTGTACAGTGCCTTGCAGTACACAAAACAAAGTGTAAAATATTAATTTTCAATGTGCGCCTATGTGTTTCAAGTTGTACATTGCCAAATAAAATGAGTTCATGTATAGAGAGAGTTTTAATTGTTTTTTAAAAGGTTGATCCTCAAATTGAAAATGGCAGGGATTAATTAAACTCCAGGTATGGAGGAAAGTCTCGACGCCAAAAAAGTATGGAAATAGATGACATGAAAGCTCTCTGATGGTAGATTCTAAAAAATGAAATAACTAGCTAACTCTGTAGGGTCCAATACTGTACAAATAAAAACTGTCTAAAGTCTTAATTTAGTTGCTAATTGATCAGATACGATTTACTGATATGGGTGGAGGGATAATTTTTGTTATTAAAGGCCAATGATTAATTTTGTAGAGGTTTGGTTGATGGGTTGGTGGTGGATGGGTGAGCCAGGAAAGAGGGTCTAATGTTATATGTTACTCGAATTTTAAGGAGGTTTTTGCGACTTTTCTCGATTTTATAATAATTGCCAGTGGGTGGGGGTGAGGGGGTGAGGTGAGATTTTTGAGTTGAGCAAGCGGCAGGGTAAGGTAACATTAAATGATCTTCAATTTTTAGAATCAACTTTTAGACTTTTCCGATTTTTCTCGATTTGGAGTGGTGAGGATGGAGTGGGGGGAGGGTGGTGGAATGTGTGTGAGGATAATGTAATCGGTTCCTCAATTTTTTAGAATTTTTTTTTTATATTTCGCGATTTTGTTATTGTGGTGGGGGGAGGAGGTGTTTAGGGTTGGCGGGGTAAGCGAAGGGTAGGGTAGGGTATCTTCATGTTCCTCGAATTTATAAATTACTTTTTAATATTTTGCGGTTTTTAAAATTGGTTTGTGTTTAAAGTCATTCAAGGTTACGACCACAGGGTCATGGTCAAGGTCGCGAAGATCAAATAATGTAGTCGAGTGCCATCGCAACAAGGCTATCCGAGGCCACCTCGACAGGCGAGTAATCCGAAAATCCGATGCATAATCCTGCGCCCGAACTATTATTTCTATACTACTGATTTCCATCTAATACAATTTATATAAGCTAAAACAGTAAATAATGATTCATAGGCTGTAACTGCTATAGTTGTATACACTCATACTCATTGTTACTGACAACAGCAATTCACAAATAGTTATCGCATGTGCACTCTAACAAATAGTTATTTCTTGTAACACCAACTTCGTTCAGTACTATGTGAAGTGCTCCAACTATACACTAATGTACACCTCAAAAACGAATTTTTTATTCCATAATGTTGATGGATTAGGCTATCGTTTAAAATATCAATAAGGTTTGTACCAAGTGATTATTTAAAGATTATTAAAATGCTTGAATTGAACAATGCTACACTATCTTTCATGTAAAATGAAAGAGAAAAATGTTGCTTCTGTTTTCTAATCGAGTAGGTAAATACTAAAGAATTACCATCCTGCTGTAACTGCTTTACATAAGACGAGTGAACGTGTGGCTGTGAGTACATCGGAAGAGAAGCGGTTGTTGTAAACGCCCTAGTGTGTAGAATTGCCCAAAATGGTATATATTTTGGTGACACTGTGATAATAATACAAAACTTCACCTGCTCAATGAGCAAGTCCACGTATGTAGTATTATTAAGACATCTTCCGAAGTCAATACATATCAAGTATTTTTCAGTGAGAATTTTATTGGAATGCGCATAAAATTGAGTTGAACAATTTACGTTTGTTTAAAAATCACGCGTTCGAAAAGCATTGAATGCGGTAAAGTCAAAATACGGCCGTTGCTGTGACGTCATCGGCTGATGAAGATAAGGCTTGGCTTCTCGCTCGACAGTGAGGCTGCAGTAGATGGATCAAGTTGCTGAGAGAGAAGCAGTGAGGGGTAAAGGATACGTCGAGACCTGCAACAAGGAATTATCCCAGCATTTGCTCGGAGTGATTCTGGAAAACCATGGACATTCGAGATGAGAATGACCGAACCGGGAATCGATCCCGCGACCTCTCGAATGCGTGTCCAGTGTTTCACACTGCGTCCCCTCGCCCGGTAGCTGGCACAGGAGCTGGGGTCGTAACAGATCACACAATTTTGTACTGAGCGCCACTGTAAAAATTTTCCTATATATATATATATATATATATATAATTTTTACGGAAATGAACAGTAAATATACGGAAACGCAAAGCGTACTGATGAAGACCGGAATTAAGTCCAAAAATACAAAACACGGCATGTTGCCTTATTTGCTATAGCTTCGGGTTTCGGGCACGAACAATGCCGAGCCCACACGAACCTTTCTTCGCCACTGTAACCAGAAAATTATCGTTTCTGCGGCATGTTCATACCACTAAGACCTATTCTTTCAAACATTAAAAATTATCATCAGCCGTCTGTATCATTTAGCAACACTTAGAATACACGAACTTGAATAGAAACTGAAAAATTTGCTTCTGTGACAGCAGTAGAAATACACGAGTTATACAACTGACATTGTGTGAGAATTGTTGAGTGGGGCACTGCCCTTATAGCTAAGCGGTAGTGTGGCTGACTTATAGTCGGGGGGTCGCGGGTTTGTGCCCTGGTGCCTCTGACGTGGCAAATTTGCAGTTCACTTGTCGCACTGGGAATTTGTTAGCAAGTCGGTCTCACTAGAGCTTCGTCAAAGTCAAATGTCAGAAAAAGTCTAATAGAGGAAAACCAAAATAAATAAATAAATAAATAAATAAAGTTGTTAAAATCGTGGACTTGTAGAATTCTCGCCTCAGGTTCAAATCTTGTTCAAGTATATAATATTTTAACTTTTTAAAATATCTGTTTTTATAAACAGTATAGTAGCAATGTAACGAAAATTAAAGATTTTTCACTATCTATTTTTATTTTAAATCGGAAGTAGAGAAAACTAACTGTGATATTAACACAGAGGTTCCGCGAAATTTACGGAAAATCCATTTTTGAAAATCTATGTGCCCGTTATTTTACAAAGAGTTTACGGACACCTCTGGATAAGTTTTTACCAGCCCTTTTCCATGAAAATGAAGGAAACTTTTTCAACAGTGTGTGAAAAAAATCTTAAATTTTTTAAGCGGTTTTTACCGTCTTAGTTGCGTGAAAATTGGAGGACGCGGATATAAGGCTGAAATTATTAAGAACAGCGCAATGAGATATTTTTCACTGGTATGTAGCATATAATGCCACAAGAATGGTATTGACTTAAGCATACGTTTGGTTTAATGTATTTGATGTTGCAGTGATTGTCCAGTTGTAGTGTATGTACACTGATGTGGAAAAATTAAGGACGAAATAAATGAATTGAAGTAACAGTAGAACGACTAGTCGTGAGCGACAGAAATACTAATGAGAAGATCGTCTAGAACAAGGCACAATAGCGCATGCAACATGGTATAGTCCACTGTAAGCGTGTGAGAATAAATAGCGCTGTGTACGCTCAGTATTAAGATTGGTTCACAATTGAAAACATAGCGGTAAGCAGAGAACATGGGTCGCGTGCGTAGACCGCCATGTTATCGAACATGCTGATTAAAAACTACGCATAACAGGTCGTGTGCAGCAGATTTCCTGGCATTGTACACGAAGGAAATTGTTATGGTTCACTTATGTGCAGGCGCATGGAGCATCAGGTAATCAGACAAAAGTATAACATTTTCAAAGAAGCTGTTAATTTAAAATGATAAAAAGTTATGTCTCAGGAACGAATAACTCTCGCAAGATATTAATTTTAATATTTTGGAGGGGGGGGAGGAGAGGGGACAACATATAACAGTTTACTAAAATACATATTCAAAGGTTATTAACTAATATAAGATTGCAAAAACAAATACTTTAAAATACAGCGAAAATGGTAAATAGTATAAATCTCTGTAACATTTGATCTTAATATCACAATAGGTTAAGTAAATAAGTTATTTACCAAAACTGCCAAATGACGTCAAACACATCTCGAAATTTCATTGGCTGGAAACAATACATAACTATTCAATTGCGAATAAATTTCGCACAAGAATCCTAGTAGTGTGAATGTTCTACTGTTATTTTATATGCTGTGTACTTATGTATTCTGATTGTGAACCCAGCTTTACAGTGCAGTGGAATAAGTTCCGCTGTACACGTCGGGTTGAAGTATGTCGAGTTGCTGTCACATGTCTTGTACGGCCAACAGACAGTCCCGCAGGCCACTCCTGGACGACTTTAGCAGACGTAGAATTATTGGTTTCGCTTAACAGTCACCAGGCATCGGTATCAACACAAGTTTGTATTGTCATCAGTTTAAAATGAAGCAACCCATCAAAAAATTTTGAACACCGCAGAATTTGCGAATTGTTTGTTTGTGCCATTTTTCATGTACAAAATATCAATGGGAATATAATAATTCATTCCAACATAAGTAAATTTAAAAAAAATTTCCAAGTGTAAAATACCATTGTTTCCTGAAAACTAAATTTTGATACATCCAGGTCACATTAAATATTTCGCAAATTTTATGAATGGAAAAATTGATTGAAATTCTCAAAAATAGAATATTTAAAACTCGATATGTCGTTATGTGCTACAGGATAAGAAGTTTCGGGAGGTTTAGGAATTTCAGAACAAATTTCAGCAAACATAACGATTCTTTGTTCAGTCTCAACCCCGAGACCCATATTGTAATAAACATACATTTCACACACGTGTTTTAGTAAATTAAGTTCTTTCTTTAAATTACCATTTCGTTAAAATTTTAGAAGTTTATTTCAATATTGGTGTAGAAATGGCATGAAATAAAATTTAAGCTCATAGATTTGATTATTTGTATCACTTTTGCTTTGATTTTAAATTAACGAGTAATGTAATTTTTGAAAATGAGTGTATCCAATGTGGTTCTTTTAGGATATCGATTATTTATTAATCTATTTTCAGTCAGTGCAAGTCTTACATGCCTCAGTGTCGTGTCTTGTAACTGGTGTGCGGCTTGTGTTCGCAGCGCTATGAGGTACTGTTGTATGATAGTCACTCTGGCAGTCTTCTCGCCGATGATAGCTGCATCTCAAGGACATCTCAGGAGAGAAATGCGACAAGAACCATCTGTCATTCGGCTCACAGGTAACACGTCAAACAAAACACAGAAACAGAAGAAAGCCGAGGTGATAACACTAGGCGAAGACAAAGAAACACAACACAAGAGTCTCGTGCCACAGTGACCACAAGCAAGCCTCCAAAGTTCTCCAGTCAAGATTCCAGCGAGGAACCTAACGAAGATCCTCCAGAAACAGATTATGCAATGAGAGATGCTAGACAGGAAGACAAACACAGAGATATATTTATAAACAGCGCGTATGTTCCGCAGAGCCCTTACACTCGGCCACTCATCTACAGACAACAGTATCACACATCTTATAACGCCCATGTTCACCGAATACCAAGGAATTCCATACTGAATATGTATTTACTAACTTTCACTACAATTTAAGTTCATTGTTACAACGTAATGAAGAAAATGTACGTAGAATACAAAGTAATCATTACCTCGTTTAGGTCATCAAAGGTACAAATACTTTCATAAAGTTCATGTATTTGATTCCGTGCTGCTACCAACATACATTTATTTATATTGACTTGGAGTGATTAATGCAGTTCTACTTCCCTAATAAACTATTTTAACTTTTCACTAAATAATTGAATGCACATATCCTCTTGACCATTACAGGAACGTATATATTCGCACCATATGTCGGCTTTTCAAGTGAACATATTGAATAACTGTGATACGGAAACAGGAGCGACTCAGTTATTTGCGATTATTTCTAAAGAAAAAGCGTATATACATTTCTCTGTCGAATTGCATCCACTCCAATAGTGCTTGAGATAAACCAACTCAGTATAAGCTCTTACTCGTCGAATTGCATCCACTCCAATAGTGCTTGAGATAAACCAACTCAGTATACGCTCTTACTCGTCGAATTGCATCCACTCCAATAGTGCCTGAGATAAACCAACTCAGTATACGCTCTTACTCGTCGAATTGCATCCACTCCAATAGTGCTTCAGATAAACCAACTCAGTATAAGCTCTTACTTGTGCATGTTATTAAATTTTCACTTGAAACTTACACATGAGAAAAACAAACTTTACATTCAGAAATTAAACACCACAGACAGGTTAGCACTCCAGTTCTTCTTTGATGAAATCATAAACAGCTTATTTATCCCCTAAAAAAAAAAAATACTGGAAAAATGCTTCATTAAAACGTTTCGATTAATTTCCGGACGTTCTACTGACAATTACAACTGGAAAATTTCATTCGTCTGTAGATCTTGAGAGAATGCTATATCTCGATCGACAAAACAAGGCTCTCTCTTTTTCCGAAACGCTTGATAATTCTCTGATTCTTTTACTACTCCAAGAAAATAATTTAGATTTCTTGTTAAAATTATTGCAGATTACATGCTAGCATTAATATATACTTCTATACTTAATTCTGACACCTCATGTAAACCTAGATGGTTAGATATGCTCTAGGATCAAAACCGACATGCAAATATCATGGGATGGGAATGAGTAATAAACTTATTTATAGTACTGTGTTGTTATAAGTGCGGTGTCATTACAAACATATTTTTAAGTCCTGAAACTAAGAAATGAACTTAATTCAACATTATTATATTCCTTCAGTAACTATTCTAAATATTAACTAAAGAATATTAATTTACCTAAGATAATTGACATGTATACAACTTCGCATTTTTTACTAGAAATTTAGTTCACACAAATTGTCAATCTCAACAGCCACAAAACAAAACCAATGTTTGAAATTATGAAAATATTATTGCATTATTTTAATTTCCCTTCAGTAGTTATGGAACTAAATAATTAAACAATAATATGTATCATTTTTTATATTCAAAATTTTTTCTCGTCCTTTGAATGGCTACTCAAATATATGAAATACTAAAATTAATATGGTATTTCGAGAGGTAAGCATCACAGTAATGATATTCTAGTTTTAGTATATAAAGGGAAAGGGAATTTATCCAATGACATACGTCACACTTATAGCTAGAAATTAACGCTGTAAAACCTATGTCACACTGAGCATGTCATCCCACATCACATCTTTTGTCCACAGGCGGCGGCACCATCATTCAAGAAGAGCTTGGCTGTAATAGAGTTCTCCTGCCTGTGAACGAGTGGTGCAACGACTGCCTGTGCCTGTCTGGCGAGTGGTACTGTACCAACAAGTGGTGCTTCGACCCACCTACTAAGTCCCTCCCTCTACCCTCACCATTATTCAGTTCCAAAGTCACAACCAAGGACATCTCCCCTCCGACCTATACGCCCACCTGTTAGTCCTCTACATGTTCCTTTTACTTCTACACCTTCGCGATTCCACACTATACGTCCTCCCATACGCACTTCGCGTCCTCCTGTGAATTATTTACGCCCTCCAGTCCATCATTTGCGTCCACAAAGACTCCCTACAGTCATAAAATTTGGTATGCCTGACTTATGATCTATCTGCCTTCGGCGATCCACCCGACTTCTACAATCCATCTAATACCTACGATCAAGCAGGCTTTTATGATCCACCTGACCGTTTTCGCTGACCTGGTTCTGTCAATTAGTTAACTAAAACACATGAAATTACTAAACGGATATTTAAAAAAAATTAAATTTCTCTCTTGTTTTCTTTGTGTATATAACATTAAGTATTCCAGATATGAATAATATTTTCTTTCCATACACTTCTTGGAATTCAGCTCTTTTTTTTTTTTTTTTTTGTATTTACAATATTTTCTGACATAAAATATTTCTCTCTTGAGTATATAAACATATTAAAACTCTATAAAAAATAAAAATTTTGTTTAAACATCCGATTATACTCTTTATATGTACATGGACAAATTGGCCAAATTGTTCACGTATGCTAACATCATACTGACAAATAAATGTGTATATTTGTATGCATGTAGTAAGTATATAATTATACGCATTTCGTAGAAACAGTTTGTAATTTACATTACAATATTTTTTAGATTTGTGGCGCTTAAAGTATTCAGCATACATGACCCTAGTGAATTAAGCAGACAACTTAAAGTATTCAGCATACATGACCCTAGTGAATTAAGCAGACAACTTAAAGTATTCAGCATACATGACCCTAGTGAATTAAGCAGACAACTTAAAGTATTCAGCATACATGACCCTAGTGAATTAAGCAGACAACTTAAAGTATTCAGCATACATGACCCTAGTGAATTAAGCAGACAACTTAAAGTATTCAGCATACATGACCCTAGTGAATTAAGCAGACAACTTAAAGTATTCAGCATACATGACCCTAGTGAATTAAGCAGACAACTTGAAATAGAATTCTTTCATGTTGAGTAAAAGCGCAATAAACTAATCAGTACTTTCCACTAGTCGGCATGTTCAAACCCCTCGGATAACCGCAATACTAAATTTCACATCTGTACTTTTCATAAAGTTTTACAAATATTACAAATTATATTTAAGTTAATATCTCTTTTTAACAATGTACACATGTTACATATCCTCTAGGATATTTATTAAAAGAGTTTTAAAAATTTGTTTAAAAAAATGGTGTAATTAAGTAAATATTCCTTTGTATTGATTTTGTGGAGTTTTATATTGTAAATAATATGGCATTTTCTTTCAATTGAACCCCTCGCTCCAATCTCAATCATTGTTACTTAGTAATAGAAATAATATCCTCTTTTTATATGAACTTAAATTTATTTTATAAAATCTATGTTCTGATTGTGTTTTAGAGCATTATGTATTTTATTATTATATTATACCTATTCTGAAATATAAATATTACTAACTAATAATGTTTTATTTCTACCATTACTGGAGCTAACATTATTTTGATAACATTTCCTGGTAATAATCCAAACTTATATATATATATATGTGTGTGTCTTTTTTTTCCTCGTTATGACCCATCACCATCACGAGTGACTTGTTCAGCGTGCCTTCACTCTTCCCAATACGTCTTCATTCTTCCACTCCTCCTGTTTCTCTCTGCTTCTGTGAGTTGTGTCTTGATCCTGGTGTCAGTCCACCATGTTCTTGTACTATTGTCTGGGGATTTTTATCCATAATGCCAATTACCTTCCAGTCCTCCTTAACTTCCTTCATCCAGCTGTTTCCCGTTAAGCATTTCGCATTCCAGATCTTCTCAGTCAACCTGTTGTCGTTCATCCTCATCAGGTGCCCCCCCCTCCCCCCCTCCACGGAACCACAAACCTTCTCTTCCGTATTATACTCGAAATTGGTTCTACGCTCTCGTACAGCTCCTGCCTTGATCTATGGATCCAAAATTCGCCTTTCTTTTTGGTGCCCCATATAGTTCTCAAGATATTTCTTTCCTCTCTCTCCAAGCGTATACAAGCTCTCTTGCCTAATGTCAGCATCTCTGTTGCATACAGTGCGGCATTCCTGATGGTCGACGTATAATGTCGCAGTTTGGTGTTCCTCGGTAAGTTCTTCCTGTAGGTTGTCTTAGCCGCATATCTTAGTCTCTCTGGAGTAGCAGTGCCCTGTCTATTGTACTATTGTTGTTTTGTATTTTGCCAGTGATGTTCTCTCCCAAGTACCGGAAGCTGTCTACTCTCTCTACAACTTGACCTTCTATATCCCAGTCGGTTTTTGCATTCAGTACCTTGGTGTTGCTATGGGCTATATTCAGGTCGACCTTCGCTGCAATCTCTGCTCAGTTTGCTAGCGCCATCTTCCCGTCCTCTTCATTCTCGTTTAGCAATGCCATATCATTCGCAAAGGCCAGGCAATCCACTGTGATTGATCTTGTACTCAATATGCATGCCTTCAATCCCCATGGCTTTGTTTAACTGTATCCACTGTTTCACCACTACGTCTAGGACAAGGTTAAACAGAATCGGCGACAGCCCATCTCCTTGTCGGACTCCTCAGTATCCAATCCTCTGTTGCGCAGCACATCCAGTAAGATGTTCCTGTCTATTAAATCGTAAGCTTTCTTAAAGTCCACGAAGGTCATTATTGTGGATTTTTCTTTCCTGTATATGTATTCTATTATCCTCTTGATCCCGTAGATCTGTTCCACGCAGTTTCTTCCTTTTCGGAAGCCACCCTGGTATTCTCCTATGCTCGACTCACACTGTTCTTCCACCCTGTACAGTACCAGTTTCGAGAGAATCTTGTACCCTATGTTCAGAAGGGAGATGCCTCTATAGTTATCTAGTATCTTTTTGTCTTCTTTCTTGTGTATTGGTATGATTATGGCTTCTTTCCAGTCTATATGTATCTTCCTATTCATCCAGATGTCGGTCATTATTCTGTACATGCTGTCATCTGTCACCAGACCACCCCACTTTATTACCTCGGTGCAGATCCCGTCGTTACCTGCTGCCTTATTGGATCTGAGATCCTTGATTGCCTTTATCACTTCTGCACTGGAGGGTACCCGACCACAGTTGATGTTTATGGAGAAATGTAGTGTCATCCTTTCTGTAGGCACATCCGTGTTCAGCAAGTCGTTGAAGTACCTGGCCATTTCTTCGCACACGTCCTTATCGCCTATTTTCAATCCACCATTACTCCCTTTCACGGAAGGTTCTCTCGGCTCATATAGTTTTATCCTGTTCTTCATTTCCCTGAAGAAAACTCGTGATTGGTTTTTCTTGAAAGCCTCATCTGCCTTTTCCAGCTGCTCGTTCCACTGGTTCCTTCTCCTAGCATTCCCGATCACTTTGGCAGCCATTCTTCTCGCTATCTCAAAGTACGAGAAGTCTTCTTCATTCTTGCTAGCCTGCCACTTCATCCACGCCTTCCTTCTGGATTCAACCACCCTCTCAATGTCATCAGTCCACCAGTCATGTTTCCGTATTTATTATTATTACTGGCTATTCGTATATTCCTTCAATTTAATATATAACACAAATCCTTGAATATAATTTTATTCAATTTTTACAAATATTGTTCTAAAGATATGGAAACAAATTTTAAATTAAGAACCAAAATTTTGTTCTGAAAATGAAGTTATACAATTTTAGTCACAATAAAAAGGTTATTGTTCAATTGTATATTATGTTATGTATGTTATAACGCTAAGAAAAATATATACGATTCAAGCAACACTTAAACATTTTCTTAAAATGAAATTGCAATAAATTGTTTATAAAAACTTAATAGGCTGTTAATCTTTAAGTTGGAAATCCAAACAATTTGTTTTTAAATAACAAGTGCTAAAATAAATGCAATTATTTTGATAGCATTGAAAGCGCAGTAAATGTATAGTCTATACGCGGTTTCTTCCTATTTCTCTTATGTAATCTTTGAAAAATTCTCCTCTTGTGTGACGTAGTTGATTAAATCATAGGTATAGAACGCTAACAAGCGATTTATACTTCTGTTAACATAAAAGTACCTAACTTTTTGTCAAACTTAACTCTTACTCACATATTATCTATAAAATATATTATTTCATGTATATGTATGAGCGGCAAAGGTCGGTGATTGTTGGAGAGAAGACCCCAATGCTTTTGCAAGTGCGCTCAATGCAACAAGACTTCAATGCCATATTGGTGGAGGGGAGCCTAGATGATATTTCTTGCCAGATGGTCGTTGACACTGGAGCCACTATAACAGTGGTAAGACCCGACATTCTTGTGCCTTCCCTCCAGCGATCATCCGATCACTGCTATTTAACAACAGTAACGGGAGAGACCACACCAGTCAAAGGCAAAAGAAAAAGGTACTCTTACAGTTTGGTAACCTTGAGATAGAGAATAATATATACATAAGAGAAATAGAGGACGAATGAATATTGGGTCTTGATGTTTCATGTAAGCTGGGATGCTGTGTGCTGTATTGATACTCGACTGGGGGTGTTACGTGAAGGTAATACCGAGTTGGTAGTGTCAACACGACGAGATTTATCTTCGCCAACGATCTGCCCAGTAGTGTGTAAACAGTCAACTGTTCTCCCTGCTTCTGGAGAACTTGATATTCCAGGCAGATGCGAGGGAAAATTAGTCAGGCGATTGGGCATAATCGAACCAGCCCAGGAAGGTGGTATTTTATTCGAAGGTGTCATTGTAGTCAGGACATTGATTTCTTCAAAATCGGACAGTTTGCCTGTTAAGATGATTAATTTGTTTGATCGTGCTATCCGCCTTGAAAAGTGGCCCACAATAGGGTTTTGCAAGCAGGTTTCTCTGGAAATTCGAAATGTTCCAGAAGCTTCACTGTCACAGCCTGCTGAATGTCCTCCTCCAGATTATCTGGGGGAACTGCTGACAAGAACAAAAGAAAACATCAACTGGCGACAGGAGAGGACAGTTTCAGAAATGTTACAGAGAAATAGCGGTGATTTCTCCTGCGAACCCTATGACTTTGGCAGAACTAATGTTGCATGCCACCACAACAAAACAGGGAATGCCAAACCCATAAAGCAGCCACCAAGGTGACTACCGCTAACTTCATATGAGGTCGTTGACGGTATTCTGAAAGAGATGAGCGATTTAGATGTGATAGAGACATCAGTCAGTCCATGGTCTTCTCCCATTGTGATTGTTAAAAAGAAAGATGGCTGTATTAGATTTTGTGTTGAGTACTGCCAACTTAATGATGTGACCAAGAAATATTTTTACCCAATCCCTAGGATAGACGACACCCTAAACAGACTAGCAGTCTCACAGTGGTTTTCTACCTTCGACATGAAGAGCAGGTATTGGCAGTGCGAGGTGGCCCAGGAAGACAAGGAAAAGACTGACTTTTGTGTCCAAGGGAAAGGAACCTGGCAATTCAAGGTTATGTCCTTTGGGCTATGCAATGCTCCTGCCACCTTTGAACAACTAATGGAGAAAGTTCTGCCCTTAAATATTTGTCAGGTGTACCTAGACGACATAGTGGTCACAGGAAGAACTTTTGAAGAGCACCTGGCATGCTTAGATTATGTGTTTCAGAAATTGATTTTGACCAATCTGATATTGATTCCCAAGACATGCCACCTTTTACAAAATAAATTAATTTATTGGTCCATGTTGTATCAGCCCACAGGATTGAAACAGACCCTGAGAAGACCGCATCAATAAGATATTGGCCTCCACAAAGGATAAAATGGAAATTCGAAGCTTTCTGGGCTTATGTGCTTACTACGGTCGATTTGTGCCAGGGTTCACCACTATCGGAAAACCTCTGCATGAATTGACTGTGGTAAAAAGAAAATCTTGTTGGACCCCAGAGTGCGATATTGCTTTCAATAGACTAAAGGAAAAACTGATATCTTCCAAAGTACTGGGCTTTCCAAGTAGAGAGGGTGAATTTATCCTGGATACTGATGCTAGTGATGTTGGAATCGAGGCTGTGTTATCTTAGATCCGGGATGGAAAAGAGTGGCCATTGGAATACTTCAGTAAAGTGCTACACAAGCCCGACAGGAACTACTGTGTGACACACAGGGTGCTTTTGGTAGTGGTGGAGGTGATTGCACATTTTCATCCATATCTTTATGGCAGACACTTTATCCTAAGAACTGATAATGCTGACAGCTAAATTTAAAGAACCCCGAAGACCAAATAGCGCGGTGGATACAGCCCCTACAAAAATATGACTTTGAAATACAACACAGGTCTGGATGCCTTCACAGCAATGCAAATGCACTCTCAGGAGACCATTCGAATCATTCTGTCGTCATTGTGAATGGCAGGAGGAGAAGATTGGTGTATCGTGGAAAGCAAGGAGGACAAGAATTCAAGGCCCTGTATCTGGTGATGGGTCATCTACATGGGACAAAAAGGACATAAGAAATTAATAACTAAGGTACCCCACCTTGCGTCCAATAATGGAGTGGAAAGAAACAAGGCAGCGACCGAGATAGGAGAAGATATCTAGCCTAGGCGTGACAGTCAAGGTATAATGGGCACATTGGAATTCCCTTGTTATAAAGAATGGAATGCTTTACAGGAATTGGGAAAGATGGGAGACAGAGTCAGTTACAATTGGTGATACCGCAGGCGGTCACTCCGGTGTAAATAAGACACTTGACAGAGCCCGAATGAGATTTTATTGTGTACATTGTCGGCAGGATGTTGAAAAGTGGTGCCGTCTGTGTAATAGATGTACTGCGAGGAATGGTCCGAGCCTTAAGGGACGCGGTACCCTTCAGAAGTATAATGTTGGTGCCCCATTCGAGAGGATGGCAGTTAACATTCTCAGACCCCTACCAGTCACTGAGAGGGTAAATAGATACCTTCTGATAGCACAAGACTATTACACAAAGTGGCCCGAGGTAATATCAGTGCCAAAGCAAGAGGCAGGCACAGTAGCTAATGCTCTTGTCGAGCATGTTTTCTCCAAGTTTAGAGTGCCACTGTAACGAGGTTTTTAGGAATGAAAAAAACTCGAATCACAGTATTACACCCGTCAGTTGGATGGAATGGTTGAGAGGCTAAACCGTACCCTGTAACAGTATCTGGCTATCTTCGTAGAAGACAATCACAGGGATTGGGACTCTAAGTTACTCTTATTTCTCCTCGCATATCGCTCGGTGGTACACGAGTCCACAAGGGTAAAACCTTCAAGGATTCTGTTTGGGAGAGAGCTATGCCTACCTGCTGACATGCTGTTCGGACATCTAGTGGAGGAAGAAGCAGCCACTCCAGAACATGATATTAACTCACGTCAGAAGTTAACCGACATTCTCCAATTTTCCCGGAGGCACCTTAATGTTAAGATTGAGGGAATCAAAGTACGTTATGACCGACGAAAACCTGAAGAGACCTTTCAAGCAGGACAGCTGGTGTGCATGTATAACCCTCAAAGGAAGAAGGCATATTGCCCGAAGCAACAGATATCTTGAGAAGGCCCTTACAGGATCTTGAAGCAGAAAAATTTTGTGGTCTACAGGATTTGCCGACAGGGCTCTCTGGCAAAGCCTAAGGTTGTCTAGATCTACCGACTGGCACTGTACGAAGGTCCTGATAATGTAGAGTCTGTTCGAGACAAACATACTTAAGACGGGGGAAGTGTTACATGCTGCAGCTGCCTCGACTCAGCTGCCTCGCGCCGTAATCGGAGACCCATCTCGCCCTCCCCTTTTCTGGAACGATGCGCTCGAGACCTCCTGGCCTCCTCTTCTGGGAATCCCGCGAATGCCGACAGTAACGAGACTTGCTGGCGTCACAGACCTCCTCTCACCTGCTGGAGATTCCGATAAGTATAGCGGCGATGCAAGAATGTTCTGGTGAGACTGGCTGGCGCCTCAGCCCTCCGCGACGCATCACGTGAGTTGGGGAAGATCAGGGTGGCGGCCTCAGACACTATATATACTGCTGCAACCCAGGGGCTGGCAGTCTTTGATGGAGACCATCTGGCCGAGTGTGCGCGAGGGAAGTGAGTTGTGAACGACGACTGGAGATTGCGGGATGACGGCGAGTGAGGTGTTCGTGGCTTGAATAGGCGAGAGGGTGTGAAGCCGACGATTGAAGCCTACTTTGAGTTGGGGCTCTTGGAGGACTCTAGAACATTGCGACTGGCGGGACATGGACTGAACTGAGGTGGGACTAAATTTAAGTGTAATACTAATTTGATGGTAAATATTCGAACTGTCAAGTATGGGCGCATAAATTATAGAATAATTGAATATGTTGATACATTGTCTATTGGGATGGATCTTTAATTATTTAATTTCTTTGATTTCTGTATTGTAATTATAAACTTTTTAAATGGGTGTCAATTGTGAACAGTAAGTGATTTCAATTTATTCTGAGAATTTGAGTTCAGAGAATTTTGCTGTAGTTATGGTAAATAAAATAAGGAAAATATAGTTAATTTTTTTATTATTAAGTCCTCCATTCCTTAACGAACTTGGTATAGCCGACTTAATTTCTAGAGAGAGTAATAGTAACAAAATTAACAAATCTCTCAGTTCTTTCAAAATGGGCGGATAAATGAGTGGATATAATGTATAAAAGTCTCAAAGATAGGACAAGTAATCTTCAGAAACTGAATGATGATAACCGTTTGCTTATATCTAGATCAAGATCTTAACAACACCCTGAAATATTTATTCCAGCAGACCAAATACTTGTTTATGTATGGATAAAAATATATTTAGTTGTCCTAACAAAATATGTTGTT
Source organism: Dryococelus australis (assembly GCA_029891345.1). Lineage (NCBI taxonomy): Eukaryota > Metazoa > Arthropoda > Insecta > Phasmatodea > Phasmatidae > Dryococelus > Dryococelus australis. Next base: position 115,867,025 of record CM057002.1, read on the forward strand.
GGGTAAACAAAACTTGAAAAGCGGCAAAATTAATTTTGTACATTTAACAAAATATCTGCTTTTGACCAAGTGACATCCCTTTATTTGGACCATAAAATTAACCTTTTAACCAAATATTTAGTTGAATCTAACGTATATATTTGTTTGGCCACAAATTTTATACCCTTCGTTTGGTAATACAGATCCAGAGAGTATTTGTAATTTTTGCGACTATTAGCAGTGTTTTGATAATGGATAAATTGATGTTTAATAATGGTGGAAGATTCTAATAAAACAAGTTTAACACGAACCTATTATGTAAAACTGTAAGACTTGAAATATTTATTTACGTAAGTTGTTCCATATTTGACATGTATATATTTAAAAACATTTCCACTTCTTCAATCAGTAGTCACTTGAGTGGTGAGTTTCATGGGCCCAGCTGTTTGCTTCGGGCTCGAACCTCGGTCTGGCTCACACTTGTTTCTTTATATTGACCAAAACTTTTTAATGTGCGTGAAATCATGTAAGAACAAAATACAATTACATTTCCACAACAAATTATTTTACTGGCCCTATACAAATAAATACTTTCGTTGAAACCCACGTACTTTGTTCGATTCAACGGGACGTTTCTTTCCCAGTATAGTTGAGCCTACAGGAGATATATGTGGACAATGGTTGACACAGATTAGTATTATTAATATTATGTTCTAAAAATAATTGTTGTGTTTTATAGGATGGAATGCGGTAGAACTACCGTTGTGAAATGTGTACAGTTCTGCTAGTTTTGTATGGGAGGTGTGTTTGAAATTGCCTAGTCAGGAGTAGTGTGTCGCCTTTTAACTAAACATCGTATTAACTGCCTTCCAGTGCAGGATGATCCATTTCTCAGGTTTGTGTTACGTCATCACTTTGTCAGTTCCACAGTAAGGCCTGTGTCATACTATGTGTTTTAGCCTAAGCGGCAAAAAACGCATAGTATGGCACCGGCCTAAATCGATGCACGTCGGAACTCTAATGTGTAGTGCATGTTCACTCTTGTGTAAGTGCGTGTGTGTGTGTGTGTGTGTGAGTGCGTGCGAGTGCTAGACTTTATGGATGGTATCCTGTACTGGTTGTTTACAACAATCACCCAGCTTTTACGTTCTCCATTTATGAACATAATTGTAGCACAAATACGGCCCATATTTATTCACTTATCACTTTGATAAAATATTATCATTTTCTGAAGTGGTGACCCAGTGCCTGTATCTAGACATTTAACATAAAACCCCCAAATGCATTTGGCCGAATTATAAATGTTTGAAAGCTCTAGTGGTTAGTCTACTCTCCTACCACTTAGGCGAGACGGGTTCGATTCCCGGCGGGGTCGATTTAGGAATTCTCGTGTTTGGGAATCGTGGCGGACGATGCCGCTGATCGGTGGTTTTACTCGGGGATCTCCCGTTCCCCTCGCTCTTTAAGTTGGATAAGTCCCCGCCATACTGGATTTTCACTATTTTTGTCACAAATTCCATTTAAAAACATTTAATGACATTTTTCGCACGACATGACATAAATAATAGCTCATTTTACTTAATCAACCATTACATATCTATATAATTTATTATTATTTAACTAGTGATTAAAGGCAAGAAATGAAAATTTTTTCTTGCTTTCGGTTAAAGAAATGGTCTTGACAACCATAGTCTAGCAATTCATGTTTTACAAGATGTGCAATGAAATGCCCTAACTTTGTCGAAGTCCAAAATTAAATTAAAAATCTGTGATACAATTTACGACGAAAATTCCAAAAACCCAAGATGGCAGGGACTAATCCAACTTAACTCCAGCACTGCCCTATGCTCACCTCACTTGACCTCATCGGCTCTCGAGACGTCGATTTCAAGAGCAACCAATAACACTCCACTCATGGCACTATACGTGATTGAAAATGTTGCTCCACTGTCTCCTGTGTATGGCGCTGTAACTAGTTAGCAATACACTCAGATTCCCTGAAAGCAAGCATTTATCTATTAATCTAAGCAGTGGAAATATCTCCGTGAATTGCGTTTAGCATGTTATCTATAAAGATGATATACATTTAGTACTGTAAAATGATTTCATGTAACATTTCTCGAGACACCCTCAACCAATTACTTGCTTCTGTCAATAACATTTTAGTATACATTTTATAAAACATTTTCGAGTGAGAACACACAGCCACTTATTGAGATACCGCTATCATGTGCCATAATCAACACATTCTCTACTAAGCTAGATTCAAACTCTTGATACAGACAATAATGAAGATTCCTTTTCACTCAACTTCGTCAATATTATATATATAATGGAAAGCTCATATAATAATTACTGTTAGTGTTTCTCCCATTTGTAAAGAGAAATCCTAAACCTCCGATTACTGGACCTACAAACTGTTTCACTTCATGTGTCGATACTCGCGAACTGTACTCTCTTTTTTATTTTTACTGCACCGCATAGTTTTGAGAAAACTAATTTACCTTTTGATGTAACATACTTCTTGGCCGTGGATGTAAAGTGGACACAATAAGTTAAGGTAATTCACTCAAAATTATTTTGTTCATTGTATACTTAGGTTTCGCTGCCTGTAGGAAATTGTCTAAAATTATATCATTTTCTGACGCACATTCTGCAGTTATGAATACTGCTTAGGAAGGTTTTTTAATTTACTTTCTTCTAGAGGCAGATAGTGAAATGCAGATAATATCTATGTTATTTTATAAAAGAACAGTTTCAAAATATATATATTGATTGACAACGTCAAACATTCCTCACACTCAGAGTCCCTGTGTGTTGTCCAATTGGAAATAAATGTGTTCACAAAGAAGGGATGTATGGAAACATTTTATACTGCATACAATTTACGTACCGCGTGTCTGTTTAGTGGCTATAATTTTATTGCTGCAGAATGGAAAATCATAACTGTCTTTTTCCACATTACCAGGCCTACACTGCGTGTACTTACATAATTTGTATTCCACAAATGTCGGTAGGTTCCCATTTTCGATATGTGAACTTTCCTGATAAATTTCACACTCATAACGCGTATTACAGAAGATTTAGAAATTAGAAAAATGGCATTTCGTCTCCTTGTACTGAAAGAGAACGCTCTTGAAAACGACAAGTTTCAAGCTGTCTGGGTACTGTCCTGTGTTCTGTATATGAATGGGAGAGGGTTTCAAGCTGTCTGGGTACTGTTCTGTGTTCTGTATCTGAATGGAAGAGCGTTTCAAGCTGTCTGGGTACTGTCCTGTGTTCTGTATATGAATGGGAGAGGGTTTCAAGCTGTCAGGGTACTGTCCTGTGTTCTGTATCTGATTGGCAGAGGGTTTCAGTCTGTCTGGGTACTGTCCTGTGTTCTGTATCTGAATGGCAGAAGGTTTCAAGCTGTCTGGGTACTGTTCTGTGTTCTGTATCTGAATGGAAGAGCGTTTCAAGCTGTCTGGGTATTGTCCTGTGTTCTGTATCTGAATGGCAGAGGGTTTCAAGCTGTCTGGGTACTGTCCTGTGTTCTCTATCTGAATGGGAGAGGGTTTCAGGCTGTCTGGGTACTGTCCTCTGATGTGTATCTGAATGGCAGAGGGTTTCGAGCTGTCTGGGTACTGTCCTGTGTTCTGTATCTGAATGGGAGAGGGTTTCAAGCTGTCTGGGTACTGTCCTGTGTTCTGTATCTGAATGGGAGAGGGTTTCAAGCTGTCTGGGTACTGTCCTGTGTTCTGTATCTGAATGGGAGAGGGTTTCAAGCTGTCTGGGCACTGTCCTGTGTTCTGTATCTGAATGGGAGAGGGTTTTCTCGGTAAACTTAGCATTTTTCCGTAAGTCATGCTTTAGACACACGTGTATGCACATTGCGTGTTCTACTGCCGTATGTACACTTAACATTGTCTTGGGCCTGTTTACTTAAATTACACCTCGGTTTAGAGAAACTGCTATATTAGAAGGAAAGTAAATATTTTACAAATCTCCACAGTTCCTACATTTAATGTTATTAAAAACAGAAAATATGCAAGCAATTTAATTATTTACAAATGTTTCTCTAACCCTTGTAGTTCAACATCAAGATATGGAACTATATTCCTTCTGTCGTTACCAACTCTACTGGGCCCGTACCACTCAGTGTTCTATGTTAAGTATATGCAGGCATGGGCAGTGACATTATTCAAAGGTTACTTTCAAAAGTTCTTGATTCTCCGTGAAGATTCTATACCAGAATTGAGCGTCGGCCATGTTGCGTATCCCCGCCTTGTGATCAAGATGCTTCAACATCGCAGTGTGAGTAACTGAAGTGATTTGGGTGGCTCTTAACATCGCGGTCTTGCTTGAGAGACGATGAGTGTGAAACGAGGTGAGTATGGGGGAGAGCAGGAATTAAAGAGCGGGGGTAACTGGAGATCCCGGAGAAAACCCGCCAACCAGCGGCATAGTCCGGCGCCTATTACCACAGGCGAAGATCCGCTGGTGAGTCCACCGGGAATGAAACTTGTTTCGCACGCATAGTAGGGAGGCGAGTAGTCTAACCACCAGGACACCGAGGCTCCACAGAATAGCATGTACACAACCACGTTCTTGTTTACAGGTGGTGACTTCCTCATCAAGAAAAGGTGGAAATGTGGCGGGGCGCGCTTGCCTGCTGAGGAGTCGTACAATGGGTGTATGTGCCTGCGAAATGAATGGTACTGCACCGACATTGCATGTGACGACCAAACAGGAGAAGGGAACCTATCCAGGTTTCCGCCCACCAGTAACTATCACCACCATTTCCGCCCTTTACGACAACCCTTCCGTCCTTTATGACAACCCTTCCGCACTTAAGGTTCCCTTAACATCATCCATTCCACCTCTCATGGAATATGTTACTAAAATATACTTTTTAAATGTTAAAAATTAATCGCTGAACCTGTATCCGGAAATGTGCAGCTTGAATGATAGTTTGTTGATGAGGTATCGACGATCCCGCTTCCAGCTGCGGTCTTACCTCTTCTAGACATCGCGGTGAACTGAGCGAGGAAAGAATAAATACGACTCTTTTATACATTTTCGTTTCAGTATCATTCTAGACTTGGAACTGTACAGACGTATCGCATATTTCAATATACCATTTCAGTGTGAATTCTGTGAGAAGCTGTTAACATGGCGCGATGCTTTACAGAGGCATTCTAACATTGGCAGCATTGATTCTCAACCGCCAACACTACCTCTGCCACCTCCACCACCACCACCAGAATTGTAATGCTTATTTAACGTCCCCCGGATTTGTGCTGTAAAGCTTAGCAAGGGATGGCTTATAACCTAACTTACATTTACACCTTTGCCTTACCCGTGATTCGAACCCACACCCTCCTACACCACAGATCGTTGGCGTACCAACCGACTGTGGCACTACCAGATGATTGCAGTGGGAATATACATTGTCTTAATCAATATGTTCGCTACCCACATGTATTCATGCTGAAGATGAAGATATCTCCCACGAATCGTGACATGGAAGTGTATTTCCGAATACAGTGAGGTGCATCATCGCGAGTCTATCGGGTTGTGGTAAGACATGCGTCCTACTGAGCCTGCAGGAAGAAGAGAACGGTCTTCGTTTCGAGACGTGTACGTTTATTCGAAATCACTCCAGCGACCTAAATACCGGCGAGTGACACGAATACTGCAGAGCGTTGATTGTATAGGTTATTTCCCGTGCAGTGATAACGAAGACGTCTTACCTCCGAGCAAAGCACTGCCAAACTATATATTTGTCGTTGATGACATTGCCTGTGAGAAACAAACTTGTATTCAAGAGTACTTCAGCATAGTACGGCACGCGAATGTGGACTGTGTGTATCTCGACCAGACTTATTCGCACATACCCAAACCGATGCTTCGTCATAATGCCAATGTGTTGGTGCTGTTTCGCATGGACGACACTAAATTACGTCACGTTTACGACGATTACGTCAATACGGACATGACAATTGCATAATTCAACGAAATGTGTTCCTTGTGCTGGAAAGAGAAATATGGATTTTTGACGATCGTGGACTGTCCCCTATCTAATGGGAGGCACAGACGTGGGTTCGATCAATTCATTGCTGTCTGTCGAGAGTGAGTTACAGCATATCAAAAGATTCCCTCAAGATTCATCATCATAAAGACAAAGATGGCGGTTATCTCGTACCAGGGGATGATGGAACTTGTGATGCTGGTAGAAAACAATTTGAAACCTTCGTGAACCCGAACGATCTGGGGATGCTACTACTAAACATTTCGTCCTCGAAACTGGTAATGACATAATTTCGGAACTGCGCAGAATGTTGGCTGAACAAAACGCATTCTTCCGAAACTACCTGTCCGAGCTCGGAGCGAAGTTGGGGCGAGTGAAGACAGGACTCGTCCACGATATTGTGGCCATGGACGAGCACGTAACGAGTATTCAAAGGCAAATTATCGACAGATTGAACGATGCTTCTGTGCAAAATGAAGAGAATCTGAAAAACCTGAAAGGATATATGACACGTACATTCGATACCTTGATCTTACACCTTGCCACTAAAAAGATATTCAAAATTACAGCGAACGTCTGAGCAAGATCGAAAATATTTTGGCGGAGACCCACATCTAAACCTATAAAAGAGAGGGAGAGTAAAATGTTTTATTCAGTACGATGTCGGACATTGTCAGTGAACTACATCGGGCGATTCAGTTTGTTTGCTCAAAGTATTTGCTCCTTAAAGAGCCAAAATTTCATGCAACCATATAAATTAAGATATGTTTAGACCAATTACTCGTCGTCTCGATGTACTCAAGGAAAGCTATGGAGTATAAGATATGTTTAGACCAATTACTCGTCGTCTCGATGTACTCAAGGAAAGCTATGGAGTACATATAGCTGTGAAGACCGAAATCGACAATACAGCTAAGCATTTGCAGAAGCGAAAACATGATGAAATACAGTCAGATCAGGATTATGGGTCGGTTGCGGATTTGCCACACAAGAGGAAAGTATGGAGGAGAGCCCTGAAATCTAATACTTTGTCTCGACTGTACTTACGATCGTTCACATATCGTAATACTGATACGATATATAGTGTATATGGGCATATTAACAAATAGTTCATCGGTGCTGATTAAATAGAGTTTCTACCAGGTGGGAGCATCCGAGTTGGCAATTACACGACACTTGAAACCCTCGGACATTACGAACTTCTATTTCGCAAGGAGCCTAGGGACTTTACAGAATCCGATCTGCTGGAATACAAGACTTTTCTCAATCTCATGCACGCACTTCACCAAGATAACGATCCCGAAGATCACGAAAAAAATCTACGTTCTCGCATACCTCTTCAGCAGCCTAGCACTGAAAAGCGGCGAAGGCCTGAAGAAGATAGACGATGGCTAGAGCATTGACTTTGTATTCTGGGTCGATCCAAACCAGCTGGTCGATAGGCTGCAGCTACTGATTGCTTCGCAAAGTGTTGGAAATTATTCCCACACCAACGAGATAGTTTCAATCACCGAAGAACTTAAGGAGGCGAGCTACATACGATGATACGATTGGTCATCGCCAGCTTCAAGGTTCGAGAGTGTGCTGAAATGCCATAACGGAATGGCGTACTTCAAGTGGTGGTGTTTCCCTGCCCGCTTCAATTCCTGGGTCATCGAGGCGGACATCGAGCAGTGAACTTCGAAAAAGTTTGTTAAAGCTGTATATTTTACTATGTGTACAGTACATTTTATGTAGTAATATATGCTGTATTTTATTTCAAAATACCTCCCCCGCTTTATAAATAAGAATGTAAAAATAAATTTAACAATTTAAGTACTTTGCAGGATTGGTCAATGTCACAATTTGTAACAGGTCAATAGTAGGCAGCATAATTGATAATACATATGTGTTGAGAATATAATCCAATATGGATGGTGCTGTCAGCGCAACCTATACTTAAACACATAAACAAATATGGCTGCCACCTGGTTATACATAGTTGATGTAAACATATGAAATATAATATGGTAGTCGCACGAAGTGAGACGCTAACTATAAAGCAAATGACAATAAAAACGACAAACATGGAGGACTGCACCTAACAATATGGTTGCTACCCAACATGGCAGCCTCCAATAACGTATAAAACAAATTACGAACGAAAAGAAAACAAATATGGCGGCTTCCAGTAACATATAAACAAATATGGCTGCCTCCAGTAGCATGTAAACAAATGAAGAACAAAAAATCAAGATGACGGAGTAAGTATAGGTGAGGGTAGTGAGTGGAGGCGAAGGAGTCATTCGTCTGCTGGAGTTGAACAGAGGAGAGTTTTTGGTGGTTTGGGGGGGGGGGGGGGGGGTTGAGACCTCTGTAAATGTAAGTTTTTTAAAAATAAACTTTTTATAAATTTTTTAAAAGATTTTTTAATGAAATTTTTTGGCAAATCGTAGTGGGAAAAAGGAAATTGTTAGGGAAAATGGCTGCAGACTAAACTTTTAAATTATATTCTAATATTTTTAAATAATTATTATAAAATATCCTAAATGCATTTCTTAATAACTTTACTGATAAGTTTTTGGTATTTTCTAGGATTTTTTGTGAATTAATTGGAAATTTATTTGGGGAGTCAAATTTCAAGATCTAGGTCTGAGGTCATTATGGGTTAATGATGTTGGATGGGGCATCGGAATGACAAAGCATTATGTCGGGCGGCTGGCTCCTGGCTTTTTTATAAATTAATTTTTTTAATAATTTATTTTATAAATTTTTACGATTAAAAAAAAACTAATAATTAATTTTTAACACTTTTTGATAACAAAATTGTTACGAATTTCTTTAGAATTTTTTTTTATTGATTCACAATATTTGGGTTTTTCGGGTCTGAGGTCACCGGGTTGAAGGTCAGTGTCACGGGTCAAAGGTCAAGGGCACGATCAAAAACATCTAAGATGGTGGACGGTGAAATAACAACATGGTGGCCGGCCTGCTCCTACGCTCCGATGCCCGATGCTCTTGTGCCCAACTCATATTTCCTGCTACTAATGTAGATAATATAATGCATAAATATATGTGCATAAAACAAAATGTTGGCTTAAAATAAATTCGTCACCAACAAAGTAAATTCTACAAAAATTTCTAAATTTCCTTTAACTAGCGACTACTCGAAAGAGCATAATTTCCATATATAAAAAATAGTATTATTAAAATACTTTAAAAATAAGTTGTAACATATTTGTCAACCTTACTTACCTACCTACGAGTGACTTGTAGAGATGGGGACAACTTCAACTACTCAAAATATGCAAGGTTGCAGTAAATATATCTTTTGCAAATAAATCATAACATTTAATCCCGTTCCAAAACGATTATCTGGATTGAAAAAGGAACATATAATCTCTGTATCTGATACCTATGAACGTATCAAGTTAACTCTTATTGGATACCTTACACCAAAGTCGAGTGCAATCACAGGAGCCATTAAGTAAATAAAAATATTACACTTCTATCAGTATTTATTTGGAATTGTACACTCTTGCGAATTGCTAGACAGCTTTGGGTCCTCCTTAGATAGGAATTTAACGTGTCAGTAAAAATAACTCTTGTGTTGTAGTTCTTTCTTAAACATGTTTATATATATATATATATATATATATATATATATATATTCCTCTTGCATAAACATACCTTGCTGAGAATTCCAATATCAAGTGGAAATAGTGAAAGAATCTTGAAAATAAACACGATACTTTAAATGTTGGTTCATTGCCTCGCAGACGATAATGAACAGTTTCAAACGGTTAATGAACGTTATTAAAATTTACTATATAAAACATTGAAATGGAATATTGAGCAATGAAGGAAACATGTCTCAATAGGTGGTTATTTTCAGTGAGTCTCACAACGGCCTTAAGTTACTTTAGTGAAGCTTCATTTCTTTCATTTTTATAGAGATTTTAATGTAGCTTGTCATTCTTGAGGGTATCCTAGTTCAAGACAAATGTTATTTTATAACTAAAAAACACTTCTTATATGTTTCAAGTTCACGACCATAACAATTGCCGCTACTGCAAATAGCTGCAAAATGATGCCGGATATTCCCTTCTGGAGTAAACGCATCAAGAGAGAATTTGTCGGAATGTGGAAAGGGTATGGAGAATTTTATAAACATTTTATGTGGATATTTTGGGGAATTTTAACATTAGTTTCTTTCACACGTAACGAACTTTATACAAAAAAAATCTAACTTATTTTTAATTGTTATATGGAGCACTGAATGGAACAAATATATGTACAACTTTATTTCGTTCGCTAAAATTAACACGAACCGATTTCCTGCCACTGTATGATTTTAATATCGAAAACAACCATAAAATAAAAGGCTCAATGCTTAATACAATTAAATACTAGAGTGTCACAAACAAACGGTGTTAAGAGCCGTCCAGATATCCTCACTCACTCACTCTTCTGGCATGTTGCTCTGGCTCTGCTGCTCCTCAGATTCCTTTTATATAGAATCGCGTGCTACGCGGTAGACTATTGGCACTGACCACAAGCCCACACACGAACGGCTAAGCACAAATTACACTTGCAGATAGACCAAAATACCCTTGAAACATGTGACACGTTTAACGGTAAGGTGAGGGCCCGAGCCCTTACGTGCCCGAAGGCGACCCGAATAAAAACACACGTGAGTCCATCGACTTTGCTTTACTGGGTTTATTGTTACCGTTCTACACGAGAACAACTTAAAAGCTGCTCACAATAAAGTGAGCACTTTTTATATCAACCTTAGAAAATAAATAATTGCCCCTACCTGCATACATTTTAAGGGGTGCCCTGATTGACATGCGCCCTGTCAAGTTGGTAACGATGGAGGAAAAGTAGTTCCATATCTTAACGTCGAATAAAAAGGGTTAGGTAAGCATTTGTGATAATTTAAAATCATTTGTTATACTTTCTGTTATTTTTAACGTCTTATTGTGTAACAATTTGCAGTTTTATAAAATGTTTACTTTTCTAATAACTTCTCAGTTTCACTTGACCGACACATGAATAAAGTGATGAGGCCCATGGCAATGTTGATATTACATAAAGCTCAAGAATACACATCGTGCATGTAATTAGATTTTAAGCAGGGTTCTCAAAAGTGCTCACTTTATCGTGAACAGCGTATATATGATTTGCCAGGCTTTAATCTGCCGGCCGAGGTTACACTGTACAAACACGGCGCGAAGTCGAACAATAAATAATGTTGAAGAGTTGCGCTTTCCCAGGCTATTCAAGCACAGGGGAAGGTGAGAGGTGGAATACCGGGCTGGGATAGGAAAATGGTTCCGAGGAATTGAGCAGCAATGGCCTGCGATTGGGGCCATGACTACCTCCCTAAGTGTACTTATAGAAAAGCTAACACTGGAAGAGGCTGGGAAAAACCGGCACAGACACCGTAAAAACCCAATTGACAGGACAGAATTCAAATTATTCATGCATTATTCAGAAATGTTACGGGAGACTGTGTGTGTGTGTGTGTGTGTGTGTGTAACATGCTCGTGTTAGTAGAGACTAAAAGCTAGTAGAGAGGGGACGGGAACTTTATTATCCTTTCGCCTTGGCAAGTGGAGGGAGACACTGGCTTGGCTTGTAACCAGAAAGGCGCTCGCACACCTCTCTGGAGGACGAAGTGGCTCTATTGGGCGGTTTCCCCCAGATTCCCCAGTAGAACCTGAAAACTGAAGACAAAGAAGGTGAGTGGCCTGTAACTGTCAGCTGGACCAGGAAGAGACGGTGCAGCCTGAGGAAAGAAAAGGGGTTAATTAATTAAATATATGTAAAAATTAGCCTAATACCTTATAGTAACATATGTCCTCGGGGACACATGTGTTAGATCTAATGCTGTGCTACCTCGCAGTGGCCAATCTCTGTGGCCATATGCTGTAACAAAGCATATCTACGGCCATATGCTGCGAGTGCACGGAGTTTCGAGTAAGGGAGGGTTGGTAGGTTGTCGACTTAGGGAGGTCTCTCACCAACTGCAGCAGAGAGCCACAAGTCACCACAAGTGTCTCCAATTATTCCTGGGTAGAACTGTTCAGCGACTGCCTTGGAATCGGCAGTGGTGAACAGACCACACCTACATGCAGCTGGCTGGGAAGAGAGGTGTATTATTCTAATTAAAATAGGTAATATTGAATTATTGCTCATATAATCTAGGCTGATCAATCCCTTAGGACTGCTCAGATTAATCTTCTGCAATAGACTACTGAGGATGCGCAGATGCTATCAAAATGGAAATGGCAGAGTGCTACACGCAGGGATAAAGGGGCCTATGCGCTAAAAGCGACTTTGGTAGTTTCTAGCGCTGTGTTTCGCATATATCATACTCCCCAGGGGCAATAATAAAGGGGCCTATGCGCTAAAAGCGACTTTGGTAGTTTATAGCGCTGTGTTTCGTCTATATCATACTCCCCAAGGGCAGTAATGAGTGGATTGTCGTGTTATTCGTTTGATTTGTTAAAGGTTTAGGCCTGTTTTCGAATTACGTCTTGCAGCAGTTCTCGTTTAAGTTCTGCGTGCAAGTCGATCTTGGTTCCAAGGTAAGAGATCGAGGTGAAGTACGAGGAAAATTGTTCTGTTGGATCGTAATATACGGCGTCATGGAAGTAGGCGTATTTTTCACTATAGATAGAACTAGATGTGCGATATTTTATCTGTTTTAAGTGAATTACTGTTATTCGTATTTTACTGAATAATATTCAAGTCCGCATAATGTTGTTTTAGTTTCCCAAGAAAACAATCGAACGTAGTTCTATCTGTTAGCGTATTTTCAAACTACAATTGTCGACGATGGTTCCTGATCTCGGATCGAGATTTCCAACCGCCAATTTCGGCGGTTCGAAATGAACTTCATCTCTATCTCCAGTACAGATCTGAACTCGAATGGTACAACAGTTTTCTGTGTCGATCTTAGATCCTATCTCGGATCGAGTTTCGAACCACGATGGTGCAATAGGGTATTACTCTGCTTTACAATTTACACTATTGCTGGACTCGTTGCACTAGTGCGCCGAGTTCCACTTCCTAATTCGAGTGGTGCGATTTCCACTTCCTAATTCGAGTGGGCCGAGTTCCACTTCCTAATTCGAGTGGGCCGAGTTCCACTTCCTAATTCGAGTGGTGCGAGTTCCACTTCCTAATTCGAGTGGGGCGAGTTCCACTTCCTAATTCGAGTGGGCCGAGTTCCACTTCCTAATTCGAGTGGGCCGAGTTCCACTTCCTAATTCGAGTGGTGCGAGTTCCACTTCCTAATTCGAGTGGGGCGAGTTCCACTTCCTAATTCGAGTGGGCCGAGTTCCACTTCCTAATTCGAGTGGGCCGAGTTCCACTTCCTAATTCGAGTGGGCCGAGTTCCACTTCCTAATTCGAGTGGCGCGAGTTCCACTTCCTAATTCGAGTGGTGCGAGTTCCACTTCCTAATTCGAGTGGGCCGAGTTCCACTTCCTAATTCGAGTGGCGCGAGTTCCACTTCCTAATTCGAGTGGTGCGAGTTCCACTTCCTAATTCGAGTGGCGCGAGTTCCACTTCCTAATTCGAGTGGTGCGAGTTCCACTTCCTAATTCGAGTGGCGCGAGTTCCACTTCCTAATTCGAGTGGTGCGAGTTCCACTTCCTAATTCGAGTGGGCCGAGTTCCACTTCCTAATTCGAGTGGCGCGAGTTCCACTTAATAATTCGAGTGGCGCGAGTTCCACTTCCTAATTCGAGTGGCGCGGGTTCCACTTCCTAATTCGAGTGGTGCGAGTTCCACTTCCTAATTCGAGTGGGCCGAGTTCCACTTCCTAATTCGAGTGGCGCGAGTTCCACTTCCTAATTCGAGTGGCGCGAGTTCCACTTCCTAATTCGAGTGGCGCGAGTTCCACTTCCTAATTCGAGTGGTGCGAGTTCCACTTCCTAATTCGAGTGGTGCGAGTTCCACTTCCTAATTCGAGTGGGCCGAGTTCCACTTCCTAATTCGAGTGGTGCGAGTTCCACTTCCTAATTCGAGTGGGCCGAGTTCCACTTCCTAATTCGAGTGGGCCGAGTTCCACTTCCTAATTCGAGTTGGGCGAGTTCCACTTCCTAATTCGAGTGGCGCGAGTTCCACTTCCTAATTCGAGTGGCGCGAGTTCCACTTCCTAATTCGAGTGGCGCGAGTTCCACTTCCTAATTCGAGTGGTGCGAGTTCCACTTCCTAATTCGAGTGGTGCGAGTTCCACTTCCTAATTCGAGTGGCGCGAGTTCCACTTCCTAATTCGAGTGGCGCGAGTTCCACTTCCTAATTCGAGTGGTGCGAGTTCCACTTCCTAATTCGAGTGGGCCGAGTTCCACTTCCTAATTCGAGTGGGCCGAGTTCCACTTCCTAATTCGAGTGGGGCGAGTTCCACTTCCTAATTCGAGTGGCGCGAGTTCCACTTCCTAATTCGAGTGGCGCGAGTTCCACTTCCTAATTCGAGTGGGCCGAGTTCCACTTCCTAATTCGAGTGGCGCGAGTTCCACTTCCTAATTCGAGTGGCGCGAGTTCCACTTCCTAATTCGAGTGGCGCGAGTTCCACTTCCTAATTCGAGTGGCGCGAGTTCCACTTCCTAATTCGAGTGGCGCGAGTTCCACTTCCTAATTCGAGTGGGCCGAGTTCCACTTCCTAATTCGAGTGGCGCGAGTTCCACTTCCTAATTCGAGTGGCGCGAGTTCCACTTCCTAATTCGAGTGGCGCGAGTTCCACTTCCTAATTCGAGTGGCGCGAGTTCCACTTCCTAATTCGAGTGGGGCCAGTTCCACTTCCTAATTCGAGTGGTGCGAGTTCCACTTCCTAATTCGAGTGGCGCGAGTTCCACTTCCTAATTCGAGTGGTGCGAGTTCCACTTCCTAATTCGAGTGGCGCGCGTAACGCACGGTAGAGCCGTGATACTGGCTGCGCTAAAGCTGGGTTACGGCGGGCAAGCGGTCTATGAGGGCTGCTATCGGCGTCAATATGATAGCTGTCTCACACACTCACATTAATTAAGCCTCTGTAGTCTACAATGCAGTTAGGGTTTATTATCTTGTCCTCTAGCTGACTGTTGTGTCGTTTACAAGACTAAAAAACCCTGACATTCCATCACTTTAATCACATTCCCAGAGTCTGCCTTGATATATGTTTTGTGATTCAGCCTTCTTCATTTACGTCAGTTTATAATCATTTGTGTGCTTTTCATATCGTTAGACTTTTACAACAGACTATTAGTCTATCGAAGTTTGGTAAATACATTTTTGGCAAACCTGGCTTACTGCGAAACACAGATCTCATTTTGTATCGGGAAGATGCGAGATATATTCTACACCCTTGCAATAAGCACGGTGGTAAGATTATCCCTCTTGAAAAAAACTGCGTCATTTTGACCAAAATCCTAACGTCAATATTACCGAACATCTTGAAATAAGCGCGTTTCTCTGCTATAGGCTATTCACGGTTAAATAAGCACTTTTGAAAGCCCTGCTTAATATATAGTTGCATGTACGTTGTTTAATCTTCCACCTTATATAAGATTAACGTTGTGGGCTTCATAACTTTATTCATGCGTCGGTCCAGTGAAATCCTGAAATAATTAGAAAAGTAAATATTTTTTAAAATCTGCGTATCTTTACAGGTGATGCATTAAAAAAACAGAACAAGAAATAAATAATTTAAGTCGTCACAAATGTTTACCCAGCACTTTTTATTCGACGTAATTATATGGAACTGCTTTCCCTCCATCATCGTGATCAACTTTACTGGGTGCATGTCACTCAGTGCTTCCGTTAAAATATACGCAGGTAGGAGCAGTGACATTTTCAAATGTTTATTTAAAAAGTGCTCACTTTATCGTGAACAGCCCTTATTCGGATGCATTTAAACGTATTTTTATAGTGCATTCTTCTGTGTGCAATACATGAGAGTTTCGTGTATTTCAATAAAACAGAAGTTATCGAGTTTACGAAAGTTATGTTTTGTTTACGTATGTCTCCAGGTTCACACTTCTTAGTTACTGGTGCAGAAATCACAGCGGATTACACTCTTAATTCGAAACATTGGGAAACCACTTATTGGCAGTGAAATTCAACTGCTCGAATCAGTGAAATTGGCTCCATTTACAATCAGTGGAAAACCACTGATTTTTTCGGTGGAAAAATTTCACTGTTTGAATTAGTGACGTGAAATGATTTCACTGATTGAATAAGTGACGGCTGGATGCAGTGGTGAATTAAATACTGTTTATATTGAATGTAGCCAAATAATTAAGTGAATTAATCATATTTACAATAGTTAGCTTATATTGCGCAATTTACCGTAATTTAAAGAAGTAAAAAAATTTTCGGAGGTGGCCGGGATTGAACTCAACATACCCTCTCCACTTCGGCTTTGAGTTGTTACCATAGCAAATACTTGGTCGTTGTCGTTGAAGTGAAGTTGACGAGCTGAAGTTATTCCGACTTGCTGACTAATTCCCAGTGTGACGAGCGAACTGAGGATCTGCCGCGGAGGGTCCGGGAAGCAAAAACCCGCGACCCCTCGACTACAAGTTGGCCTCCCTACCACTCTGGTATGGGGTGGGGGGGGGAGGGCTTGCTCATCTGCACTAACACCTCAAGTTGAAACAATGAGAGGAAAATACATGCTTATATTTTCGCCACGAAATCGTGAATATTCAAATTGTATGCTCTTACTTTTCGTTTTTTTTTTTTTTTTTTTTTGTTTAGTTGGCTCCTTTAGAATTGTTAAAACAAACAGTATATATTATTGCACTCTCTGCATCACATTATGTGCAGTTTAAATCTTCAAACATAGCGCTGTGATGATTACATGAAATAAAAGACGTAAAAACGCAATGAAAAGCTGAGTGTTCACATTACCTCATAAAATGGCGTTTTGAAAGACGAATTGTATTTTAGAAAGTATTTTGTATGGTTTCCAGTAATTTATTCGCTGTTATTTCACTTGGTACACGTTGTTTGGCGGCCATGTTTGCACGCTCTTTAACTTATCTATCAGTCGAAAATAAACCACTGAGTAAACACTGAAGAAAATGATTGATGAATAAGTGGAAAATTTCACTGAACCAATAAGTATACGAAATCTGGCATTATTTCATTGAATCATCAGTTAAATTCACTGAAGTGACTGTTGAATCAGTCAGATACGTTTTACTGATTGAAACAGTGAAATTCCCTCTGATTCAGATGTAGAGTGTAGATGAAACCCATTTGTCGTGATTGAAAGACGGCATAGTGATGAGGTGATTACATCTATCTTTCAGGTGGTATCATATTGGCCTCATCTAAACCACTCCAAATATTTGTTAGTGTATATACAAAATGCCAGGTATACCAAAGGATTCCCTCCAATAGAACAGCAACATGTTCATGTGTGCAATGTGTGTGCAGTTCCTGTTTATGGATGACAATGCCCAACCACAACGGTCTTCAGCGGTGGATAACTTCCTGGAAGTGCCAGCATCTGCTGGTACTTGCCGGCCTGGTTTATGTAACTTTCTCATATTGTGCATGTTTGGGATACACTCGAGCATCCTATTACTGGGCTTCTGGTACCTGCACGAATAAATGCCTGACAATCTTCTCCCTGGATTGTAAACCGTTGCAGTTACCGAGATAACTACATATTATATTGACTATTCACCACATTATACCGAGGCCACTGTTGCAGAGCGATTAGCACGCTCGCCTCCCACCAAGGCGAACCGGGTTTCGCCCCGGCTGGGTCACCGGATTTTCGCAAGTGGGAATCGTACCAGACGATGCCGTTGGTCGACGGGTTTTCTTGGGGATATCCCATTTCCCCCGCCCCTTCATTCCGGCGCCGCTCCATACTCACTTCAATCTCCCTAATCGGCTCTCAAGAACTCGATGTTAAAGAGCCGCCCATATCTCTTTACTTACTCACTACATTATACCACATTGATGGTATACCACATTGATGGTATACCATGGAATTTCAAGGGAGGTCATGATGCATTTTAATAAAAGACGCATTTTTCAGAGCTAGTCGACGCTAATCCTTACTACTATATAAATTCGAAATTGTGTTTGTTTGTTTGTCCTTCTTTGACGTCGAAACGGAGCATCGGATCGACGTAATTTTTTGCACTGATATAGTTGGAGGGCAGGTAGGAGAGTGGGGCCACAGTGGCTGAGTGGATAGAGAGATTCCAAGTGGGGCCGCAGTGGCTTAGTGGATAGAACTATATCAAGTGGGGCCACAGTGGCTCAGTAGATAGATATATATCAAGTGGCCCTTAGTGGCTCAGTGGGTGGAGAGATTCAAAGTTGGGCCTTAGTGACTCAGTGGATATAACTTATTGTCACAAACATTTTTTATTAATCTCTATAAACACGCACGCGAAGCAGCGGGTAAAAGCTATTATGTTATAAATGTCTCGCACGTATTATAAATTTTACTTATATTCAATGCATTCATTACCTTACACCAAATATTAATTTGTCCTTGAGTGCGTGAAAACGATACAATACTTAACAACACAGCCACCTTAGTTGACACAATGCTGCGGTAGTCGCACTCAAATGCTAGTTCACAGCTAAACTCACAGCAAATGAGATATTCACACACTCAAGACAAACCTACAAAATCTGTGGAATTTAACCTGGCAACAAACTTCAAATTCATGGGAGGCTAACCTATAAAATAGTTCTCTGGCACAAAGAAATATTTCATGTAACTGCGAATTAATGTTAAATAGCAAAGAAGGGAAATAGAATTTCTTCAATAACTAATTGGTAGTTGTGTATTTTTACTTAGGTTGCTGCAGTAAACTAAGAGGCAGGTTTTACAACAAAATCACATTACAAATACAAAATGCATCGAAACTGTTAGTTATTGTAAACATTATATTTCAACATGTGTTTATTTCTTCACCTCAGACCAAATAACTGTAAATAATTATGTCTTTCAGCCTCACGGCAAGATTTTAGTTATTGGTTTTTTGGTGTGTGCAGTGAGAGCAAGGTCTCTTTATCAAGTACAGTGCATATTGCATGATTTCGCCATGTACGAATGCCAAATCCAAGTAGAAGGAGGAGAGGAGTTCTGGCGCACACGACTCACAAGCGGCGCAGGGCAGGGGGTCGCGTTGGTCACAGCCAAGTGCCGTGCAGTGCCAGTAAGCCTCCTCTTCTAGGCATTTGTTGTTCTGTCCTTCCTATGACGGCGGGCCACCAATACACACAATCTGTTTCACGTATATGTCCACTTGAACTGTAACCAACACACACTAGTCTGTACCCGGCCCCTCGTATACCCTGGTCATGTTGACATTTACTTCGCATAAGCACACTACATGCAGGAACAATGCATGTTTGGATTTGCTCATATTTATAAAAAAAATTGATAAAACTTTACTTCAGAATGTGTTGAGAGCCTATTTACTTGCAATGAGAACAGACTGTTTTAAAAATCTAACCTGGAATATCTTAGAATTTTTTTTTATGTCACTATTAAACATTCTGAACTATTTTTATTTGATAAATTATTTTATACCAAAAATTATAATAAAAACAGCAGAGTTTCAGCATGGTTATCAAGAATTTATTTTTAAATGTGTCTGAAAAGTCAACAAGGAATATTTTGTTAAGAGAAGATGAATATTTAATTTGACAATATTCATGCTGATACGTCATATAATATGAGATAAAAGGTTAATAAGAAACTCAAAAATATTAAATCTTATATTATTTTAACATTTATGCATATATATGTGTGGGTGGGGGGAGGGGATGTGCTTTTCAATAACATGTACTAGCATGAAATCAATTATATAAAATTAAAAGTAACATTATTAATGATTTAATTAAATAAATTTATGTGCTTTTTTTTGTTTATTTGGGAATTTAACATAATAAGCCAATACAAATATTTAAAACTGTTAAAACTTAATCTTAATGTCTCATTGTCTCAGGAACTATTGATCAGAGCTTGTTGAAATTTTTTTCTAATATTCATGAAACATTAATAATGAAATAGACACAGGGATATTGTATTGTGTGAGTTACAATTGTATTTTTATATATATTTTTTTTCAAATTTTTAATATTTTTTTCCAATTTTTTAAACAAATTTATTCAAACTTGTAATGATAAAATACATTCTAATTAATTTATAAAAATAACCTCGTGTTGAAAGTTGCAGAATGATATAAGCAATTTACGTACCAAGTTTCATAGTTATAGGCTCAATAGTTCCTGAGAAAATGGGGCTTTTGCAAAAAATAATCTTTGCATTGAGAAAAATGTACATAAAGTAAAAACGCATAGATTACAGCACACCAGACATTCTAATACATTTCAGCTCCATATGATGACTCATCTGTGTCTTCTTGCTGCTCATAAACATCCTCCAACTTCCGTTTTGCTGCCTTCCTCTTCTGTCTGTCTTTCATTTCACTATTTTTTACCACACGCTTTGCTTAGTCTATTCGGTATCCGTCCAGTCTCTTCATTGCTCGTACAAGATGTCTACCAGGAGGGAAACCCAGTCTTGTATACACATGAAACATCACCAAATTCCCTTCTTCGAACGAGGTAACAGCATCCCACACTCCAAAATGCAAGGTACGGACCCCAATAAATGTAGTTTTGGGAAGTCTGTTCCAAATAACACTGTTTACATTCTCATTTGAATTTTGTGTCCTGCCATGTAAACATTTCTTGAGCAACTCAGGCTCACTTAGGTCTCTAAATATGGGCTTCATTTCTTCAACCATAACACGAGGAACATGAAAGTGATCAGCATATTTATAACATTCATCTTTAGTCTTAGCTCGCTGATATTTGCACCAACTTTCTGCACCCTTAGGGCAGAGTCCATGCTGTGGATCATCGAATGATAGTAAATGGAAATACTCTGCCCATACACTCCCTCTCATTACTTGAAGGTTGTTTGAATTTCTTCTCATTGTCCAACCATAATATTTTTGAATGTCAGCTATGGCTGAATCAGTGACACATCCTCGGCCGCCGAATGGTTTTCCGTCTTCAAGTTTCTTTCCTTGCAGTTTTGTTTTCAATTTTTTTTTAAATCTGGTTGCCATCCTCTTCGGTATATGTCCCATCTCAAGCGTTCTAATTTTGACACTGTTTTATCACCATAAGGGGCAGTCTGAAGAAGGTATGTGTTTCCCTTGCAATCATTATCACCTAAATAGTTTGTATATCGTACATTGTACTGGGGTATGGAGCGATAAAAAATGTTTACAACACCGGAATCCTCCATGTCCCCCCTAGTGCCTTTGAAATTTGTACTGCATGCTTCTTCGTGTTTACCTTTTAGTATATCCTTACATGTACAGTGCTTCGATAAAATGTCTACATCTATAACTTTTCCTGTATCGACACTCATACATGTTACAACGCCATGTAATAAAACATGCCCCCTACGCTGCCACGACCCATAGAGGGCAACTATCAAAACCCTGTCGTTATTATTTGATGTCAGAGCTTCTTCAGTAGCCGATTTTATTGAGTCTTTACACGCATCCTCGGCAGCAGAACCTAAAATACTTACATAACGTTGAAACTTTGATGGAGGCTTGGGTAATTCAGGGCACCACAAAGCTTCTCGCCAGCTCTTTCTCCTTTCCCAATACTACATAGGAAATAAACAAGTCTCAAATTAATTTCATTTTAACTTACATTTTTCTCTTCGGTATTATAATCATGTTTCAAACAATTAGAAAAGGCAAGTTTCTCTTCACACACACTACATTGTAAGACTAATTCACAGGCCAGACCAACAACTCTCTTTGAACAAAGGGAAACATAGCCATAGCAACTTTTACAAACAACAAACTTCTCAATTGCTTCTTGTAATAAAGATAAATCAATAATTTCATTTGAGTTACAATTATTTTCAAATATGTTATAAGTATTTACAGTGAGTGTCTTCTCAGAAGAACACTGAAGCAGTTCATTGTTGGAACTAACCTCAACTTCATTTAGAACCTCAACATCATGTTGTTCACACACTACTTTAGGATTTGGTTTGACTACAGTTTTGGTAGCTGTAAACAAACAGCATGACTTCCAATAGCAACGTAGAAAGGGGAGAAAATGTATCTTTAACAAAAAAAAGCCCCAAGTTATAGTTTTTTTTTTTTTTTTTTTTTTTTTTTTTTAGAAAAATTATTTAACATTGAGCTTGAGCATTTTGTTCTTCAAAATTTCATTTTTTTCTTCTTAAAATTACTACTTTTAAAATAATTTTTTAACACAATTGTACAATTATGCACTATAAGTGTAGTATATCATTTTAAAGCTAACATTTTAAAGAAAAATTATTTGCAATAAAATAAAAAATAATTTTTTTAGCAATTTCGTCATTCCCAGTCCCCTAAAAAGGAATCCAATTTTTTTTTAGCAAGCATTATAAACTCATTTATCAAATCCCTTAGATGCATTTAAAACTAATACGAGCATTCTATGTTTGTCGCTGATTGTAAGGAACGCGTTACTAAGGGCATGGTTTCACTTAAGGCTGAACTTGTTACCGACAATTTACGTAAATGGGCCCAATTTTAAACGAGTAGTTACCAAAGTGAGCATGTTCCATGATTCCGCCTTTGTAACTGAATGCAGGTGAAAGGAAATCCAAACCTCGAAAATTCCACTTCAAATTATTCATAATCGCTTTCGTCACTTATAAATGTCAAAGGTTTTATTAAATTTTTATACAACTAACCTTGTTTTGGCAGTGATAGCACAAAGTATATCCCTGTTCGACCTGGCTTTTTATTTATTTCAACGAACGCAGTAATCCTCGTCAATTTCAGCCATCTTAACTACATTGTTTGTTTACTTCATAGGAAGTAAACGGAGCGCAACATAGAAAAAAACTATTTTTGATGTATTTACACGATCAGTTTACTTCGAGTAACAAGTGATTGCTATTGAAATAAGTTCAGAGCCAACATAATAATGTACTGAGTTGAACATTTTTGAAGTGAAATTATTCTGTCTCTCCTGCGACTGCAGTCGAAAGTCCGTCTGTCACAATGCAATGTTCCCGAAAAGACTCTTACCATGATCTAGCAATAATGTTTCGTTAGAGACGGTACAATGTCCCGTACAAGCTCGGAAGCAAGCTTGAACGATACATGCTATACATGCCTGCATGCAAGAGAGTATGGAGGTTTCTATGGTAAACCCCGTCACACGAATATTGTTGCGTGACAATCAGATGCAAGGTCATGACGCATGCCGCGTACCCCCTCCCAGAAGTCCGTTTGCCCGTCGCACCAGATTTCCACGCAACGCAGTGGGCGTGCGCACTCTACGGCACAGGCGCAGCGCAAGTGCAATGACCGTCGAGAGCACAGTGATACGCAAAGACATCCCGCATCGCACGTGTTTAATTAATAAGGGCTTAATATACAATACAGTTGCTCCACAGAGACACGTGTGAACATGGACACCACAATAAAACGCCTTAACGCCATAATATGTTCATTTCCAGTGTTTTCTGTAATGTACCGTAATTTGCATTCTCGCGTGTCTCCATCCTCACCTCATGTCATGTTTCTAGTGTGCACGTGCGTTGTTTCTTATTGCAAGGGTTAATTTGAGATACGCGTGGGAGTTTGGAAAGGAAAGTGCAAAGTGTTTCTAATGCAAGTGTGATATTAGCAAGCCAGTCATAGTTCGTCCTGCTAGGAGTGCACTCACTACGTTACGCCATGGCTTGCGTTTAGTGCGCTCGGGCGGCACTCAACTGTCGGTTGCTCATTTTCTCAGCAACAGACATTTAACCAATTCGGAACCGTTGTTCATCTAGCCGCCTGAGACTCCGCCCCTCGTACCACCCAGTGTTTGCATCGCCTGCGTGGACTTTATTTTTACAACTTAAATAGTGTGTGACCACGTGTCTTTTATCTGTACTACCCACGCTGGCGGGTTTTGCTCATAGGCTAAAGATGAGGTAGACCGCTTATTAGTCTTCTTCGCATGTACCCAACATTGACCTACCCCAACCCTACACAACTGTCAAAGTCACATGGTCAACAGTGATGAATGTGTTTATTTATATATTATTTAAAAATGACAAGCACTGTTACATTGGCAAATTACTTTTACCAGTTTGAATGTAAGCAATAAGCTTTACAAATTGATTAGAGGAAGTATAAAAACATCTCCAAAGCACTTGTTTATTAAACAGTGTTGTTACCTGAAACCCAATCCACGCCATTTTTGCAAGACGTGTAGGCAGAAAAACAGATCAATGTTGGGACACGAGGATTGGTTGTGCGCAGCCAGCGAGATCGGTCTATCTCATCTTTAGTGCATGGTTTTGTTCAGCAAGCAATGTAAGTGACTCAACAGAGGTATGTCAATTAACGCCTAATAAACCACGCAGTGACGCCAAATACCACTGGTATTTATTTCAGGCAGCCGCAAGGCAGTTAAAGTACGGGCCTTCTCCCGCCAATTTCACCCTAAGAATGCAGAGAGTACAACGAAGTGTTTTAATGGTCACATGTATTCGCAACATAAGTAAAGTGTCCTACGGGATTGTGGATATCCCACAGCGCAGCCAGCAAGAGTATAATAATAATAATATAGCAATCCCTGGAGGTATTGCAGTATGGTCGTCGGCCGAGCGACCCTGAGGAGAATAGTCAGCTCTACAGACATCGCTGACATTCGTCTGGTAAATAACGTCTGGCGCCCCGGTTAACCAAATCCGAAAACTTCCATTTTCAACATTCAATATTCACAGCTCCTCAAAACTAACCTCAATCCTCATCTGACGACATGACACCACTTCACACATTTGTTTCAATTTTATTTCTACAACTGTGGTTTTGTGAAGGACTTAACTCGCAGCTACTGCAATACACGTTAATAAACCGAGCCTCATGGTTTTCTTACATTTTAACTAGAAGATTTTTTATATAGTGAACACTGATATTTGCCATAGTTTTTCTGTGATGCTCTTGCAGCCTCAGTCAGCCTAATTCCCGCTGATTCTTTTATATAGTGAACACTGATATTTGCCATAGTTTTTCTGTGATGCTCTTGCAGCCTCAGTCAGCCTAATTCCCGCTGATTCTTTTATATAGTGAACACTGATATTTGCCATAGTTTTTCTGTGATGCTCTTGCAGCCTCAGTCAGCCTAATTCCCGCTGATTCTTTTATATAGTGAACACTGATATTTGCCATAGTTTTTCTGTGATGCTCTTGCAGCCTCAGTCAGCCTAATTCCCGCTGATTCTTTTATCTAGCATTTGCCCAACTTTTGCTTACAGGCGTTATCGGTGTTTCAAAACAAGAAAATTAACAAAAGTACAACTGAAAATATCATATTTCACCTCTCTCCATATATATATATATATTGCCCCACCACCCCCCTCCCTCGTCAACCATCATCCCAGCCCCTACACATATTGGTTAAAATTTCAACCTTGTAGGAAACCCTCTACTGAAAAATGTAAAACGGCCAGATAGTATAAAAGTGCATTTAAAAAGCCAAGCAGTCATTCAAATCTCCCAAACTAGCGACCAAGCAAGTTTTCATGACATCTTCCATTGTAATTTGCATAGTGACACGGGTACTTAACTTAGAAGTTCAGATAAACAGAGCAGAGGTTCAGATAAATACGACACGACATGTGTACGGTCTCCCCAAACGTTATCCTCACTCACAAGTGCACTGCAGACTGTCATATCTCCTGCAGCTGCCAGCCCCAGGGTAACACACGCATAGGCCGCCCTCGGTTGACTGAATACCTTTAAGATGTCACAACATTCATAAATTTGTACGCCCAGTAGAGTTTGTATAGACTGTTCAAGGTAAAATGAGCACTTTTGAAAGCCCTGTTCAAGATCTACTTGTATGCAAGTTATATAATCTTCCGTCTTGTGTAAAATTAACATTGTCGTGGGCTTCGCCACTTTATTCATGCGTCAGTCAAGTGAACTTCAGAAATTCAGGTTACCTAACTCTTTCCATTCGACGGTAAGATACTTTCCATCCATCAGTAGCAACTTTTCTGGGCGCATATCACTCCGTGCGGCCGTTAAAATACATGCAGGCAGGGGCAGTGACTAAGGTTGATTTCAAAATAGCTCACTTTACCGTGTACAGCCTATAAAAGTACATCTCGTTTCAATAACTCTTGTACTTATAGTTGGCTGTACGCTGGTCGATGTCCCAGCTGGCG
Organism: Dryococelus australis; assembly: GCA_029891345.1. Taxonomy (NCBI): domain Eukaryota; kingdom Metazoa; phylum Arthropoda; class Insecta; order Phasmatodea; family Phasmatidae; genus Dryococelus; species Dryococelus australis. The sequence goes on from CM057002.1 coordinate 115,893,234, forward strand.
TATCCCGCGCATATACTACCATGGTGATACAGGACGGACAAGGATGGAGCTGCATGTGACAGCTAGAGCCGCTCCAGCCCAGCATTCAGGGTCGTCGTGGCTCTGTAACACTGTGTCTCCGATGCAAACCACTCAAGGACTATCAATAGTCTGCTCTCAGCAACTAATCCTTTCTTACTATAATAAACGCGAAAGTGTGTTTGTGTATTTGTTCTTCCACGTCAAAACGGAGCAACGGATGGGCGTGATTTTTTGCACAGATATTGTTGGAGGACCGTAGAATGACATAGCCTATTTTTTATCCTAGGAAAATATCTCAAACGGTTCCAAAAATGATAATCAATGATGTACATAGCATTGGATTAAACTTTTCTTACGATTACTGCATAAAATACATCGTTTAAAAAAAGGTTCCGTCATTTCTCCTTTCTTTTTGTCTATAGTATGTCTTCAATTCCTTCCCAAGAACTGTAGTAGCTAAGTGGGTAGAGAGCCCGGTAGCGGGGCCGCAGTAGCTCAGTGGCTAGAGCACTCTTTAAGCAGGCCGCGGGTGGAGCATCGTGTAAAAGCTAGTCTAAAATAATTTTGCTACACAGTTTGAAAGTCCTGCTATTTGATTAAGTCACCCTCTACTATAGGCTATTCACGTTTAAGTGAGCCCTATTTAAGGACCACTAATAAATATATCTTATTGCAGCCTTCGGCGTTAATTTATGAGAGTGGTGAAATGTATGCCATGTGTTTATTGGTAACATTGCAATGTTTATAACAAAAAGCAGCAGGAAGATAGAAAAAGGATGAAAGTAAAAAATTTAGAAGGTCCTTAAAAATTGCTCATTTTACAGTGATATTCTCAAGATATTCTGAACCCGTTTTTTCTTTCTCTTATGCATTTGCTGTTGCGAAGTGAATGATTGACCATGCACTGCGTCTAGGACAAATGTGTTATGTTTATAAATTATACATTTACACTACAATCTCTACTCTACACCACACTACATGGCAGTTGACTTACTCATTCTCAGTGGTATGGTATCAGTAAGCCACTATCAAAATTTCTACTCTTCGCGGCAGATAAATATGTCCCACCTCTTCTTTGTTAGTTTATGTAAATACTCAGCTTTGTCATTCTTTCAACACGATGAAAAGCACAGTGATTTTTTGTAGAAAATTTTGTTTGGCATCTCATTAACGCATTATCTTATCCCAAAAGCCTGGAGTAAATATCAGATGAGGAATTTCAGCTAAATATTCAAGTTCATTTGCTGCCACAATGTTAAACGACTTGTTTAGTTGTAGCATTTGCGGTTGCAGATACGTGCATTCTTATAATCAAATTAAAACGAGAAAATTCCGAATTGCGATAGTTCAATCATTATTGTACAGTCTGTGCACGGCAAACTGAGCAATTTGAACGCCTGCATGATCAAGACAATACTTGCATGCACATTATGTGATCATCCACCTAATGTAGATCCATCTTTGCTGGTAAAGCCCTAATCGCTTTATTCATGAATCGATCAAGTGAAACTGTGAAATTTTTGGAATAGCGTATATATTACAAATTTGCTGTTTCATAAATATAAACCAAAATAAATAATTTCAGTGTACACGAACGTTTACAGCGCAGTTTCTCTCCAATGTTGCCAACTTTACTGGACACATGTCAGTCGCTGTGCAGGTTTAAATGTAAACAAGTAAGACCAGAGATGTCTTTTCAAATATTTATTTCAGAAGAGCTCAGTTTGCCGTAAACAGCCAACACCGATATTCTACGCACTAGTTATTACTATTGAGATATTATTTTTCTACTATGAAAGTGTCGCTTATTAAATGGCTGCCGAAAGATGCCACATCGTCTTGTGTTCAGCCAAATACGATCTCGCTTAACACGCCCATGAAGCGCATTCTTAAAAAAAGGCATTTTTATATCGTGGGACCGATCTGCCGTGGCGAGGGAGGTTCTGGGTTCGAATACCAGGCAGGGCACAGGTGTTAGTTAAAGTTTCGTCGTCAGTTAGTTTATAAGCCGACCCTTAAAAAGCCTCCGGGGAATGTTTAGAAGCCATTTCCAATCAAAATCACTCGGTATATAATTTGTGACAGAAACATTACATCTCTAAGATACTTTATCTCTGTGTAATGTTCTTCATTGTTCGCATTGCACGACACTGGGTAATGTGTCCCAAAAGATAACACACTTATATGCTGTTCACGGTAAAGCGAGCACTTTTGAAACGTTAGTTACTTTTTTCCTTTCAGCCATATTTTATCTTTTAACCACCTTTTAAAATATATATTGCTATGTTGGTAATAAACACAGTGTGTATATTCCACCACGTTCGGAAGTTTACGTCTAAGGCTAAAATAAAATATATATTCAGACTACTATTCGAAATGAGAAGGCTTTCAAAAGTGCTCACTTTACTGTGAATAGCCTATACTGTTGAAAAAAAGGCATCCAATAAATTCGGAGCGTCTTTTCTCGTGCCCTCTTGCGTTCAACCAGGTTTATCAAGATGTTTCATTCGACACTCAGTGCGAAGATAGGAAGAAGAGAAGATGGCTCTGCGTGGTACGTATTTATTAATGACAGCTGTAGCATAACAATACTAATTAGCCAATACCAAAAACGGAGGGAGAGTTCGTTTGGTTTTTCACGTCTGAAATGTGTTACTAGGTAAGTTCATTTCTCATGTAACTAAAGGTTTTACTTTGAGAATATCCCTTACCTGAAAACATAAAATAAACCTTTTTAACAGTAGATCTGACGCATGTAAAATATTATCGTTCTAGAAAATAGATTAAAGAAAGAAAATATTTTGTTGAGAGATTTTATTACTTATTGCCATGACATAAAAATATTAATTCTTGGTTTTATTTAGGATCCGAACATTGGAACACAGGACTGATATCCTAAACAACTTCCTTTAAATTGTAGCCTCTGTATATGTAGAGATTAAAAGGATTTACAAACTACAGCATATTGAAAAAGTTTTCCATGAGTGTAACTCAAACACATTAAAAACAAGAATAATATACCAATCTTTCTGATTCTCGTATATTTGATTTACAATGAACATTTTGGGAGACAGATAGTTCTTTGTGTAACCTACAACGTCGTTTTGATCACTGCTTACGTGGTTGCTGAAACAACTGCACATAATATAACTGCTTGAACTTCATGAAATAAAAATTCTTCTTTATTTCTTTTGAATGGAGTGATTCACACATATGACATTTCGTAGCATTCATTCCGTGACACACACATCCATAGCATTCATTCCGTGACACACACATCCATAGCATTCATTCCGTGACACACACATCCATAGCATTCATTCCGTGACACACACATCCATAGCATTCATTCCGTGACACACACATCCATAGCATTCATTCCGTGACACACACATCCATAGCATTCATCGCGAGGAATTGTGATTTGAACATTCTAATCGCTTCGTCGAACAGCGAAGTAAGAGTTCGGGCCTATATATAAGACAATTACTTGCAATAAAATATAAAGGAATTCTGATAAGATCGCTGTAAGACGTTATCTGCGACAAGTATAAAATTCTCAAGGGTAGTCAAATCGATTACTTCCTGAAATACTGCGGCCAATTGCTACTTTCGATAAAGCAATGAGCATTTTTAGTGTGATTCCTCTAGAAGAGAGGGGCACTCATATAGTTTGAAACAGGAAATTAAATAAGTGTTCTAAGTCGCCAAATGAGATCAAAGAACACAGAAATTAAAATACACTTTGCCCGTAAATGTTTTTATTTGCCAACCTGAGAATACCAGTAATTGAAATATCATTTTTTTTAATACTTCGAAGGAATATTAAATAACTGGTGCATTACAAAGGTGTGGTTTTCCTGGGCCTATATAGCTTTGCAGCTTATAGTAAGCTGGTAAGTGGAATTCGAAGGTAACTTGACAGGGAAAAATGTAATTCTGGCAGAAACATTACTAGTAGTAACTTTAAACAACTGAAAATATTTGTTTTGGCATAATTTGGTGAAGTAATGGCAAATATTACGTGGGCAGATAATATTCAAAATTTCCAATTCACTGCTTTAGTACGCTGTTATTTACCAAATGGTAACCAAAAAAAAATATTATGAGTTGTATAAAGTTACACAAGCAGATTGGAAGTTTACGGTATGTACATAACGGTGTCTTTCCACAGTACCTGCTGGATGCAGTTGTCAAATGTATTTCAACTGACACCAGCTTACTTGAAAACGTCAGCTAGATTATATCATATGCATGTCTGCTTCATTAGCGCCTTACTCTGTAGTTGTCATAATGGGCGACGTACACAGATGTTCTGAAGTCAGTAGAACATTTGCTGACTCAGCGATACGAATGTAGAATAAATAGCCGTGGCGGCTGATAAGATAATCCCTACAATAAAATATCAGTTATCTCTATTGTAAAAGAAACAATTTTGTGTCATCTTCGTATATGATACCTTATCCTGTTTTAAAGTATTATTTCCGTTGTAAGTTACTAACCCTTTTGTCGAGTGCACCAATATAAAAGCGTAATTTTCATTCAGAAATTCATTCCGGCTACAAAAACATTTCCTGTAATGATCCTAAGCAATATCATTTCTTGTGTGTCTTCATCGTTCATATTATTTAGCAACGAGTATTGTAAAAGACAGACTGTTCACGTTTCATTACATGTTTCCTCTGTTCACAAAGCATTTAGAACGCTATCGTGTAAACATGAACTATAATATCTCATTAATACTGAAGGAGGTTTCAAAGCTGCACGTAATTCTGTTAAGAATTCTTCAGAAATATAGGCAATATTTAATTAATTTACTTCAATGGGCTGTAATTTTAATGGTAATAACAAATTAAACTTGATGTAGAAGCGGATGAAAGTGTTGTTTCGTATACAACATTTCCTTTTTTTTTATCTTAAGAGCGGGTTTTGTGAAATATATAGTTATCTGCGCGAATACGCGTATCTCCGTAGATAAATATTCTACATTTACAAGTTTTTGTCAGAAAAGATAAAAGATCTATTTTTTTTTCCTTTTGTCATATTAAGTGTAGTCTTGGAAAAAAATATTTCTGATAATGGTCAAATATCGCATGTTTAAAGCTTCCCCAATGCAGTTTCTCTAAGCGGCAAGAGAAAAGTACAAATATACGGACGTAGTTTAATCTGTGGTCTTTCATCGCGTGTTATAAAACCTCTACGTAACAGATGTAATTTGCACAGTACAGCGTTAGGACGGAAACACTGCACGCCTTGCGCGTAGGAGCGATGAGGCACTAGGCGTGCGTGTTAGTGTCACCCTTATTGCTCCCTCGCTTCTTGACCTTGGGCGCAGCGGTCCATCCCACTCTCAACATACACCTACAACATTTCAAGTATTAACTACATACTTAGTAAGATCAATGGTTTTTAAGTTTGATATCAGTTTATTACTAATACATATTATACACTTTATTGGTGTCACAGCGATCTCTGTGTTTGTTACTTCGTTGAGCTTCGTAACTTATTTCCCAATATTATTTAATAGGCAATTATAAATGTTATGTAACTTTTGATTTGGTATTACGTCCAGAATCTGGTAATTTTTCGGTAAGGCGGTTGGATCTGTACATCTCTCTGGAAATTGTTTGGTTGCTACGACCACACAAGTTTAAAAAGTTATTTATTTCGAAAAACGCAGCTAGGTTTCATTTACGGCTACCTCAAACTTTTTTGAAGCCTTGCTGTAGTTTTACTTCTGAGATATTCCTCCGCCTCATGCAAAGAAAGCTTAACCGAATATAGAAAATTACATCAAAGGGACAGCAAACCGTATTTGTGCCCATTAAGTGTAATAATATTTAGCATAAGAATTATTGTTTACTAAGCATTACACACACACACACACACACACTTACTTTTTCCATGTTTTATTTATTAACTAGCTTACCCTTAGAATCGCTCTGTCCACTGAGCCACTAAGGCCCCACTTGAAATCACTATAGCCACTGGGCCACTGCGGCCCCGCTCGATATATCTCTATACACTGGGCCACTGCGGCCCCACTTGGAATAGCTCTAGCCACTGGGCACGGCTCTTGGTAACGAAAGGAGGACAGCCCATAGACAAAACAGAAAGGAGAAATTACGGAACTTTTGGGATTAACAATGCTTTTCTTTATGCAGTAATCGTGTTATGTACATTCCTGATCATCGTTATATCTTCTTAACCGTTAGAGATATCACGATGAAACAAAGACTTAGTCCGGGGGTTATTATCTGTAGAATGTGTAAATACGTTCAGTGGTTTTTGAGTTAAATTCGGTCGTACAGACAGACATTAAAAACATTAACGTTAGCAATGGCTTAGTAATCGATTATCTATACGAAAAAATAATTAATAGTGAAGAATTCAAAATCACAGACAAACACTTATATTTTATTTATTTGTATAGATTATGAATGAAATATTATGAATTGTAGACAAAATAAGTATAATTTAAGTTTAATAAAAAATAAGGGGACTTTATTTTAACACGAGTACCTGTATAACGCTTGTGATACGTGGCAATATTTAGGAAACACACAAGCACGTAATATATGGCGGTATTTTTCAAAGGTTTCATTAAAAACGTGTGAAGAAACGGCAAATAGACTATAGCAAGTAATGACAAAGGAAACTCACTCTGGGCTGAAAGGTACATTTTTTTCATTTTACGTAACAACCAAATTAATTCAAACTATTTCAGTTTTTCATAAGACTCGTACTGGATTATTGGATCTCGATCGACAATCGAGGTGTAGTTGAGAGATTCTAATTAGTTATATTTGATTAGTATTAGACACAAAGGTTTAAACTGAAAGAAGAGTGAGTGAGTAGTATTTTTATAATCATATATCTGTCGTTAAAGGGCATGGGTGTACTCCAACTTGGAGAAACTTCATGTTTGAAAATTGTTCTTAACTCTTTACCAGATCAATTATCATACGAAAGAAACCAAAAATAAAGGATCAAGTTTCGTTGTGTTTTCTTCAAGATACTTTTGCCGCAACGAACCGTCTACCTATTTTTGTTTACCTATTTCGTTGATTGTAGCAAGGAGGTGGAATAACCCATCTTACGTTGAGAATGTTTCTCGTAAACTGAAAATAAAGTTTGCGCAAAAATAATATTTTATTCTAATTAATGTTTAGTAATATTTTTCTGAAATGGTTTTGGGAAATCAGCCTACTAGCCCGCTAATCAAATAAACAAGGAAATTTTAAAATTTCAAGCCAGTAAATAAATTACTATTTTGGTAAAGTGAAAGTAGAACTATTGGACGGATCATTTTGTTGCAGTAAAAAAACTTATTATACTTTTTTTTTTTGCAAAACTGAAATTGGCTCTGTGTTTCTCTGGTATTACACAAAAGCAACAGATTTTTCAAATGTTATTTTACTGTAGCACAAGAGACGTGTGCACAATTGTATCGGTCAAAAAAAGGCTTCTGTCTCACATTTGAGTAGACATGAAGAGCCAAGCAAAATGTGCACCTAACTAATTACACTCTCACTCCAACATGACAGGTCTTTTTGTTACATATCTCGTATAAGATCATGTTGCTCATCTTACGTCTAGAGACTCAGTGTCATCGCATAAGATGCAAATTCACTAAAAACTGTGTCTCGGCGTTTAGATCCTGTGTTCATACAGTCACAGTTTATTATCACCGCATACTGACACATTCTTAATAATGAGATTATTTAATGTTCCCTTTACTAAATTTATGTTTCATTACATTAATTTAATATTGAGAAAAAACAACTTTTTTTTTTTAATAATTTTAAAAAATTCAATAATTCTTAAATTTCAGTACCAGCAAAATATAAAGTTCAAATATTTTATAATAACCGGTAAGGAGCGAAGAATTTTGGAAAGAAGGGCCCAATTTTGGCACGTATCAAGACACTAAGTTAATATTCCTCATTTCTAAACACAGATTTTGGCACGTATCAAGACACTAAGTTAATATTCCTCATTTCTAAACACAGATTTTGGCACGTATCAAGACACTAAGTTAATATTCCTCATTTCTAAACACAGATTTTTATAGACTTTTCATCCTTTAAGGCATTCATAGTAATACATTTTGCGTTACTTAAATTTTAAGTATGCTGACTCGTATATTTCAAGAGCACGCCAGAAGTTCAGTGACAATGATTTTACTGAGCACTAGTCACAATTTGATTGTATTTTTTTTTCCTTTCGGTTATAGCATTTAGTTATCGTAGGGAATAGACTTAGTACACTTATATTCTGAATACGAAATGCGTTTAAATTGTAACATATCACGTGGTTATCCAAAGCCATAAGTTTGATGAACAAGATGTTATAAAAAGCCGCACATCTACAGGCCAGCTCCGGAGGCACATGCCCACCTCACATCTAATACAGCAGCGCAGCTTCCTTCCTCCCTAGCAAAACTGATATGTACTTCGAAATAAAATATATACTCATTGGCATAACTCTTGGGTTCGGAGAGGGTGGTATCATAAAAAGAAACAACTCTATCTTCATATTGTAATAAACTTTTGAAGGGAGCTAATGTATATTATCCGGAGTGCCGTAACTTTGCATTCAGTGATATTAATGACTATGATGTTATAGTTTTTTTTAGCACCAAGAAGGAGTAAAAAGATTTCAAAAGGGTTTAAGGCACAGGAAAACAACGAAGAAATATTGCAATAACATAATTGCAATAACATAATAACATTACGACTACCTGTGGCATGACGAATGGTCTCTTTCAGCATTTTGCCGTACGGCTTCGTGACTGAATATATGCGTCTGTGCCATTATTCACGGAGTAAAAAGCACAGTATTTTATCTCGATATCTTCTCAAAGTTGATGCGAATCATGCTCCAAATCAGGAACATTTCAACATTCCATCTGGTCCAAGAAATGCTCGCTGAGGGGTAAATCATCTGAAAGGCCAGGCTGCAGAATTTCTGACACACTCACCTCTGATAAACCACAGCTGTGTGCGGGCTAATGCCACCTTGGAGGAAACTGACACCTCGACATTTAGTGAAGAAAGTTCGCTCATTGGGTTGAGGTTGTTTCGATGAAATGCTGTACAATCAGAGAACCTGAAAAAAAAAGTATAATAGGCGAAGAACTTGTGGCGGTAACTACCCTACACATAGGACAGGAACTCCATATCTACTTCCTTCAGTGGAAAACTTATCATAAACAAAGCAAAGTAGTTGCCATCAGGTGGTTCGGAACGCTGTTATTTGGGTTTATGAAAGTAATTCGTAACATATTTAATCTTTCCTGTGTATTTGGAATTCAGAATATGATGATTGTTTTTCAAAAATGTCCCGTTAGTACCAAAATGCATATATACAAAATATGGTTACCTAAAAAATACAAAAAGACTATTTAAAAACCAATAGTGATATTTACAATAAAATACCCTGGAACGCGAAGAGCACCGCTATAGAGGCAGAGACCAGATCTTCCCCTCGGAGCTTGAAAATCCGGGAGAGGGTCGCGTGCAGCATTCAGACCAGCTGGTACCGCGTCCACAGTAGTTCCCCAAGGCAAAGAGCCTCTAACCGATAGACTGCGCAAAAGGGAATCCGGTTCCTAATCTGGAACCCGGCAGCGGAACCATTCCGATATGGGTCCTCGCGAGAGTGTTTGTTGGGGTAACCCAAAATGACCAGGTGACGTCATTGGGATATCTGGAGAGAGTTTCCTTGTTTGTATGAGCGTTCGCGTTACCTGGCATCCTCTAGCAGAGTGGCACAGCTCTCTGTCGACATGCAACGGATGGCTTCCGAAGCAAGAGACAGGCAAAATACGACCTTCCTTCGATTAAGATTATCGATTTTTTTTTTAAATTTAACCTTTATAATTTTTATTCCAGGCAGAGAAAAACAACCGCCAGGAGGCGGTGCGCAAAGCCTAAGTGGTGTATGAAGGAGAACTCCATGGTAAATTTGTTTGAAAAAATATCGTATAATTCATTGATGCTACAGAAACTGTTATCTTTAGCCAACAAGGTTACCACACACAATTGTATATATATATATATATATATATATATATATATATATATATATATATATATATATATATATATATAACATTTATTTTAAAAACTATCTCAAAACCCCTTTTAAAATAATGTTAAAACACACAAATATAAAGACACATGACTTTCTCCCTCCTTATGCAAACCCCTGCCCCATTTCAAATGCAGGAATAATCCCCCTAGATATATGTCCCCAAAGCCAGGTTCTCTGTCTTCCAAAATCCCTGAAAAAGTCTTTCATGCTGAATTCCTGTATTCTGTAGTCACTTGTTCCTTTGATCTCTTCTTATTGGTCAGTTCAAACTGCCGCCCTACCCTGGGGGCCGAAAGTCGCCTGCTGCAGCTAGCGAAGGAGGGGTATGAGAGGGAGGCGATCGCCACCCCACAACCCGTTACAACCCCTAAGTTATACAGAGAATTATTACTCCATAACACAAATTGTAACTATGACTTTACATTCAAAGTTAACACATATACAAGTTGATTCGCAATTAGACCGACAAACTTCGGCAGGTGGTTCTTCATGATAAAGTTAACATATATACAGGTTGATTCGCAATTAGACCGACAAACTTCGGCAGGTGGTTCTTCATGATAAAGTTAACATATATACAGGTTGATTCGCAATTAGACCGACAAACTTCGGCAGGTGGTTCTTCATGATAAAGTTAACATATATACAGGTTGATTCGCAATTAGACCGACAAACTTCGGCAGGTGGTTCTTCATGATAAAGTTAACATATATACAGGTTGATTCGCAATTAGACCGACAAACTTCGGCAGGTGGTTCTTCATGATAAAGTTAACATATATACAGGTTGATTCGCAATTAGACCGACAAACTTCGGCAGGTGGTTCTTCATGATAAAGTTAACATATATACAGGTTGATTCGCAATTAGACCGACAAACTTCGGCAGGTGGTTCTTCATGATAAAGTTAACATATATACAGGTTGATTCGCAATTAGACCGACAAACTTCGGCAGGTGGTTCTTCATGATAAAGTTAACATATATACAGGTTGATTCGCAATTAGACCGACAAACTTCGGCAGGTGGTTCTTCATGATAAAGTTAACATATATACAGGTTGATTCGCAATTAGACCGACAAACTTCGGCAGGTGGTTCTTCATGATAAAGTTAACATATATACAGGTTGATTCGCAATTAGACCGACAAACTTCGGCAGGTGGTTCTTCATGATAAAGTTAACATATATACAGGTTGATTCGCAATTAGACCGACAAACTTCGGCAGGTGGTTCTTCATGATAAAGTTAACATATATACAGGTTGATTCGCAATTAGACCGACAAACTTCGGCAGGTGGTTCTTCATGATAAAGTTAACATATATACAGGTTGATTCGCAATTAGACCGACAAACTTCGGCAGGTGGTTCTTCATGATAAAGTTAACATATATACAGGTTGATTCGCAATTAGACCGACAAACTTCGGCAGGTGGTTCTTCATGATAAAGTTAACATATATACAGGTTGATTCGCAATTAGACCGACAAACTTCGGCAGGTGGTTCTTCATGATAAAGTTAACATATATACAGGTTGATTCGCAATTAGACCGACAAACTTCGGCAGGTGGTTCTTCATGATAAAGTTAACATATATACAGGTTGATTCGCAATTAGACCGACAAACTTCGGCAGGTGGTTCTTCATGATAAAGTTAACATATATACAGGTTGATTCGCAATTAGACCGACAAACTTCGGCAGGTGGTTCTTCATGATAAAGTTAACATATATACAGGTTGATTCGCAATTAGACAGACAAACTTCGGCAGGTGGTTCTTCATGATAAAGTTAACATATATACAGGTTGATTCGCAATTAGACCGACAAACTTCGGCAGGTGGTTCTTCATGATAAAGTAAAAGGAAAACATATGTTACACTTTATACCTTATACCTAAACCGAATATTAAGGGCGGTAGGAGCCCTTAAAATAACGACATTTTAAGCCGTAATTGTGCAAAATATCGGCTCTTACGTTGAAGGTCCCGATAACATACAATTAACTTCCGAGAGATGTCATTGCAATTTTCTTCGTTACCGATATTTTGCACAAATACGGTTTAAAACGTCGTTTTTTAAAGGCTCTTACCTTCCTTAATATTCAGTTTAGGTATAAGGTATAAAGTGTCACATATGTTTTCCTTTTACTTTATCATGAAGAACCACCTCCAGAAGTTTATCGGTCTAATTGCGAATCATTCTGTATATAACATGATTGATCAGCCCCCTCCTTTTCCTGTGGAACCGTTTTTCGTCCTACATAATTCCCTCTCTGCTTCTCGCACGAAAAACGAGAATGCAATGGAAGAGGAGGCTGCGTCGAGGAAGCCAGCAAGTCGGCCCATGTTCAGTATAGTGCCATTTCGCCCGCCGACCCATGTGGCAACTCTGCGAGCGAGTCAAGCACGTTCACCATAGAGTGAGCATTTTTAAAATCAACCTTAGAAAAAAAATCACTGTTCCTACCTGCATATATTGTAACGGGCGCACTGAGTGAAATGCGTCCAGTAAAGTTGGTAACGATGGAGGGAAAGTAATTTCATTACTGAATGGCGAATAAAAACTGTTAGGTAACCACGTGTGATAACTTAAATATTTTCTTTCACTTCCTGTTTATTTAACGCATCAATGTGCGAAAATTAATAGCTTTATAACACATTTACTTTTATAATAATTCCACAGTTTCGCCTGACTGGCGCATGAATAACGTGAAGCATCCCATGGTAATTTTTATTTTACGTAACGCGGAGGAATCCACAAACGTGCATACAGGTAGATCTTAAGCAGGGCTTTGAAAAGTGCTCATTTGACCGTGAACAGGCAAGGACCAGGTAAGAATCCTCGTCCACGACGTCAGCCACGTGATTTCTCGCAGAACAGCAATCGCAGTGCTAGTGTAGGCGAGACGAGACACCGTCACAAACGATTTAATGCGATAGTTCCACAGACCATCACACTAGTGATGAGTGGGCTGCCTACTGGGCGCTACAAATGTGTTGCAGTGTGTTGGTAATACTGTTTTCATATTAATACTATTTCACGTGCGCCCAATGTGCTAATTTGCGAAAAGAAAACAAACTTCAGGCGATGACGGAATGTCGCTTTCATGACACTACGTATATTATAATCACTATTTCCAAACCCCCCCCCCCCAAAACATAGTTAAAAAACAGCCTTTTAAGACTGCCATGTGTCAAAATGTTCTGACCGGATCTACGCGAAACTCAGATACAATCCTGCATTGCAAATTGCATTAGACTTTCCATCAGTAAAATAATATAGTAACGTTCCTTAGAAAAAACGGTTGGACGAAAAGTTTGCGCGTTAGTTTAGTGCTTGGAGCATAGTGGCGAGGCGGCACATGATGCGCGTTCCAATGTCGCCCTTAGCGTTCGCTCGCTCCTGTGCCATGTCGCGTCATGTAGGCGGATCCCTTAGAGAAATATACCATGATACAGTGAGTTATATATTGTCAAAACTAACTGCAGTCATTTATACTCTGGCACCGTGGCCATCCATTTCCAAGGTAAACACAATGCGTCAGTTTATAAAGATAATATGTCTTGATACCATAGTACTCCATACTGCTTGCTGACAGGCTGCGAAATACGAATGTCCCGAATTAAGGGCGATTCTGCATTACTTCGAACTTGCCTCAGGCATCCCTACTATCCAGCTTCTATCAAAACCTGTCAGTTATTTCTAACTCTGTATCGAGTGTCAATCTGACACGCCTAGCGCTCATTAATCACGGCTGGAAAGTATCGTACCTGGCGCATCACATAACCTGATTTGAATGCGGTTTATATACGACACATGTAGGGATATGAGCCTCTTCGTGACATATACAACCCCACTGAATGTTGAAAATCTGTTCCTCGTGAACTACAGCCAGGTTTTTCAAGACAAGTTTTAATATAATTTGAATTTTAACTACGATCAAACATATGTTTCAGTAATTGATTTTGCAATTCTGTATACTCTGATATTATATATATATTTGCAAGCCTGATATGGGCTCCATTTTTTATAATAAACAAAAGCAACATTTATATACCGTAAAATACTACCGCCTCACATTAGTGGTTTACATGTAATCCGCTGATGTGTCTGTTTATTAATGTTCACGTAACGATGGCGTTTACAAGGCGTTCAGGTTTTTATGAAATATGAAATAATTATAAAACTATTCCCAAGACTTCAGTCAGAGCACTTACGTCATATTTTGTGCCAATAAAACAGAACTCGACATATATATATATATATTTAAGAAACGTTACTTTGTACAGGGCGAGTCCTTTAAAAGAGGCCCCGTGGGACATGTGTAACGGAGCGAAGGAATGAGGAAATACAGACAAGTGTGACAACAACATACAGAGTAAGATGCTGGAAATGCTTACTTCCAGCAGGATGGAGCCACGACGTATACTGCATATGCAATGATCGCGCACATTGAGTCGGTGTTCCAGCCTGATGGTGTCATCAGCCTCGGAGCACACCAACCTGTGCCACCCCGTTCTCCAGATTTATCCGCCTGTGATTCCTTCTTGTGAGACGCTCTAGAGGGATGGGTCTACAGGAAAAACCCTCACACACTCGAAGAACTCCAAGCCAACGTTATCACAGCTATCGATGCCATCCCGCAGCATGTCCTCGCCCGTGCCTTTCACAACTATTGATGTCGTCTACACACCTGCCTCGAGGTCAATGTTATCATAGCTATCGATGCCATCCCGCAGCATGTCCTCGCCCGTGCCTTTCACAACTATTGATGTCGTCTGCACACCTGCCTCGAGGTCAATGTTATCATAGCTATCGATGCCATCCCGCAGCATGTCCTCGCCCGTGCCTTTCACAACTATTGATGTCGTCTGCACACCTGCCTCGAGGTCAATGTTATCATAGCTATCGATGCCATCCCGCAGCATGTCCTCGCCCGTGCCTTTCACAACTATTGATGTCGTCTGCACAGCTGCCTCGAGGTCAATGTTATCATAGCTATCGATGCCATCCCGCAGCATGTCCTCGCCCGTGCCTTTCACAACTATTGATGTCGTCTGCACACCTGCCTCGAGGTCAAAGATATCATAGCTATCGATGCCATCCCGCAGCATGTCCTCGCCCATGCCTTTCACAACTATTGATGTCGTCTGCACACCTGCCTCGAGGTCAATGTCGGCCAATTCCAGCATCTTACTCTAGGTATTTTGTTGTCATACTCGACTGTATTTGCTCATTCGCTCGCTCCGTTACACACATGCTACACGGGGCCTCGTTTAAAGGACTCATCCTGTATAAGTGACTAGATAATGTAATGCGAGTTGAACACTGCAGTGTAAAAGTATCATACCGACCTGCTGTGCTATATATGGTTGTTTCATTATAGTGTTGTATATAACGCTGTTGCCTAACGCCAGAAGCAGCAAGTGAAAGAATGCGGTTTAACATGTTAGAATATTGTAGGCATGTCTCAACTACATTTCACAGTACCGCTTTAAATAAATATATATACATATCTTTGTCCATTTTTGCCCGGGCTACATTTCCACAAATAATTGCTTCTAAAAATGTCAATAGCCTAAATTACAAGCAAACTAGGATTTATCGACACAACAAAAACTCACAAGCAAAAATCGTTATAAACTTACTGCTACTTGCTCTCTTGATTCATCGTTCTTCTCTTCAAAGAGCACAGAGTGTTTTTTTTTTTCTTTGAAAGTGATATTGTCTAAAGTAGCTGAGGCACACACAAAATAATTTAACATGTTAAAACTGGTCCCACACTGGGCAGGGCCTAAGTTCAGAAAAATTTAGAAAAAAAAATATATATATTTCTGCAATGCGTCTAGTACCAACTTACTATTTCTGTCATAGTTGAAGAGTTCGTAAAGGTGTATGTTACATATAAATAAATATTTTATGGCATTTTCCATTTTTAAACCTCTACGAATACGAAATAAAGAGACGCTGTTTCACTCACTTGCTGCTTGAAAACACGATACTGCACGTAATAATTTTATTTTGGTTTTCAAGATGGGATATCTCTTTGTCGGCATGCCATTTTAGAAACAAGAATAAACCGTGTAAATTTTGCCAGCTGGGCTGTATTACATAAGTTTTCAATTACCGCTGTATTAGGCCTAATTGAAAAACGATCTAATTATATTTAGAACAAACAGTTTTGAAATAGAAAAAAATTGACTCTGGTGATTTATAAGATATGCTGAAATACTGCTACTCATGATATAAAATATATTATTTGATATACAATCTAGTTACTATACGGTATCATCCGAATAACTTAAAATACAATTTACTTTAATCATTTAATCATAATGTTTTGTTTTCTGCAATATATGTTCGTTGTTCGCTATCCAGCGATCTGGAAGTATCAACAAGTCTTTTAATGGTAGCTTTGTCCTTGATTATATAAACTACAGTAAACAAATAAACCAGCACTCTAGTTGTTTCGAATAATACAACAGGAATTGCTACCACAGACAGGCCAGGTTACTAACGTAGGAATGCATTGGTTCTCCAGTCAAAAGATAGAAGAAATGTAGTGAACAAATAGAAATTAATGAAAATGCACAGAAATACAGAGCAGCAGCAGCGAATAATGAATATTATAATTACATGTAGCTGGGACAATTTTCCTCTGCGAGATCGTAGGAATAATATTACATTTTATTTGAGCCAAAGAAATTATGCAAATGTAACTTCGTAAAATTATTAAAGTTCAAAATGATTACCGGAGAGAAAAATTTAAAACATTGTTACCGTCACGATTCGCCCCTGAGATAAGCAAAAGTAGTCAATATGAAAAAAAAAATGTCTAAATTGCAGGAATCTGTCTAAAGTTTAGAATGCTCCATACCACAGGCGGTATAACTATATGTTTCATGAGACTACGCCGAATTTCGAAAATATTCACTTACGTAAATCTCCGTTGTGTACGCATAAAAAATTGTCCCTCTCTGAAAAATTTCTCGGAACATGCGTATATTACAATAACCGTTTGAAACTAAACATTCTCCGAGAAAATGTTCGGCTGAAGAATGAAATGACAGTACTGCGATGTCATTTGAGTTGTTATAATACAAAGGGGAATCTCCTTCTATGAAGTCGATTTGCTATGCACAATGATGGCTGCCATTAACATTTTCAACAGTTCCAAACGTCGACCCGTCGTAAGTACCAAACTGAGATGTGCATTTACCTACACCTGTGAGAAGCTGTGGTGCGAGCAGTAGAGCGTGGTTATACAGTTCGTGGCACACTTTCAACATATTGGCGATATCTTGGGAAAAAAAGTGTTTTGGTGGGAACTTTGAGGAGACGACTGTTTGTGTGCTTGCCTGTCATTCTATTCAGTCTGTCATTTTGTCCGTGAATGACGTAGTGTCGGCAGCTAAGTGCTGTCAATCGTAGCCACATCACGACTACAAGGAAGGTGCAGTCCAGACACAGCCAATACGCTACATGCTCTCAAATCTTACCGTCAATGAGTGGAACATCACTTTAAAATGACACGGCAGTCAGTTGATGAACTGGTAGAACCTCACTTGTCTACGTTCGATGAACAGACAGTCAGATACATCATGTTAAGTACAAAACTGAATGGGTCCAACAATTATACAATTTAGATATAAATAAATATTGCCTCGAAATATAAAAGATGATTTTCAATTGCCATTTTTCTTCCCCCTCCCCCCCTCCTTGAACATTCTGACCATGCCAATGTACGAACTTAATAAGTATGGGCCATTCACGGTCATTTCACATGTTTCTGAAGCGCTACTGAAGTTATACACTTGGTCACCGATTATGTATCCTTCCGCTACATGTAAATATAAACACTGTCATGTGATTAGTGCGTTTTCAACCGCCAAATGATTTGTTTACTGTTTTCAGCTGTTCAAGGAATTCTGTCATATTTCAAAAACCATTTCGTACGAATGTTCACAATTTAGGCCTATAACTATATTTAGGTCAGCTTTATGACTTTTTAACAATGTCTGTACTGACAATAGTTCTTATGGTTATTATTTTACATTGTTAACATATTTGTTATACACGACATAACACATAAACATAATACACGTTAGTATTTTGCCGCGACTTTGTTTAACCCAGTTACAACTGCGGGGGAAAGTATGTTGTATTTAACATATTTTTTTAAATTTATTTGCGTATGGTTATTTCGTTAAAAGGACGGCTTCAGTGGGAATTCATACTAAAACGAAGGAACAACTTGTCCAACAAAAAGACACAGTCGATTCAAGCACGCAACTCGTGTCACATTTTTTTTTGTACGTAGCAGCGACAAACTTAGAATATAGTGATGGACATGCACACAAAAAGGCCTGCCATGACTTTTCTTCCGCTCATATTTCTATGCACTGCTGCGTACTGTTTTAGGTGTTTTTCATTGTTTACTTTAATTTATCTCTTTGGGCTTAGAATTTTGTTGGAATTGTGGCAGACATTCAAATTGCAGAAATGTAAGCACCTTAGACAATTTTGTTTCAAAAACACCTAGGGCAAAGTTACAACTTCGTAACTAATAAACAGACGTGACTTTTAAAAAAATAATTTCCTTATAAAAACAGTTTGCCGTTAAAACGTATAGATGACACACGTCCATTATTTCCAATCACGCACACTGACACACCGTAACGTAATAGCAACAATACTCTTTCACACAGAGCGGTAACGACACAAATTACAATACATTTATTCCTGCCATGGAATATCATATTTATCACAGTGTAACTAGTCTAGGTAGGTTTGGAAAAACACAACGTGTACAAACTTGATGCAGTAGTTTTAGGTCTTTTTTTTTACAAGAGAAATTAACGCTTCTTTCAGCAAACACGCCATCTCATCTCGCCAGTCGCCACTTCTGCCAACTTCGGATTTGTAACCGTCCCGCCGTCGCAACTAAATATGTTATAATACGTATTCAAACAACAAACTATAGTTTCAATTGTAAATTACAAATTCATCGATGATTATTTTTGCTGTAAAAGGTACGAAATATGCAAAGAATTGAAAATACGTATAATGTTCCCTCTACTACTCGCAGTGCAGAACTTCCTGAGAGAGAGAGAGAGAGAGAGAGAGAGAGAGAGAGAGAGAGAGAGAGAGAAGCTCCGCTCCGCCTGTTCAAGTTTCTTTCTCGCACAAAAAATAACACCATGTCACTATACAACCTATGCACCGTAATTTGCGCTGATGTATTTAACTGTAAAAATGAATTACGTTACATTTAGGGTTACCTAAAAATTTAAATATAAGTTATATATAAGCAACGTTTAGTTTGCAAATAGAATTACAACTAAAATTAGGTAAAAACAATAATTTTAACGGTCAACTATTTCTTACCAGCAGCGGCCAACACATCGCTGTTCTTAGTGTTTTTAATTCGTATTTAATACGAAATAAATATTATGCGTTGTGGAAGATACTAAGTTAAAGTTTAATTTATTTAAGAATACGATAGTTTAAAGTTGATCACAGTATTATATATTTGAGGTACACAAGTTATTAAAAAAAAAAAAACAGGTTGACATATTACTCCTAGAGTGATTTTGCAAAGTTTAGTTTCAAAACATTCGTAGAAACCGTGAATTGACTCTATCTTAAGTGTTGTAAGCTGATATGATAATCTGCTTTATTTTGGTGCATTTATGGATGATAAACTACTTCAAATCAATAATGGATCTGTGCGTATACAATGGGAAAATAATAAAATAATAATAAATGTACCATTGCCCGAAACACTTTCAGAATTTTTTTTTATCTGCTACGAAATAGAATTTTCGTTTTGTTCTACAGATTACGTGTAGAGTGTGCTGTAAAAGTTCACTGAGCTAGAATTATATAGTAACAACCTGAAAAGTTTCCTTAAATGTCGGTTTTATAATTACTGTTGGTTTTCTTTTAACATGGTGTAAGAAATTAAATTCACACACACTCGCACACAAACACTGTGTATCAATTTATATAGTCCATTCACTGTAACTTCCACCTTTCCTTACGCCCTGATAAAATTCTTCTTTCACAGCTACTCTTCTACCTAATGCAAAAAAGTAAACCAAGTCTAGAAAATTACCTCAAAGAAAACGAGCACCACATTCGCGCTCAATTATTTAAAAAATATTTTGCATGAGAACTATTTCTTATTAACATTAACAACACTTTTTTTTTCCGGTTTTATTAATATTCATTATAAATTAAACCTTATAATATATAAAGAAAATGTAAGTCGATATTAAATGTAACCAAAAATAAGTTACTTCTATGTTAACAAAAGTTTACAACGATCGTGGCACAAGACAAATAGTAATTAGGAAACACCGAAACACGTTATTAATGGAGTATTTTTATCACAGGATTGATTCAAAAACGTATAAATGGACTGCGAATAGACTGTTTAATGTATATACACACAATAATAGCGTACAACTATTAACTTACCCATTATTTTCAAATGTTAGAACGTTTGCAATAAAAATGGTACCAACATTTTGCAGACGTTCCAAGGAATTTCACAGAATATTAGACAGCCAATTCCTGTGCAGTGTGACAAGTGAAGAGATCAATCCTATTAAAGTAAAGGTTGTTTACGATAAAGCGAGCACTTTTGAAATCAACCTAAGAAAAAAAGTCACTGCCCCTGCCTGCATATATTTTAGCGGGCGCACTGAGTGACATGCACCCAGAAAAGTTGGCAATGATGGATGAGAAGTAGTTCCACATCGTAACGTAGAAAGGTAACCATTTGTGGTAAGTTAAATTATTTCTTCACCTTTCTGTTTTTAATTTTTATGCATCGAAGTGTAGAAATGACCAGATTTGTAGCAGATTTACTTTCCTAGTAATTCCACAGTTTCACCTGATCGAAGCATGAATAAAGTGATGAGTCCCAGGACAATGTTAATTCTTCATAACGCGGAACAATACACAACGCGTATACAAGTACATCTTAAGCAGAATTTTCAGAAGAGCTCATTTTGCCGTGAACAGCCCATATCTGCTAAGACATTTTATTGCGGTGTATGTAGTCTATTAACAGTTTCTTCACACTTTTTTAATCAAACCTTTTAAATATCACCCCAAGTATGTCGTGTTTAGTTATTTCCTAAATATTCCATGTATCACAAACGTTTAATACTTCTGTCAACATAAAAGTATCATATTTTTCGATTAAATAAAGTTTTTACCAATATTTTATTTATAATTTAAAGTATTTCATTTATGATAAATATGAATAAAAAAAGCGAGAAAGCATGTGTGTTGGTAGTGCCTAGTAAGAAATAGTTCTCATGCAAAATATCATTACAACTGAGTGCGTACGAATCCGGCATGTTGCAATTTACTGTAATTTTGTAGTATTAGTTAGGCTTTGGTTGCTTAAAGCGGAGAGATATCTTGGAAGTAGAACTTTTGCATGGTATCAGAAAAGTGTGAAGTAACTTTGAATGGACTGTAGTAACTAATTTGTAGGTCATTATGAAGCATAATGACCCTACGCGACTTTTCTTGCCCTGCGCCTGGTTAAACTACCGTCGGAAAGAGACTTGTATACTGCAGCACTGAAAAGGGTGACACGAGAAATTAAACTATCACACTTATCGAGAAAATGTATTTAAACAGATTTAACTATCTCATAGTTTAAGGCATTTTATACATAAATAAACTTGGAGCCTATATATATATTACGAAGTCGTCTTATTTTGCATATATATATTACGAAGTCGTCTTATTTTGCATATATATATATATATATATATATATATATATATATAAAACCTGCGCTAAGGTTAAGAAAACGAAATAACAATTCGCGTTGTCAGCAAGCAATAAATTAAAATATTTATTTAACACGATAGAACATTTGAATAAATTATTGTAAGTATAATATTTAGAGTTATTCAAGCAATTCGTTTTATTTGATTCAAACTGAGTTAGTTCAATTCGTACAGAAAAACGCTTCTTTGTATTAAAATGATGCGGTTTCCACGAGCGTTACAGTCGAATATATTCGGTACAAAAAGAGGCATATTTTCATTTATTCAAATAATGTATCCCTGTGATTTATTTCATATTAATTCGGTATTTAACAACCGTGGAGAAGTTACGTGATTAAGAGCCACAAAATTGCGTGTTGAAACCAGAATAATGGAGTAAGTTAGTACTTTCAGAGGAAATTAAATTTCCGTTTAATTTTTAATGTTTATTCAACTGAACAGCAGTAACTTGTAATATTGTAATGTTATTAGTATTTTAAACTACCTGAAAATGTATGAATATATTCTGGTAAAAAAAAATGGTAAAAAATCAGTCCTTTCATCCATCGTTTGTTTAGCGCGAGGATAACATTTATTACAGCAATAGAAGAAAAAACAAATGTTTTATCGGGTCAGCGTGCAATAAAATATTTATTGCCTCTTGCCTTAACAACTCGGTAAAGATTACAGTAGACAACGCAAGGAAATATTACAAGCTATATTTGCGAGCTTTAGTATTGAACAAGGGAACTTTTATTTCTCATTGAGACGCAAAAGGAAACGTAATGCCAATAGCAGGAAGCGACCATGGTATGAAGTTTCATAAATTACGCATCACTCAGTTTTCTTCCAGTCTCAGATAGTACGGGATCGAATAATTAAATAATAATAATAACAAAATTAGAGGTTGAATGGACGTTGGGAGATTTTACTCTGAACTAGACTGAAATTGCAGAATTGTATTTTGTTCAGTTGAAATTAATGGAAAATCATAAAGTTAATTAATTCATTCATTGTTTACCCAACCACATACTTACTGCTCCAACCAGACTGGAAATATTTTTGCAAATATTCAACTTATTTAACTTTCGAGTATTAAACTTTTAAAAATGGCACTATTTTCCTTTCTCTGCTACACAGACATAAATTCCGAATTATAAATGATTTTTTCAGATAGTATAATAGGAATGTCAAAATACCAGTACGTCCATAGCATTTAAAACTACGAAATATAATGTATTTAAATTAAGGTCATTAATATTAAACTAATCGTAAAATATCCATTTCCTTAGTCAGAAATAAGTTATAATTACTCTGAAACTGAAATTATGACACGAGACCGAAGAGTTTCCACGTAAGATGTGAAGTCAATCCTTACAATATTGCACAGTTCGATTATTGAATATCTGTACATTACGTCCCTCTACTCCACCACAGTTTTTCACTTAAATAACTTTTTTATTGTAAACCTACATGTAAAAGGAAATTTTCTAGGACCTCAAGAACGATTATCATTATGTGGCCTTTTGCAGGAGCTTTTTTTTTGCTCTTAAAAAACTGTGCATATAGAGCAGTTTCACTAAGCATACGTGAAGCCAATGTACAAGTGCATATATGGCAGTTTCACTATGCATACATGAAGACAATGTACAAGTGCATATAGGACAGTTTCACTTAGCATACATGAAGACAATGTACAAGTGCATATAGGACAGTTTCACTTAGCATACATGAAGACAATGTACAAGTGCATATAGGACAGTTTCACTAAGCATACATGAAGACAATGTACAAGTGCATATAGGACAGTTTCACTTAGCATACATGAAGACAATGTACAAGTGCATATAGGGCAGTTTCACTAAGCATACATGAAGACAATGTACAAGTGCATATAGGGCAGTTTCACTAAGCATACATGAAGACAATGTACAAGTGCATATAGGGGAGTTTCACTAAGCATACATGAAGACAATGTACAAGTGCATATAGGGCAGTTTCACTAAGCATACATGTAGACAATGTACAAGTGCATATATTTCAGTTTCACTAAGCATACATGAAGACAATGTACAAGTGCATATATTTCAGTTTCACTAAGCATACATGAAGACAATGTACAAGTGCATATAGGGCAGTTTCACTAAGCATACATGAAGACAATGTACAAGTGCATATAGGGCAGTTTCACTAAGCATACATGAAGACAATGTACAAGTGCATATAGGGGAGTTTCACTAAGCATACATGAAGACAATGTACAAGTGCATATAGGGGAGTTTCACTAAGCATACATGAAGACAATGTACAAGTGCATATAGGGCAGTTTCACTAAGCATACATGAAGACAATGTACAAGTGCATATAAGGGAAGTTTCACTAAGCATACATGAAACCAATGTACAAGTGCTAATAGGGCAGATTCACTAATCATACTTGAAGATAATGTACAAGTGCATATAGGGCAGTTTCACTAAGCATACATGGAGACAATGTACAAGTGTATATGTATGCTTGACTTCTTCCTTCTCAGTGTTATGTCCGGTAATTCATCTGAATGTGGCGTTCCGCAAGCGCTGTTAGCGCAAATATATAAATATTGTATCTGGGTTTGATTACGCAAATAAAAATTACATAGTCGACACTAATTCGCCACTTATTACAATGGATTTGTGCATTTGTTAGAATGATTCTGTGAGTCGTTGCACCGCATCTGATGTGTGTGGACGCAGCGATGCTATTCTCCAGTAATGTATAGACTTGAAGCCCACCCTGAGAAGTACCGCCATTCACTTGCTGATGTTGAGACTGAAATGACGTGTGTGGAAGCAGCGATGCTATTCTCCAGTAATGTATAGATACTTGAATGCCCACCCTGAGAAGTACCGCCATTCACTTGCTGTAGTCGAGACTGAAATGACGTGTGTGGAAGCAGCGATGCTATTCTCCAGTAATGTATAGAGACTTGAATGCCCACCCTGAGAAGTACCGCCATACACTTGCTGATGTTGAGACTGAAATGACGTGTGTGGAAGCAGCGATGCTATTCTCCAGTAAAGTATAGAGACTTGAATGCCCACCCTGAGAAGTACCGCCATACACTTGCTGGAACACAGCGGTCGGAAATTGTTGCCCTCACTTGTAGCTGGAACATGACGGTCGGCTATTATTGCCCTCACTTGTAGCTGGAATACAACGGTCGGTTATTATTGCCCTCACTTGTAGCTGGAACCCAGCGGTCGGCTATTGTTGACCTCACTTGTAGCTGGAACATGCCGGTCGGCTATTGTTGCCCTCACTTGTAGCTGGAACACAGCGGTCTGCTATTGTTGCCGTCACTTGTAGTTGGAACATAGCGGTTGGCTATTATTGCCCTCACTTGTAGCTGGAACCCAGCGGTCGGCTATTGTTGACCTCACTTGTAGCTGGAACATGACGGTCGGCTATTGTTGCCCTCACTTGTAGCTGGAACAAAACTGTTGGCTATTATTGTCCTCACTTGTAGCTGGAACACAGCGGTTGGCTATTGTAGCCGTCACTTGAAGCTGGAACACAGCGGTTGGCAATTGTTACCCTCACTTGTAGCTGGAACACAACTGTTGGCTATTGTTGCCTTCACTTGTAGCTGGAACACAGCAGTCGGCTATTGTTTCTCTCACTTGCAGCTGGAACCCAGCGGTCGGCTATTGTTGCCCTCACCTCTAGCTGGAACTCGACGATCGGCTATTGTTGCCGTCACTTGTAGCTGGAACACAGTGGTCTGCTATTATTGCCCTCACTTGTAGCTGGAACACAGCGGTCGACTATTATTGCCCTCACTTGTAGCTGGAACACAGCGGTCGGCTATTATTGCCCTCACTTGTAGCTGTAACCCAGCGGTTGGCTATTATTGCCCTCACTTGTAGCTGGAACACAACGGTCGGATATTATTGCCCTCACTTGTAGCTGGAACACAGTGGTCGGCTATTATTGCCCTCACTTGTAGCTGTAACCCAGCGGTTGGCTATTATTGCCCTCACTTGTAGCTGGAACACAGCGGTCGGCTATTATTACCCTAATTTGTAGCTGGAACACATCGGTTGGCTATTGTTGTCCTCACTTGTAGCTGGAACACATCGGTTGGCTATTATTGCCCTCACTTGTAGCTGGAACACAACGGTCGGCTATTATTGCCCTCACTTGTAGCTGTAACCCAGCGGTTGGCTATTATTGCCCTCACTTGTAGCTGGAACACAGCGGTCGGCTATTATTACCCTCACTTGTAGCTGGAACACAACGGTCGGCTATTATTGCCCTCACTTGTAGCTGGAACACAGAGGTCGGCTATTATTGTCCTCACTTGTAGCTGGAACACAACGGTCGGCTATTATTGCTCTCACTTGTAGCTGGAACACAGCGGTCGGCTATTATTGCCCTCACTTGTAGCTGGAACACAGCGGTAGGCTATTATTGCCCTCACTTGTAGCTGTAACCCAGCGGTTGGCTATTATTGCCCTCACTTGTAGCTGGAACACAACGGTCGGCTATTATTGCCCTCACTTGTAGCTGTAACCCAGCGGTTGGCTATTATTGCCCTCACTTGTAGCTGGAACACAGCGGTCGGCTATTATTGCCCTCACTTGTAGCTGGAACACAGCGGTAGGCTATTATTGCCCTCACTTGTAGCTGTAACCCAGCGGTTGGCTATTATTGCCCTCACTTGTAGCTGGAACACAACGGTCGGCTATTATTGCCCTCTCTTGTAGCTGTAACCCAGCGGTTGGCTATTATTGCCCTCACTTGTAGCTGGAACACAGCGGTCGGCTATTATTACCCTAATTTGTAGCTGGAACACATCGGTTGGCTATTATTGTCCTCACTTGTAGCTGGAACACAGCGGTAGGCTATTGTAGCCGTCACTTGAAGCTGGAACACAGCGGTTGGCAATTGTTGCCCTCACTTGTAGATGGAACACAACTGTTGGCTATTGTTGCCTTCACTTGTAGCTGGAACCCAGCAGTCGGCTATTGGTGCTCTCACTTGTAGCTGGATCCCAGCGGTCGGCTATTGTTGCCCTCACCTCTAGCTGGAACTCGACGGTCGGCTATTGTTGCCCTCACTTGTAGCTGGAACACAGTAGTCGGCTATTGTTGCTCTCACTTGTAGCTGGAACACAGCGGTCTGCTATTTTTGCCCTTACTTGTAGCTAGAAAACGACGGTCGGATATTCTTGCCCACACTTGTAGCTGGAACACAGCTACAAGTGAGGGCAACAATAGCCGACCGCTATGTTCCAGCTACAAGTGACGGTAACAATAGCCGACCTCTGTGTTCCAGCTACAAGTGAGGGTAACAAGCTACAGGAACCAGTTTATGCACTCTCTCGTTCGAGTATATGATAGTAAGGACGCGTTTGTAAAATGATTACCTCCGCATTTACCTAATATCTCTGAGACACTGGCTAGCCCATTGCTTTACATCCTTACTCTTTCCTGATAACAGTACTTGTGAATGCTGGGATTGTTCCTTAACAAAGTCCGTTCCTTCCAATTACATACCCACTGCCTCTTCTCTGAGCAACTAGACTCGTCTATAATGAGCTCTGTATCCACTAGACTTTCAGCGCAACTGCCTACCACTCTTTCACTTTGACGAAATGACGTTACACCCTGAAATGGATCGTAAGAGCATAACCTTAAAATACATCTATACGCATCTTCACTCACTGACTGAATCATCAATACACTGTCCAAGATGTTGAACTAGGAAACAGTACTTTTCATGGGTAGACACGCATAAATAATATGTTTTGCTTTCGTTCGAAATACGGCCACCTAAGATGTTAAAGGGGAGAATTGTATTTTCACAGTTTCCTCAGGGCTGTGTGGCCGATGGCAACGGTGAAATCCTTCCAAGACTTGCAGTGCTCCTCTGATTAATAATAATATTTCCCCGCTGCCTGCACAGTGGGATATTTGAGCTTCCCACGTGCCCGCCCGTACGACACTGTTACTTATTTTGCGACAAATGTGACTCTTAAAGCAATTCATTATACAATTGATTAAGTTTTGATTAAATTGGCGGGAGAAGGACCATGACTCAAATGGCTTGCGGCGACCTTAATAAAAATACAAGTGGTATTTCCGCTTCACTAAGTATTTTATTAGGTGTCCCTTTACATTTGTCCATTGGAGAACACTTGCTCTTGCTGCTGGTGGGCTAAACAGAAATAATACGCTAGGTCACAGAATGTATTAGTTGTAAAATAAAAACTACCCAGGCGATGCAAACACCGGGTGGATTTCGAGGGGCTGAGTCTCGGGCGGCTAATATGAAACGGTTCCGGTAAATGAAAGTCTATTGCATGTTAAATTATAGTTGCAAAAGTTGAATGCCGCTAGAGCGTGAGAAACGAGAGCCATGACGTCACGCACTGCAGCCATCGCAAGACGGACCATGACTAACTTCTGCGACATGGCGTGCCGGCCGGCTTGGAGGTTGAGCCCACAGCTTGGAACAGCTTTTCAATGCACAGCATTTTTAAATAACACCCTTAAACTTACCGTGCTGATCCCTCACATGACTACTTAATTAACCCTGCCTTTATTAGAAAGAAAACATTTGCACTGCAATAATGAAATGGGATGTGGGTGGTTAGACGTGGGAATTAACATAATATAAATAAAAACATAAGCACTTGGGATTTATTATTGGGGTATTACGGCGGTTTAACGGGTGTCTCTTATGAACACATGTCCTCGCATGTCAAGTTTTGCCTTTTAAGCCCTTATTTGAACATGTCATGCAGACACGGGGTCTCACTGCGTATTGATACGCCTGCGGCGCACATGGCCGCGATTCCAGCGATACTGGGGTTACGTCACACTGCACTTACACTGCACGTGCGCTGCAGCCCTGGCACACTGCATCTGCACTGCACTTGTATTGCATCGTGGAGTGCACTTACACACTGCTTCGTCGAAACTTGGAGAGGCGGGCAAACGGACTATTGTAAGCGGGGTAGGCAGCACGCATCAAGGAAAATTCGATATTTGTCTATTTTCATGAATACTCTCTTCAAGAATTCACTTAATATGAGAACATTAAAAAATCATTGAATATAAAGGTAAATGATTTTTAACTTTTCTGCTACAAAAATACATAGTTGTAGAACATTTATTTGCCGAGATTCACATATTCGCGAAAATAACTAATTTCGCAGAAAATTTTGCACTACAGTTTTTCTTGGCATAAACTGAGTTCAGTGAAGTAGGTATGAAATATGTGAGTAGGTTTCCACGTGATTTGTGAAATCCGTCAGTAAAATGTAAGTATCTTGAACTGGAAACTAATTCTAGTATCATTATGTATATCAACAATAGAATATATAGATACTTAAATTATTATGTAAAATAAATATTTTCCAAATGTCTTGTTTGGAATATGAAGTCGCTATACATCTGCCCACCGGTCGATAGAGTCCTAAGGTTAGGTTAGAAGTTATTATTAAAATGTCTTGTTCGGGATATCATATCCGTTGGCAATAAAAAAAAAAATTAAATCAATGAACTCTTGTATTCGGTAATCCAATCGAGTAACATCGTAAAAATTAAAAAAAAAAAATCCCTCTTCTGAGATGGAAACGATTTGATATCCACACATCGGTTGTTATAGCAAGGCGTTCAGGAATATAATAATAGTAATAGATTTTTAATGTTTTGATCTGGAATCTAATTCAGAATTTCACATGTCCACGAACAAAAAAATTACTTAAGTGTGTTGTTTAGAAACCAGAGTCGGAAATATAAAAATACGATTTTCAAGAGCTGTACACACTGGATACCGAACCCGTTAAGTCGGATAATAACATTATATTAACTACCTATCTCGAGAACCCACAATAATGATCTTACTCGGGAACCCAAGCCTTATATAATTTATTTTTAAATTCAAAAGTTAAAAATGTAAGTAAGTGATCTGGCCGGAAATCGCATCTATAGTTTCCGAAAACGATCACGTCTCATCAGATGACCAGCATACAATGAGTGTAACAATTTTGCTTCCATCATCGAGACGGTAATGAAAGACAGAGCATGTATATAAAAATCATTATTTGCTTAATCAATGTTTGCTATGATAGTTTCGTATTCTCCTTGAACATGGGTTCGTACACATATTGTTTGAAATTCACTTACTTAAAAATTTTAGTAAATATAATTTAGTTTAAACCTATATCTTTTATTTACATATTTATGAGTGTTTATAATATATTTTTCCCATCAGTTGGCAACACAACGGTGTGTTCGATTCACGGGTCAGCTGAAAACTCATCTGACAGTTGTTGAGTTGAGACCGGTTTCAGGTGCCCGGGCTGCAGATGTATAGAGATTTCACGACAGACCAACGGAGAGGAGTATACTAAAGTACATGCAAGCAAACTGTTGAATATCCGTAAGTATATGGATGCTTGCCGACAGTCCAACGGAGAGGAGTATACTAAAGTACATGCAAGCAAACTGTTGAATATCCGTAAGTATATGGATGCTTGCCGACAGTTCAACGAACATGAACATTTAGTTGAACGTATGCAGGAAATGCTCGGGAAATTTCAAATTATTATACCCAATCAGTCGGTTGGCCTCTGGCTAAATTTAGAGATTTATCGCCAGTTAGCAGATCGTGGAAAATAGTTCGAAAGCATGAAAGCGAAAGCATATCCCTCGAATATGATTTCGAACGTGAGAAATCAGTTGGGCATATCAGGGAGATAATTTGAACGCACGTGTTACAGGTTCGCTGCCACAAGTCACATGAGTGTGATAAAGTAGCCTATGGGTAAACATTTGCTTGGGCGAAAAATTTGCTGAAAGTCAACCATATATGGTCAATCTTATGAACTCAGGTTATCGGGTTTTCGAACACAGATATTACCTCATTTAGTATACATGCTCTACTCAGTCGAAGACTGATGGTCATGTCGAGAGGACGTGTATGTATGTATATTATGCATTTTTGAACTAGTGTTTTTGTAATGTGTATTTGTATAATTACAATCTTTAGTTGTGCAAGTGCATACGTGTACTGTCATACTTACTAATTATGTATGTACATACCCGGTACTTGCTAATTGGGGGATGAGTACTAGCGAATTTTGTATAAGTATTCAAGGAGTCTTACATATTTGGTAAGAGTAGTTTATGGTTATGCAATCGCGATTACTCATTGCGGGGCAATGTAATTGTGTTTACGTCATACTCTATCCATTCCCCTTCACAAATCTCAACCTTCAACAGTCGACCCTGAATATGTAACGTGTCAGTGGAGAGAGAGACATCGATCAGTTAAGACGTTAGTCTGCGATCGTAAGTAAGTAAATGCTTTTTTCCAGAATTTGTTTGAAATTATTCAGTTAATTGCTCGGGAGTCGAATCCGGTATTCTAAAAATAACATTACCTTAATTAGCCCAACAAGTATCTAAGTCAGAAATTCATTTTGGTTGATTTCCAAAATAACGTATTATTAAGTGTTTTGTCCTAGAATCGAACTCTGTAATCCAAACAATTACGTTATATCACTTACCCCAGCACTCGACACTTAGTCGTAACCGCACAACCATCAGAGCAAGAGCTCTCTCTATTACCGGCGAGTGATCCTACAAAACGCCTATACCCTCAGGTGGTAATTAAAAAAATATTGATATGTACAATTACAATGTTTATAAGAAC
The DNA here is from genome assembly GCA_029891345.1 of Dryococelus australis. Taxonomy (NCBI): domain Eukaryota; kingdom Metazoa; phylum Arthropoda; class Insecta; order Phasmatodea; family Phasmatidae; genus Dryococelus; species Dryococelus australis. The sequence goes on from CM057002.1 coordinate 115,924,854, forward strand.
TGTCATTACCAATGTAACTGTGATTACACCAAGTGCAGATGCTGCATAGCCAGTGACCTAGTTTGTAGTGATTTCCTTCCAGTCTACAACTAACTTATAAACCAGTATCTGGCTGAGCAGGAATTCAGTATCTCTTGGGCAGGCGAGCAGAGATATCGAGTGAATGCGCAACAGTCTCGGGCGTATACGTCACAAAAGCAACATCGGCCGAACCTGAACTGTAGTCGCCAAGGTCGCACACCGGCCGACCAACACGTTAATCCAGCTCCGGCGGCCGGCAAGTCAAGACGTGCTGCATCTCCAATCAACTGGTAATTCTCAATAATAAACTATTCGAGGTGAACCACTCTTGGCAGATTCGCAAAAAAAAATAATAGTTTTAAAAAATGTGTTTCGGGATACTACCCTTTTCCATATACAAAATCTTCTCTGTCGAGACCTAGCTCTCATGGAGAGAGGACTTGTAATTGCGTAACGTATAATTGCTAATTGCAATTATTATTAATTGCTAATTATTAATTTGCTTACCTGCTGATTGCATACTTATCAAGTATTAATTGCACGGTAACGCACTTCATACTCTATGCAAGTACAGTCACCAAGTGATTACACAATACCTGGAGCCCCAGGCAACGAAATTCATTTGGCTCTACGCCAAGTGTAGTGAGGTTCAATGACAACAGCCGAGGATGCATAACCCCCACCACTCGACCTAAAGTAACCATTTTTTGTATTACTCCCACCACCCTAACCATCTTACTTATAAACCCGTTCCCACGGGTGTATGACCTAATCCTACCTCCAGAAAACGACATGTGAAGATGTGCTGCTCCTCCAGTAAACCGGTTATTGCGTCATCCCCAAGGTAAATCAGTCTCAAGGTCAACCACAATGCCTCATTTCAAACAAACACAAGATCAATGAGCTTGGATGTTCTTCCTGGATGCACTGCTGGGATGCACATGCACTTCAGAGATGCATTTTTAAGATGCAGCACCCTGAGTTCCTTGGCCCAGGGATGCACTCCAAGGGTAATGAAATTAACAAGGCGCCATTTTGAATAAATTATATTGCAGGAGGCTCCCTAACTTTCTACTACGGTATTTCTCGAAACTCACACATACACAGATATAACTTTTTCTCTTAGAATAATTATATCTACTAAAAGAATTATCCTGATCAGCCATTAAATATTTAATTTCTTGAGTCATCGAGAGTACTGGTGGACGAGAACCCAACTTTTTTGTTTCGGAACGTGCTGTTCAAAAAGTTTGCATAATAATGTGTTCACATGATTAAGTTCGTCATCAACTCTATGCAAATAATCTGTGTCACTACACTGTACTTCAGAAACATTGCTAGAAACACTGTGGCGTGGCGATCCTTTCAGACCTCTGTAGCGGATAATTTTCTATAAGAATTTTGGCGTACGAAGTTGAATATGTTACATGTATGAGATCCTTGTGAGATAAACCCATCGCACTGATTTGTCCATAGTGTACGACTTTGTCAGCTTTTGATGTGAATATAAGGTCAAGTAGAGTGTCCGCGTTATTAGTATGGTGGGTGGCTACAAGTGGACAGTATTCTAGATTACATTAGGGGAAGAGATTAATAAGGAGCAATGTTTTACATGATTCTGTCTGGACCATATATAAGGCCGTTTGTAAGCAATGGGAATCAGTAATTTTTGTGTATAAAGGTTTAATTCAAGAAATATATACTCAGATTTTGTGCAGTAAGTACAAATGTACTAAATTTTGAGACGGCAATTTCTTTATTTTATTTTATTTATTTATTTTTTTCAGAAAAGCCACAATTATTACCAATATTTAAAAATGTTATCACTCGTCAAACAAACCTAACCAAGGAATTTTTAAGGACATAGGTGAATCAATACAACCATGGAGGTATAGGTATGACCTAACCAAAAACACGATTATTAGTAGTTGTATTGGAAACATACAATATTACGTATGTACGTACAATCCTGAGGGGTGGTCTCGTCTGCAACTAGAACAATATCCGCATCAGACTGAATGTACTTTGTAAGATCATTAATAAGAATTAAGAAAAGCACGGAACCTAACAATCAATCCTGTGGTACACCATGTTCAATATATTCATAATTTGACACAAAGTCTTGCAATAAGTTTTCGTCTGAGATAACAGTGTTTTGCTTATGTTTGGTGTAAGGATAAAATTTTGTCATATAATTCACATTATTATTTACAACATATAATTTTAATTTCAACAAAATTAGGCTTCTAGTGTGATTAACACAATGATAAACCTTGTAAAGATCAGAAAATACAACGAGTATATTTCCTTCTCGTAAAATGTAGCACCAACAGGTTACATTAACCAATGGTTTCCTGAACTGGCATACAAATTAAATATTTCGAAATATAACCGCATATGCACTGAATGCAGTGAATAACGATGGTTTAGTAATACTAAGAAATTTAAATGGTTCAAGTAATAGTCAATACATATTTATCCCAGATTTTGAACATTTGTATGTCTCTGAGAGCAGAATACTCTTATTTTACCCGAACTGGTAAATACCCACATTTTTACCCTCGAGTATGTGAAATACCCGAAATTCGGGTAACTACCACACTTTGGCAACGCTGGGCCTTTTACGGCCAGATTTCGTACCAGGTTTGGTAATTGTACACGTCCTATTTTACGTGGCAGGTTCCACACGGCTTTCGTACCTGCCAATCAAATTGCAGTTTCAGAACGTAGGGCGCTCCCCGTGGCTACTACTGGAAAAGTGTTTATGGATAAACTGAAAAGGACGGTACCATTTGGATTATACATCCGTGAGGTTGGACCACTTTCAAATAGATTTAAAAGTACGACGATAACGACGAATAATATTGGAAATTAAAATTTTTAATTACTGTTTAAAACCGCTTCAAACAATGCCTACTCTATGAAAATATTAATTCGGACTATATAGCATATTAACACAGTAAAGTCGCGGTGTCCGCTACTACAGTGTATCTTTTGGACGTGAGTTTAAAACTCTGTTGGACCCAATTTTTGTAATCATTAAAGTTTACATGCCGATAACATCCCAGTACGTAAAGAAAAAAGAAAACTATATTTTGCAACTGCTCAGTAATTTTCGCCAAAATTAAAAATAAGAACACTCGCACTCTAGTGATGTCACGACATTTTCAAGAAAATGAATGAAACTTCACTAGTGAGCAATCAATCTATGTAAAAGGCGAACAGTAATATAGCAATATTAAGATGAGCTAGGTTTTAATTATATAAACCTACGCAAGTTACTAACTGGTAGCAGTTCTACGAATGGGTTCATACCACACTGCGCACTCACCGAGTGTGCCAAATGCTAGTACGCGAACTGTACTATGTGTAATCGTGTAAAATGTAATCTACCATGGCGGCTGGTATACCGGCTCGTGCACCAGGCCTTGTACAAGAACCAAGTACGGCTTAAGCTGCGGGAAGTGTGACTATAAGTCGTACGTGGTTGACAAATTAGGCGGGAAGGGGGGTAGACGAGCTACGAGCAGCTGAAAGGACAGACTTCACTTGTCACCCGTAGAGAGCACAATTCACGGAAAACTTTTGTATTTGGTCTCAGTGTCCCCAACTTGCTTTTACTATTATTGACAATGGATTCGAAAAATTAGCTAAATCATTATACCTTAGTAAGACTTACCATTGTATTCCATATAACAACGATGCAGGGCGACTGTAGTGAGGTACATACAAGGGCTTGATAACACACACGCGCGCGCACAAGTGCATACAAGCTTACGCACATATACAAACATAATGAAATTAAAGCACATTGCCAGCACAGGCAGATGGATTTACTGAATGTTAACAAGTTCCCACATAGAGGATAAGTAAATACGGCGGTCCGCGTACACAACAACAATTCTGCCATATTGTGTCCAACAGCTGCGTGGACCAAATTTATATTTTGCAGATGTCAAGACGCTCTGTCTATCCGCCATCAGCGACTCGGCAATGACAAGGGCGTGTTCTGCAGGGCTCAAAGAATATGTAACTCACTGGTAACTCACAAATATCACTATGATCGGTCTTCTGCCATCTTTGACGGCCTGGGCAGCAGATCTGTTTGGCTTGGCTATTCTGTGTGTACGGCTGATGGCACTTTGTTCGATGTTAATATCCCGAGCGTGTGCTACTCTCTCTCCGCCATGGTTTGTGGATCTAAACACTACATATCAAATTGCCAGAATATTATTTCACAATTTATGGAAATTCACAATTTGAGGGGGTTGAAAAATTTTAAGTTAGGTTGCATGGGATATATAATTTATAAAAAGCCACGTGAAATCGCTGTGCCCTTAACTTCAAAATATAGTGTATTCGCTGTTTCTTCACTTTTTTTTAGTCTAATTTAAGAATATTCGCCATATGCATTTAGTTCTTTGTTGTTTCGTAGATATATCAGGTGTAACAAGCATTTTGTACTCGTTTTAACATAAACAAGCTTAATTTTTTGATAATTTGATCTTTTACTTTTCTTATAATTTAAAATATTCAATTTATTATTAAAATGAATAAATATATGGATAAAACATGTGTGCTGGAAATACATAGAAATAAAGAGTTCTTAAGTAAGAGCATACGAATAATGTTTGTTCTCCTTGTGGTGTGATGTTCTACACTTGGTTAAGGCTTCTTTGTATATGGCGGAGGGATATGCTGGAAGTAGAACCTCAGTAAATCTTGAATTAAGTTGGAAGTAACCGTGAATGGATTATAAATGAAATAAACAAAAATTTCAGAATAATTATTTTGTGTTGTTGAGTTTCAAGGCTCTGAAAAGGTTTAAATATATCTTTCTTGTGTATTCCTTAGTTTCTCGAAACCCAATGAGAAGCAGAGTTTTTTTTTTTTTGCTTGGGGAAACGACATGAAGAAAGACCTGCAAATAAACGTAAACCACATAAAACACCAGTGATTGGGAATATCCGCGACAAATTAATTTACTTTCAATCGGGCAAACACGAAATAATTTAAATTCTGAGCGATCGACACCAAGGATGGAGCTGGTTGCAATAGTGGAATATCTTATCACACTCTGTTAGTCAGTGTACTAAGAGTTAACTGTAACAACATGATATGATCGTTATAAAAAATATTATAGATACTATAAATAATACTTTGGTTGCCATTGTGGAGTGGTGCACGATAAAGAACAAAAGAATGTAAACATAAGTAAGTCGTTCATTCGCAGCCAGCCAACCAACAGAGCAGTGACAGAATTCCGTGGTCCGATATCTAATCATTCCGCTTAGTTCTCTGGGTGAGCCGCAGGTGAGAACAGTCACTGGTCTAAACAATACGCGTGGCTGTAAGCCGTGGAGACCCGAACCTCCACTCGAACTACAGACATCAACATGGACAGCCTAGCCATATTTAAACCGTTTTATTTGACTCTAAATACGAATCAGTGGGAAACAACTGATTGCTTCCGTGAAAAAATTTCACTGATTGAATTACTACCGTGAAACAATTTCACTGGTTGAATAAGTGATGGTCGACTGTAGTGGCAAATAAAATATTGCTTTTATTGGATCTAGGTAACTAATTAAATGAAATAAACATAAATTTTCCATAGTTTAATATTTATATTGTGCAATTTACCGTTATTTAAAAGAGTAAAATAAAAAATAGTTTCGTAGGAAGGCGGGATTGAAGTCGCGCGCCCTATGACTCTAGGGCGTTGCCATAACTCCTGAGCTACCTCACCAAACTGAAAATGTAAGAGGAAAAATTATCTATTATAGCTCCTGTGCGAAATCATATAGTTTGCAGTTGTATGCTCATACTTTTCGAATTTGTTTTGTTTGGTATCGTTAGAATTGTTAAAAACAGTAGTATATATGAGTGCACTCTCTTCACTGCATTAACTGCAGTTTAAACCGTCAAACAGAGCGCTGTGGCGATTACTTGGAATCGCAATGAAAGACGTTCAAACGGAATGAAAGACGTTTGTGTTAGCGTTATTCGTTTATTCTTTGTTACTTCAATTCATACACGCCGTTTAACGTCCATTATTAAACGATGTTCGTCTGCCATTTTTACACAAAGTTTCACTGATACATCAGTAAAAAATAATTATAGACGGAGCAAGAATCTCAGATGTTACACAGATCCATCAGTCAAAAATTAAACCAATGAGAAAACAATGGAAAAAATAACTGACGAATCAGTGGGAAAAGTCACTGAATCAATCAGTGCAGGAAATATGACATGTTTCAGCTGGCTCATCTGTTAAATTCTCTGAAGGGACTGTTGTAACAGTCAGATACGTTTGAATGATTAAAACAACGAAAATCTCACTGAAACAGATTTAGATTGTATAACTTGCTCGCCATATCTTAAAAAAGTCAGTTAATTTCAGTATACAATTTTATTTTTACTTTAATAATCTAACATATGTTTAGAAAGGTATGCATTCGAGATAAGACAAGTATCAGAACACAGTGTAAGCTGTGAGGAGTATACTACCATAAAAAATAATATTTTGCTGCCCGTCAACACGATCTCAAGAATAGGTAGTAACAGTACAATGCATGGGATATTTATTACTTTCATTAAAATTATGATTAATGTCTCTCAAATTTGATTTGTTAGAGTAATGAAATATTTTATTAGTTTTCTAGGTTCGGTAAAAAAAAAAATTGTATTTAAAGTGATTACCTATTCCTAGTAATTTTTTGTGTGCAAAGTTATAAAAGTAACTTTTTTACAAACTGTAACTTAATTAAAGTAACCGGCTTCCAAGAGTTTATCAAGTAGGAAGAATAACAATAGTTATTAATTTCTTCCTAAGTCTAACTGCAGGACATTAAGTTTACCAGGCGGCCAACATTAATAGTATTTTATATAATGTAAAATATAATTCTGAACTCAAAAGTTATAATAATTCTCAAATCAAAGTTTGCCATCACCACAACATCCCCCCCCCCCAAACTATAATTCGCTATTTAATGGGCATAGGCGTAGAAGCCAAGGAGGTATGGTAAAATGATAAACTTTAAAATATGGAACCCGTCTCCCCAACTCGACAAATATGCTTGTTATGCCCTTGGCAATGCAAAGAGCAAGCGTATTGGACTGGTATTCGGGAAAACCCGGATTAACAGTCCTTTTTCCGCCATCCTGATTTCAGTCTTGTTAGTTTCACCAAATAATTGCAGGCTAATGATGTGAAGGTTCCTAAATACAAGTGCTGGCTGATTGCATCTCAATTGTCGACTGACAGTAGAATAAAATAGATGTGTCTGGCACAAGGTCATGGGGTACCGGATACGAATACAACCGGCCATCGTGTCATGACGTCACCCGGCTGCCATATTGAATCAGGGTGACCTTGACCTTATCCTTGACCCCATGCCCTAAACCTTGAAAATTCCAAAAAAATTGTAAATCTTCAAAAAAAAATCGCAAGTAATCGAAACAAATAATTTTTCTCGTTTTACACTTGCTGGCTCTATGCACACCAATCTTAAATATTCATCAGAATCATTCCTAATAAATATCCCTCTTTCCTCAAAATAATTTATCATTCCTCAAAAATATTCCTCGATCCTCAAAAAATTTCTCAATCCTCAAAGAATTTCTCGATACTCAACAATATTCCACAGTCCTCCAAAATATTCCTCATTCTTCAAAATCATCATTAAAATATATTTCTGATACATTAGAACTATATCTCAATCCTCACAAATATTCATCACTTCACGAATAATACTTCTTCTTGCTCAAAAATATCCTCCAGAAACATTCCTCGATTTTTAGAATATTTTGCAATTTTTTTTTATTTTTTATTTTTTTATTTCCAACATTACGATCGTAGAGTCAAGATTGCCTGGGATCCAATCTGGCGGATGGATGACGTCATAACAAGGCGGAGGTCGGTATCGGCTCTGGTGCGCCGTGATATTGTGTCCGACTCATATTTTTTTTCTACCTTCGCGTTTGAAACATATTTGTCGAGATTGACGTCCCCATTATTTTTTCTCTAACTGCCTTAAGTAAGGGAGCTGCCTTGAATATATATGCTTGTCTTTGACCTAATGTGATCTAACTCTAAG